>JARVLU010000179.1:22821360-22834164 GCA_031762415.1 Simpsonichthys santanae | reverse complement strand
GTTGACTGCAGGCACAGTTTCAAGAGTTGACACAGTTGCTCTGTGGAAAGTGTGGTCCTGCTGCTCAGAGTGGTGTCCAATTTTAAACTTAAACTGAACACCTCTACTACCCCACATACAGAACATCATGGACTTTGTGGATAAGGTGAGGGATGTCATCACGGAGACTGATGAAATAATGGTCTCTTTTGATGTCATGTCACTCTTTACGTGCATTCCTGTTGATGAGGCAGTAGAGGTGGTCAGGACAAGTGGCCATCTGACCCAGGCTTCCCTCTCCCCAGCCACTTGGGCCAGCTCCTCCTTGGGAAACCCAAGGAATTCCCAGGCAAGCTGAGAAACATAGTCCCTCTAGCATGTCCTGGGTCTTTCTCTGGGTCTCCCCCTTGTGGGACGTGTCTGAAACACCTCAACAGGGAGGCGATGCATCCTAACCAGATGCCCGAGCCACCTCAGCTGGCTCCTCTCAACATGGAGAAGCAACAGCTCTACTCTGAGTCCCTCCCGGATGCCTGAGCTTCTCATCCTATTTCTAAGGGAGAGTCCAGACACCCTTTGGGGAAAACTCATTTCAGCCGCTTGTATCCATGATCTCGTTCTTTCGGTCACAACCCAAAGCTTATGTCCACTAATAAGGGTAGGATTTTATATTGACCAGTAAATTGAGAGCTTTGCCTTTTGACTCAGCTCTCTTCACCACAACAGACCAGTACAGTGCCCGCGTCACTGCAGATGCCGCACCTATCCACCTATCAATCTCTTGCTCCATTTTTCTCTCCTTCATGAACAAGACCCCAAGCAGTGGTGGAGAAAGTACTCAAACACTGTACTTAAGTGAAAGTACAAATAAGCAGACAAAAATGTACTCTAGTAAAAGTAGAAGTACCACATTAACATTTTTACATAAGTAAAAGTAAATAAGTACTTGCTTTTAAAAATACTTAAAGCATTCAAGTAAAAGTACTTGCTGAATGTATTACCTAATGCAATGGTCTACGGTATCATTAAGTGTGCATACTGTATGCATATTTTCTGCAATTCATTAATTGTGTTGAGCCATTTTAATGAACAATGCTGCAGATAATACATGTTTTTATTGTGTTTACTCTGTGACACAGTTCACACTTGGACTTGTGATTCTGTGTGTCAGAATTTCAGGGATGACCTGCAGAGTTAAATGTCATTAAGTAAAATAAGAAAGAGGAATGATTATACCTTTGAAAGTTTTTATTTAACACAAAGTAAAACCAATGTGCCATTTTAACTGCAGTAAAAACTTTTAAGTGAAAGTTGTCTGACAGAAAAAAGTAGCATTAGACCTAACAAAGGAATATCCGATCATTTCAACTGCAGTTTGTCATCAACTCTAGATAAAATATTGTCTAGTCAACCTTGTAATGGGTCAATAGTGAACAATATTTTAACTTCCTGACACCATTTTCGAAACTTGGACCCAAGTGTCGAGACATTTGGATACATCTCTTGTCTCCTGTCCCAAAATGCCATGAACTGACACATTTTAATATTGCAGCAAGAATTTATTGTTGAAGTTCAGAAGAGGTTGGTTTTCAAAGTTTTTGAGTCCAGTCTGGCTCTTTTGGGAGAGAGAATCTGTCCTGCTCAACTGAACAGTCTTTCAATAATACTGTATTTCAATAGTCTTTCAATAATCTTTCAATTGTCTTTCAATAATCTTTAAATAGTCTTTCAATAAGGTCATGGGTGGTGTGTGTCTTCTGGCTGACTCTCCGTGGTGGAATCCATTATGGGTGTGTTAGTGGTGCTGTGGTTGCTCCCAGCTCAATGACGTTTAAACTAGAATATACATCATTGGTCCAGCTCTTCTTGAAGGCAGGTCTAATTACCTGTCCACTTTGCAGTGATTCAATGGACCAACTCCTCTCTCGACATCAGTTACTTTCAAACTAACAACAAATCAAAAAGCTGCAACGTGAATGTAACTTGTAACTCGACACATTACAGCATAGAAATGTAGTGTAGTAGAAAGTACAGATACTTCATGTAAAATGTAGTGGAGTAAAAGTAAAAGTACCCCAAATTTTATTCTACTTAAGTAAAGTACAGATACATGAAAAATGCACTTAAGTACAGTAACAAAGTAATTGTACTTAGTTACATCTCACCACTGGCAACAGGACACGGTTTATTTTTCATGTTTGGAATTTATTTTGAAAATAAAAACAGGAAGTCGGACATTTTCTTTTCTCCGCGTTGATTATTGAAAGATTAAACGTTTAATGTGCCTCACCCACAGCCGCAAATTAAACGTTAAATCTCCACCCGTCTGTTTTTATGACGTCATAGTTCACGAACAAACCTCGGCGTTCTTCAACTGCGTCGCCAATTAAGCCGTTTAGAAAAATTAAACAATGTTTTGCGTTTTAAAACATAAAATAGCAGCAGTTTTTATATATCAGCAGTTCTGGCTCTGGATATAACCGTGGGAGTGTTTCAAGTAAATAAACGTATCAACGACGTCACGATCTGTAGATCATGTTTCTCCAGGGAGGCTCAGCCAGCGAGAGGGAAACTCCTTGAATACACAAAATGTTCGTCTTTTCAACACCTTTTCTATTCATGAGGAGCTACTCAGAGATTGAAAGGCTGTCGAGTCAGCTTCTTCTGTGCAGATTATATGAGCTTTGTAATCCCGCAGACACCTGTTGCGTTCACGGCTTTCCTCAAGTGCGCGCGAGGCGGGGCAAAGCGCTAAAACTGTTTTTATTTTCATTTTCTGCAGCTTCAACCATCAGGACTACACAAGGCTTCTAAAGCCAGTCTTACCGAAGATGTTTCAGATTTGAAGATGTTGGTTTGAAGCGTGCAGCCGCAGATTTCCCTGTTCAGCCCGGCGCAGGCGCTCAACGGGTTCAGCAGGAGCCCAGGTGCTCAAACACCTGAGGAGGCCTCTTCATCAGGACCTCATGCTGTCTACAGCTCCGTGGGTCATGAAACACCCAGGGTCCTCAAAAACTCTCCAAATGCACTAAACGCTGAATAAATGAAACTTGTTAGAGAAGCTGAAGCTGAGGTATTAAAGCTAAAAGAAGTAGTCAAAAGCAGCTAAACACAAGCTAAAAGTACTGTACATTTTAACAAAGCTAGCACAAACTAGAGAAAATGTAAAGTGAATGCTTGTTGCTGAATCAAGCTACTGAACAAGCTAAAGCCGAGACGCCAGCTGAAAGGAGCTCACAATTTTTTAATTTTATTTTACCCTTTTTTAGTCTCATTGAGTCATGACTCATTTTCAAGAGACCTGTTTTTGGAGGTGGGCCTTGCTCAAGGGCCCAGGGTGGGGCAAATGAGGGTGGAGGCATCTTTTCCACCCACATTTTGATATTGTCAATCTGGGGAGTCGAACCGACGACTTTCCAATCACATACCCACCTTCTCTAACCTCTGTGTCAACACTTGTCAAAAAGTTTAAATGATTAAAAAAGGTTATTGAAAACTGAATTAGCAGAAATGAGCTAAAGCAAAGACTGCTGAAATTAGTGGCGGTGGTGGGGAGGGGGAAGGGCTGAAAAGTACACAGAAAAGCTTAAATTAGCTGAAAGGTAGCTAAAAAAATTGAAATTAGCTGAAATGTATGTGAAAAAACGGGTAAAAGCTGACATTAACCAAAGATGCATTAGCAGAAATAGATACATTTTAGATTTTATAAATAAATGTAATTTTTTTACAAAGTATTTTAGAATTAAATTTCATAATTAAGAGGCTATTTTAGTAATATTTCTCAAAAATGCTTACTAGAAGCTAAAAAAACGGCAGTGAAAAACTAAACGGCTAGCTAAAGTCTGAAAGTAACAAAAGACTAACTAAAATAAACAAGAGTCCTATAAGCTAAACAAAGCTTTTGCTGCCTAAAAACTGAGAGTAGCTAAACACTGTCATAACGCTAAAATAAACAAAAAAGTACAACAGAACTGTACAGTACAGTATAGGTAAAAGTATCCTGATGCATGCTCAATAATCCAGGTAGAAAAATCCAAAAATGTTAAGTCTGGTCTCATGGACATTCAAAAAATGTAAAGATAATTACATGTATTTTGAAAAGTGTAAAAATTACAAATACAATTAAATTCTCAACATACATTTCCTGAATGAGCTAAACCTTTTGATGCATGAACGGCTAAAATGACAAACGATTACAAAACACAAAAAGAAAACAGGAAAACAATGCTGACTTATTATTCACACGACTGCTTAAAAAACATATTTTCACCAAAAACATTCCAAACAAGAATTTCAGCAGTCATAAATTTTACAAAAAGTATAACAATTGTTAAGACTGCATGGTCTTTGTACCCTTATACTTTTATTAGCAAGTTAGGTTTGTTCACTTAAACTGTTCATCATTGGGGTCACAAGTTTGGGAACCCCCAGTCTAGAAAGAACTGAACAAGTGAGTTTTAGTTTGAATCCAGAACAAAAAGAAAACACTAAACCATGACCAGATCAGTGATTTGGAGTCCATTCAGTTTTGATCAGTGATAAATACAAATAGAACAGAATTCATCCTTTATTCATCACTAACCTGAATCATTCAAGCATAGCTCACATGCTTATAACGTGTGTAAAGTGAGCTGGTGGTGAGAGTCATGTGAACATCAGCCGGTGGTTTGATCCCTGACTGTGTTCATCAGTCAGCTGTGGAGGGTTGTTGCATCACAACAGAAACTGTCTCAGTTTGGGGAAGTGTGCGTCATGATCCGCCCAGCCAGCTGAGCTGAGGAAGGAGGGGTCAAAGGTGAGTCCACCAATGGCAAGTCAGGATTAAAATAGATCCGTATATATCTGAGCGTGCACCTGCCTCTCAGCCACACTGGGATGAGACAACCGTGCACACCACCACGCATCTTTTAACAACACAGCTGGTGATTATTGTTCCCGCTGCCACTGTTTTTATTCAGCTAAAAGCAAAACCAAGCACTGACTCGTGACAACGCCAGGCTCAAAACATAAAAAGCAAAGCGACGCTTTCTCCTTTAAACGTTTCTGGGTGAAGAATGAAGCAGAACAGTGTTCCATGCAAAACATTTTTCCATTTGCATGCTGGCGCGCCAGAATTAACTGTGAAGTGATGCAAACTGTTCAAGTCAAAGAACTTTGAATGGATTATGGGTTCTTGAAAAACCTGTTTTGTTTATTTATCTTTTCGATAAAAACTTTCTGTTTGCCTTTCTTTGGCTGGAAATGTTTAAAAGCAGGCGACAGGCAGGAACTAACTCTGATAAGTCTTTAAACAGGCAAATACGACAAAAAAACTGAAATATGTAGAACATTTTCACTGGCTAGCACACAAATGAGAGATAAGATAGAAACTAGAGTTTAATCTTTTTCTGCAGTGTGTGTTAAACCAGTGGTTCCCAACCCTGGTCCTTGAGGAACACCACCCTGCATGTTTTAGTTGTTACCCTGCTCCAACACATCTGGTTCAGTGATTTAATTACTTCCTCGTGTTCTGCAGAAGCCAGAAGCAACTAAAACATGCAGGATGGTGTTCCTCAAGGACCAGAGTTGGGAACCCCTGCAAAGTTTATAGACAGACCGGCAGTCTTCTCACTGAGTGTCTGGGTGGATAGAAGAGTTCATCATTCTGTAGATTGTCTGTTTTATCTGAGGAAGGTTCATGACTGTGTTCCTCAAGGCATTCTGTGGGAGTATGTGGTTCCAGGGTTGTTTTTAAGGGCGCTTTACGGGTCACTGAATAACCAAAACAGGAACTGTGTATTCTTGGCCACAAACTAAGCTCGTTCCCAGTGCGGGTTGGACTCCACCAGGGTTGTCCCTCGTCTCTGATCCTGTTTGCGGTGTTCATGGGCAGGATTATAAGGTGCAGTCGAGGAGAGGCGGGCATCTGGTTCAGGAACCTCAAGGCCTTGTTTTGGCTTTATGCAGATGATATGGTTCTGTTGGACCATGATCTTCAGCATGCACTGGAACAGTTTGCAGCGGAGTGTGAAGCAGCTGGGATGAGGTCACAGTCCTCAATTGGAATGGACACAAGTGGGATGCCCCCTTCATGTCAGGGGGCGTCTTTGCATCATGTGGATGAGTTCATCTATCTAATCTGGGTGTCTTGTTCACGAGCGTTAGTAAAATGGAGTGGAAGGTGGGTCGACAGATTGGGGTCTCGTCCTCAGTAATGAGAACGTTGTGTCGATTGGTCGTGGTGAAGGAAAAGTTGAGTCGAAAGGGAAACTTCTCCATTCACTGGTTCTTCTACGAATTAGTTGAGAGGTTTTGATGTTGACTAAATGAACAAGATCCTGGATATGTGGGAGTGGTGGCGCAGAGGTTAAGAAGGTGAGCTTGTGATCGGAAGATCGCAGGTTCAAGCCCCAGTACCGACATTAGCAGTCACACCTGTCTCCGCCCTCATCTGCCCCACTCTGGGCCCTTGAGCAAGGTCCTTAACCCACATCTGCTCCCCTGGGAACCTTAGCTCTCTGCTCCACACAGAGGGCTGTGGTAGCTCAGTGGTCTGTGGTTGTGTCAGGAAGGACATCCGGCGTAAAAACAATTGCCAAGTCTTCGTGCAAACTGTGGTGACCCCTGACGAAGGGAGAAGCCGGAAACAACAACAAAAAAGATCCTGGATACAAGCAGTCAAGACGAACTTCCTTCGTATGGTGGCAACCTCAGCCCTACAGATAGTGGTTCAGGAGCTTCTTTATCCGGGGGAGTTAGGTGAAAAAGTGCTGCTCCTTTGCATTGAAAGGAGTCAGTTGAGGTGGTCCGGGAATCTAACAGGATGCCTCTCTTTGGAGGTGTTTCTGGGCACGACTCCTCAGGGCAGTTCCAAAACTTGCTGGAGTTGTATCTTCTCTGATCTGGAAACACCTCGGTGTCCCACTGGAGGAGCTGGAGTGTCGCTGGGGAGAGGGATGTCTGGGTTTCTCCTGGATCTGTTGCCTCTGCGACTCGACCACGGATAAGCAGTAAAAGATGGAGCTATCTGTCCACAGTAGATCTGTAAACGTTAATCTAAATATTTTTAAATCAAAGAACCAATAAAACTACACTACTGTATTTCCAAGCAAATATCAAAAACAGACAAAAACAGTTAAAATCAGTTTTCATATAAAAAAAAAACATAACAAAGTGTGTAGAAGTTGCTGAATTATTTCAAAACAATTAAAAAAAACTATTTTTCTGTTATATACACATCAATGAATTCTCATTTATTGAGTTTAATTTTACTTTTTTTTTGCACTCCACATATTTATTTAAGAGTCAGACTGGCTTGGCTCTGTCTCCAGATATTTAAACTCCTTCAGTCTTTTTTGAGTGACTTCATAGATGAGAGCTGAAACAGACAGAAAAGATCAACGTTGTCATTTAATAATACACGTACAGTAATAATAATACTGTAATGTTTAACTGTCAACACTAGGTGGTGACCAAGGCGCATATTTACAATTAGGACGCAAACGTTTAGAAAATTTCACTATTCAGCCTACAAATGAGCAGACAGGGGTTCATATGTACTATTTGTGGGAAATAAAATTATAAAAAATGGTCAACAGGATTGCACACAACAAGGCCTGTTGGTCTATTTTGTAAAATAAATAAATAAATCAAGCAGTAAATAACTGAAGTTTGTCAAAAAGTTCTTACTGTCCAACAGTTCTCTGGCTGTGTTTGTCTTCTCTAAATTGATGTGAACCTCAGCCATGAGCCATGGGAGGAAATTCATCTCAATATCTGCAACATCAGAACCACAAATGTTTGTTGACTGATTCTATGAACTGTAAAGTGTGTACTTGTGCAGCGATTTCCCATGTGGCAGAACGATAGATGCTGAAGAGGCTCACCTTTCTCCACGGGGTCATAAAAGTAGCCATGGTTCCTCAGAGAGGTGAAGACCGCAGGCAGGAGGTCGGCTAAGTACTGCTGGCTGTACACCCGGGCTGCGATCTTCTCTGCTGTCTCCCTCTCTTTCTTCAGCACCTCTTTCTGCTGGGCAATCCTACGCTCCTATAGGATATAAAAGGAACATCTAATCAAGGATTTGCAAACACTGACAGTTTTAACATCTTTAAATCAGGATCATGTGTTGTTTTGTACAAAAGTTCTTTCTTCGGCACATAAAATATTTTCCCATGTGAACAAAGATGATTGGTTTCTAGGAAATGCAGTGGAAAAAAATTGCACAAAGCAAGCCCTTAACACACAGAAAGACAAACTGATGGCGGTGCGGCACTAATAAAAAAAATGGTAATAAACTGAAAAGGCTTGAGTTAAAGCCCTCGGAAAAGTGTAAGATGAAGATTTAGACATTGAAACCAAGATAAAAGCGTTCATGTAAAGCACAAGCTGATGTGCTTCAATGGCTCTGAGGTCAGTCAGACTTTGTTTCCACGGCAACGTGAGTAAACATCAACAACCCACAGTTCTCATAGCGCACAAATATAAAAGTATTTCTTATGAAATAACATTTACTAATTATATCTAAACTCTTTTCGTCGGTATTAATTTTAGTAATCCATTTGTGCAGAAAATAAAACAGCTCAACTTAAAACAAATAAATAAATAACAGCAGCAAAGGTTTCCAGCTTCTACGCTTAATCTTCTGGAGGCAGATTTAAAGGGAATTTGCATACTTTCTCCTCTTTACGTCGTCTCTCCTGCTCCTGAAGACGTTGCACCTCTGCCAGCTCGTTGTTTCTGAGCTCTTGGAAGGCCTTTTGCTGCGCCCTCAGACAGGCCAGCTCCTCTTCCTCCATCACCTCCAGCAGGGACTGCTCGATTGTCTTTCCCACCAGGACCTCCAGGATCGGCTGGACTTCAGTGTCAAAGTCAAACAACTGGAGGGAACACTCATGATAAGTATCTGTTTTTATTGTTATTGTCTTACAGTGTGTAAAGTTTTTTTTTTTATTTATTTTTTTTTTATTGGATGTAAAGTATAGTGAATTCACCCACATCTCCCTCCTCTATCTGTGTTTCAGCATCTTTGCCGGATTTGGCAGGTATGAAGAGCGGAGTCGCTGGTTTATCCAGATATTCTTCCGTTTGGCATTCGATGGCTGTAGTTTCAATGACCTCACTCAGTTCTTCAAGGTAAAGATCTGAAAATAAAGTGTTACAAAAGAAAAAACGAACAACTTCTGTTTCCATAAGTTTGCAGGTGGTTGTTGAGAGTTTCACCTGTCTGCACATCGGTGTGTTTTCTGCCCTGGAGAGATTCATCAGTCCTGAGTCTGAGCTGCTCTATGGTCAGTCTTCGAGCGACGGGCCTTTTCCTATTCGCCTGCTGCCTTTGTCTCTCAGCAAGGTCTGACTGGACGGTCTGTTCACAGTGGACAGCACAATGTAAAGATGAAAGAAGATCAAACCAGAGAAACATTCAGCTGATACATACTGTTTGTGGAAACTGCTGAGCGCTGGTGTTCCTTCGGACAACTCGAGGGTCGTACATGATGTTTCCATACTGTCTCCTGCGTGAACAAGTATTCATGCAAAGTATTAACTAACTTTTCAGGCATTTTGTGTGTTTGGCACTGAAGATTATTTGCTTGTGTAAAAATCAGCAAAGTATTTTAAACATTTTACATCCATGCATTATTTCATTGACTAATATTATCATTCACGGCTTACGCGTGACAAATTAAACTTCATTATTTCTTGCTGAAATGTATAGCAGAGCTTAAGTGCAACAAATGTAAAACCACGATGCTTATATTTAATATAGACTATTTACATGCTTTAAAATTGCTTCAGTCGATTTTATTTTTTTCATTCATTCAACCTTTATTTAGGCAGGTTAATCTCATTGAGCCTCGAGGACTCATTTACAAGAGACCTGGCTACAAACTAAGGATGATGACAACAGCAGATTTTCCTTGGACAAATCATAAGAGAGAAATACAGTACAGATTTTTTTTTTTAACAAGTTAAAACAAAGATGTCAAAGTTGCAAAACAGACAGATACAGATTTTTATTTTGTTAATTATAAACCGGTTTGTCAGAAGAACCACGGCACACACTAACTTCAGCAGCAGTTATCCTTTCTAGCAGACCGAGACGAACGTACTGTTCGGACGGAGGTTCTCTGTACTTGGACCGGCTCTCGACGGCTCTGGGACGGCTCGAGAAGGTGTAGGTTCCGCTCGGTTCCCTGTGTCTGTGGGAATTGAGAGCCATTTGCCCAGAAACACGTAATAAATAAATAAATAAATACCGTAAATCGAGTTAGTTAAACGCTAAAAGCTAGCTCGCCCGATTCCGTTTTGAGGGCGGACTACTCGTTGTCGTGGCAACCGCTGTAACCGTCTCCAGGAAGTTGGGACAACGGACGCTACGTCACTTCCTTTTAATGCCGCCATAATAATCAGAGAGGGAAAGCGTGTGGACTTAGCATTGTTGTAGAAATTGGCAAAATAGCCAACAGCAAGGGCATGTAAAATCGTAAAAATTAATAATGGTAATATTAACAATATAATATATATAAGCTAAAATGTAAAAATGCCACAAAGCTGCGTGTGCTACGGTTGTACCAACCGAAGAGAAAAAGGAAAAGGTGTTTTATTTCACGAGTAAGCAGATTTGATATTATTTACCTCGACATTCGCCAGAATTGACAATAATAATTTCACAGTTTAAAATAAAAATTAGCCTATAAACCTGATGTCATTGCTGCTAATTATTGAATTGGTAATTAGCTTCAGTGTCAGAGTGTAGCACTATGCTGAATCATACTACAATGTAGCATAAATTATTAAATTGTACAGTAAGCTATTGACTTCAATTTATTTAATATTTACATTGTATAAAATAATATTATACATGTTACTATTTTTAGGTTTCCATTACACAAACCTGCGATTGAGATGATGGTTAGCCAATATCGGTCGAAACAAGTTTCATCCTTCAAAGTATCACTGGATATGCAGTGAACATTTTCTAATTGTCGACTACAGAACAAGTAAATAATAATAAATATATGTTATTCCAATACTGGTATGCAATACCCTTTACTGGTATGTAATTTCTGAGTTAATGTTATTGATGACTTCAGCTCTCCTCATAAATCATCTAGTTGTTTTACATGCTTGTTGAATGAAATTAACATTAATTATAAATCATATTATTTAGTGTAAAATAATAATAATAATTTGTGACACAGCTGTTAATGGAATAGTTGCTTTGCTGGCTGAACTTTCCCCTCGTTTTCACCATCTTTGCTCCTCCACGATGTCACAGATGCAAGCAGTGGGCAGGTAGGTGTATGTTCTAGTTGTCTTATTTAACTCTATGACCGAACATTTAATTTCCATAGTACTTCACCTATTATTACTACTGTACTTTAAATTGCTTATTTTACCACTTCTAACTGGAGTAAAAATATTCATGTGGCACATTTAAATCAAAATGTAGTTCCTTCTACAGTTTTTATATCCATCAACATAAAATAAAACACAACAACTTCTAAACTAAAGTAAAAAAACAAGTTTCCATGCATAAAGATACAAATATTGGGTATTAGAAAGTAAGTAAAAACATTAGAAGAAACTAAAACAGTTAAACAAAACATAAAAAGCAAAGTTTTATGCAGCTGTAATAACTATGTTCATGTATTGTTCAATTCTGGAGAGGAGGGTCTATTGGATAGTCAAACTCTGATTCAGGAGGACCAGTGCGGTTTTTGTCCTGGTCGTGGAACACTGGACCAGGTCTACACCCTCAACAGGGTCCTGGAGGGTGCGTGGGAGTTTGCCCAACCAGTCTACATGTGTTTTGTGGACTTGGAGAAGGCGTTCGACCGCGTCCCTCGGGGAACCCTGTGGGGGGTACTCCGGGAGTATGAGGTACCAGGGTCTTTGATATGGGCTGTTAGGTTTGCTTGGTCTGCATTACCAGCAGTAAGTCGGTCTTGTTCCCAGCAAAAGTTGGACTCCGCCAAGGTTGCCCTTTGTCACCGATTCTGTTCATAACTTTTATGGACATAATTTCTAGGTGCAGCCAAGGTGTTGAGGGGATCCGTTTTGGTGGCCTTAGGATCGGCTTCTCTGTTTTTTGCAGATGATGTGGTCCTATTGGCTTCATCAGGTCATGATCTACAGCTTTTGCTGGAACGGTTTGCAGCCGAGTATGATGTGGCCGGGATGAGGATCAGTTCCTCCAAATATGAGGCCATGGTCTTGAGCCAGAAAAGGGTAGATTGCCCTCTCCAGGTCAGGGAGGAGGTCCTGCCTCAAGTGGAGGAGTTTAAGTATCTCAGAGTCTTGTTCACAAATTAGGGGAAAAATGGAGTGTGAGCTCGATAGGTGGACAGGTGCAGCATTGGCAGTGAAGCGGGCGCTGTACCGGTCTGTCAAGGTGAAGAAAGAGCTGAGTTAAAAGGCAAAGCTCTCAATTTACTGGTCGATCTATGTTCCTATCATCATCTATGGTCATGAGCTTTGGGTTGTGACTGAAAGAACGAGATCACGGATACAGGTGGCTGAAATGAGTTTTCTCTGCAAGGTGTCTGGGCTCTCCCTTAGATATAGGGTGAGAAGCTCGGTCATCCGGGAGGGACTCAAAGTAGAGCCACTGTTTCTCCACATCGAGAGGAGCCACTTGAGGTGGTTCGGGCATTTGGTTAGGATGCCTCCTGGACACCTCCCTTGTGAGGTATTCCGTGCATGTCCCACTGGGAGGAGACCCAGAGGAAGACCCAGGACACACTGAAGGGACTATGTTTCTCGGCTTGCCTGGGAACGCCTTGGGATTCCCCCAGAGGAACTGGCCCAAGTGGCTGGGGAGAGGGAAGTCTGGGCCTCCCTACT
>JARVLU010000179.1:22802988-22820228 GCA_031762415.1 Simpsonichthys santanae | reverse complement strand
GATGATGTGGTCCTATTGGCTTCATCAGGTCGTGATCTACAGCTTTCGCTGGAGCGGTTTGCAGCCGAGTGTGACGCAGCCGGGATGAGGATCAGTTCCTCCAAATCCGAGGCCATGGTCTTGAGCCGGAAAAGGGTAGAGTGCCTTCTTCGGGTCAGGGAGGGGGTCCTGCCCCAAGTGGAGGAGTTTAAGTATGTTCTGTGGTATCTTACTGTGAAGACTAAATCACCTAAGTGTCCTGAAACAGTAAGTCTGTCCCATTCCTCCTTGTAGACTATCTGGGTGTTGTGTACAGTATGTGGTCATCCCCTAACTCTAGTTCTTCGTTCTCAAGTTTTAGGTGTCTAAATGAAAGTCTCAGTAAGTACCACCGTAAAAAGTCAACAGGGAACTTTTTTTACAGCACATGTACTGTACTTAAAACCATTGTCATACTTTGCTTGTACATAGTTAAAACATACACCTTAGAAGTTCTGATGCAAGTGCCACTTCCTGTACATGAAGCCAAAAGGTGAAAAGTCCTTTCTGTTGCACAATAAGAGTTTTTGTTTTTTTTCATCTATTTTTTATTTTGTACATTGTAATGAATATTTATGTGGGCATTTTTGCAGGAAGTACTGCTTTCTCTATTTTGCATGCTTAAGTGGGTGTACAATCAAAGAAAAAGAGTTTTCAAGCACCCTTGAAAGCAGATTTGTTTTGCTCATTGCCAACACCAAAGTGTGGGCAACACAAAGTACAACCCTGAAACTCGACTCGATGCAGCACCAAACCACAGGGAGCATTTTAAGCTCAACTAAAGAAGTCTGAAAGTGTCGGAGAAAAGTAGGGCACCAACCAGGCGTGAAGGGGAAAGGTGACAGCTTTGTGAAAGTGATGACAAGTGACTCCATTATTTTACATAACAGGTAACGACTATGCTTTCTATGCTGTTATTACATAAATTTGCTTTGAAAACTGTTTATTCTCAACGCAAGCAGCTAAATTTAACTGCAGCTGATGGAGGAGATCCAGCTGGAACCACGTCATGAAAACTCATCTTTTCTAAGAAGAATAAAGAACATCTATTTAAACAAGGGGGTTCTGTATTGTCTGTGGCTGGGGTTTGCTCTCCCTTTATGTGCGTTGCGTAGCCCCAAATCATTATGCAGTATTAAAAGAGTTTGGCTCGTCACTGTTTTAGCCGGTTCTTGTCAGTGACAGCTACAATATTACATAACCAGCTGGGCTGGCTTCTACACTTTCATCCCCGTTTAGCACAGTAATATTCATAATGTCAACTTTTCGATCTGTGTGGTCTTGGATTTCTCTGTTATGATCTTTGAAGGGACTCAAAGAACAGATGTAAAAGATTTCCAAATGTCAATATGTGCTGGCTTTAACACCTTATTTTGCACAGACTCATGTCCATGTAAAGATTCAAATCCTTTGAGATTTTTTTTCCCCTTTGTTTTTTGTGTGTTTTATTTCATATGTGTTTTTTTTTCTGTATAATTAGAACATGCTACTGGATGCCTCAAATTTCCCCCCTGGGACTGACCGACCATCCATCCATCCTCACAGGATTGTGAACGGTTAATCAGAAAAAGCTTTATTGTCATTGCACCGAAGTATAATGAAATTATGTTCGTACAGTCGTCTGAAAGAGGGGGTGAACGTTGTTGCTGCTCCTAAGAGTGCTGCCTCTGATTCTTTCAGATAGAAAAGGGGAAAAGGCCATGAGGAGAGGATGGTGTATTATAAAAAAGAT
The DNA here is from genome assembly GCA_031762415.1 of Simpsonichthys santanae. Taxonomy (NCBI): domain Eukaryota; kingdom Metazoa; phylum Chordata; class Actinopteri; order Cyprinodontiformes; family Rivulidae; genus Simpsonichthys; species Simpsonichthys santanae. Next base: position 22,818,478 of record JARVLU010000179.1, on the reverse strand, counting down.
CTCTTCACATCTTGTTCTTATCAGGACACAATTTAAGACATCAAGAAACTACCAGCAAGCACATTTTTAGATGCATTGCATATGCATTTAACGACGAGACGGCGAGATTTATCCATGAAGCACTTCCAGATAGTGCCATAGTCCTGTTAAGATGTTGGTGTCAGCCAATGCAGCTCTGATAAGCATTCACAGACGTTTGTGGGGTTGGTGGAGGGGGGGGGGGGGGGGTGTTGCAATAGATAGAACCTTCTTAGTTTACACATATCCCAGTAGAAATATGATAAGTCGGCCTGCTTCGAGGCCGAACGTGGGTGTCAGATTTAGATAAGCCACAGTTGTTGGTTTTTTTTTTTTTCAGGCAGACTCATTTCTCGTCAGTCTTAAGTTCCGCTGGTACTTTTGATGATCCAAAATGTTCAGATCTATGGGCATTCCATTGGTCCATGGTTATTAGCTTCCTCCTAGTTCGTCCCCAACATGCTGGCGAGTCCCGGCAGCCACAAGTGACCTGTGATTATCATAAATTGTTTCTATCTTATGGTTTAGCTCGTAAATCAGCTGATTTTGAGTGCTCGAAGTACGAACCAAACTTTCACACAAGATCAGCAGCTTTGCAATGGCCAAAACTGCTGCTACCATCTTCTTTAATAGCCAATAATATAGGTATCCACCAGTGCCAAAAAGTAGAAATTCTGCAATCATGATTCCATTGATATAATCATCTTTGGCATCTTCCTGAGACAATAAGGCACATCAACTTCCAACCCCACCCATGGATCCATGACATACCCTGCCGCGTGCATGCCAGTGGGGAATGAGGGTTCTCCAGGACCCTGTTTCTTGGTTGAAATGTTTTTTTATAAATTGCTTTGAAAGTCCAGCTGACCAGATCCATGACAGTAGTTTACGATTCAGAAGATGTGTAAATAGAAGCTCCAATACACAAGACAGAGCGCAAAAAAAGTAGGAGAAGGACGGGAGAGGGGGAAAAAAAAGCATCCGTCTTGCTCAAGAGCGAGGGAAGAAAGAAAACATAGCCTGTTGCAGATACACAATTTAAAAAGGGGTATAATGGCTGTCACTCTAGCCGTGTATTTGAGTATAGACATGGTGTCTTGAGCAGTGGTTTAATTTTTTTGTACCTTTGTGTTTGAACTTTTAAATGCACATTTCTTGTAGCCAAAATGTACATAAAGTGTAACACTGATCTGAGTACCATGCCCAAATCCTTCAAGGGCCCATGTGTCACAATCTATTTTTATTGTTCCTGTTTTTCTTTGTGTTCAGTTTGTTTCTGTGGTTCCCTGTGTTTCCTGTCAATTCCCAGTACTTTTTCTCAGACTGTGTCTGCTCTTCAGTCCTGCCCCTGCCCACATACACCTGTCCCCTGTTGTCATTAAAGCCAGCTGTCTCCCCTCACCTCATCAGCCCCTGCATTAGCCTATCCTTTAGTTTGTCAGTCTGGTCCAAATTAAACAATTTCTTTAAACTGAGGCAGAAAATCACAACCTGATTAGCATAAATTAACAAAACTAATGCTACAGTAACAACTTCAATGAAAGATTTATTGGCTTTTCATTGGGAGTCAATAGAGAACTTAGTGGCTGTTTTTAATATACTGTATACAGTATATATAATCTGTTATGCAACCATCATTCCACCTCTGAACAATCTAATAACGTCCTGGCTCCTTTTTTAAATAAGGCTTTTCACTTTCAATCAAAAGGACATAAAGTTTGCCTCCCATGTAAGAGAAAACATAAAAATCATACACACATCTCTCTAACTATGTGTTACGTGTTCGCAGTGCTGATTGGTGAAGAGCCATCACACTGGTTAGGCTGGCATGCTACACTGTGTACCATTTCTGCCTTCATTATCAGTCACAGTAAGTTGAGTTACAACAATGATCTCTGATGAGGGCCTGAGAGCCTCTTCATTATGACCACTGCACAAAGGTAGCTGGTTTCACTACCGTGCTCAAGTTACAGGTGTTATTGTTAAAAGTGCAGCTCGTCAACACAAATGTAAACCAAATTCTGTGCATCATATTCAACACACCCATCATTTTTTAATATCCAAATTGACCTTCAAATCTTCCAACCCTTAACATTTGTATGTATTTTTTGTCATCAAAATTGAATAAACCAATAAATAAATCTAACAAGAGGCAGCACGGTGGCTCAATTGGTAGAGCTGCTGCCTCTTGGCAAAAGGTTGCTGGATCATATCCCAGCCGGGTGCCTTTCTGGATGAAGTTTGCATGTTCTCTCTGTGCATGCATAAGTACTCTGGTTTCCTCCCACATACCAAAAACATGCATGTTAGGTTGGTTGGTAACTAAATTGTCCCTAAATGTGTGTGAGTGATGGTTTGTCTCTATAAGTGTCCCTGTGATGGACTGGAAACCTGTCCAGGGTGTCCCCTGCCTCTTGCAGAGAATCTGCTGGACATGGGCACCAGTGACCCCCGGCAACCTGAAAAGCAAGAAGCAGGTAAAGATGATGGAAGGATGGATACATCTAACAAGGTTGACAGGTCCTCTGGATAGACTCTTCTTGTTGAAATGTTATGTCTTTTATCCAAAATACTTCTTTTCTTGCTTGTTCTCGGTGGAAGGCAAATGTGTCCTCCTCTCTCCATCCCTCGTTCCATCCCTGCTTTGCTCTTTGTCGTGAACTTTTTCTGAGCCCCTTTTTTGCATACCTTCCAAATTGTAACACTGGATTTGATCAGCTGGTCTCAATAAAATTGATCAGTTTTTCTCAACAGGTAATCTGGGTGAAGGAGAACCCTCGTGTCTCGACAAAAACATAATTGGATCTACAATAACTGGATTTTATGGAGTTGGTGGAAATCTGGATTGTCGACAAATTGTGGAGAATGTGCCGAGCTTGGCAGCACTCAAACTCTATCTGCTGCTGTATCAAACTGAGCAGGCTGATCCTTATCAGGGCTGTGGAACTTTCTGGCAGTGGCCATGAACTGTTGGAAGGAATAAATCTCGGAGAAGTTGTAAGCTCAACTTGGCGTAAGTAATCAAATTCGGCTGTTTGGAGTCGCCATGAGAGAATGTACTAGCGAGATTGTTAAGGCTGATACGGACATTTATGAGTTCAGCCTGACTCAAAACAACGTTGATGTCTGAATCTGGACCAGGCCTTGGAAGGCGGGCTATCTCAAATTTCTCCTAGGATGTTATGGAAACAAAGATACTCTGCCCCCCTCCCCTCCTCAAGATTGTGGACCTGTGACAGAGCTCAACCAAGCTGGCTGATAAACGAACACCTCTTATCAGGACTATGGCTTGGGGAGAGGGGCTCTGGACTGTGCTGTGCTATAACCTTCCCTCAAACTCAGTGCCTCCATTGGCCTCCCTCACCTCCCTTGGCGCAACAACCTAGGAGATGTGAATGCGCCAAGGGCTGCATCGATCACCTGGAAGCCATGCTGGGACCCCCATCCCCTACCCACTTCACATGCACATGTATTACAGTATGTCTGTTTATGTTGCTTTGCTGTGATAGATATTTTTGATGCCTCAAACTTTGCCCTGTCAAGGACACGGTGTGAGAGATATATTTTTTAAATACCTCTCTCCTTATGTTTTTTTCCCCTTTTTCATATCTAAGTAATAAGGGCAGTGCATCTTAGAAGTTGCAGCCCCCTGTACACTTCTGTCCATCTTTAGGACAGCTGTACAGAAAGTACTTTTGTTGTACTTTGTGCAAGGATAATAAAAGTATTATTTTTCTTAGTTTCGCTTGGATGAACTTGCATCATAGTTTTGGCAAAAGTGTTTTTTGTTGGATGACTTTCCTGACACAACCCTCACCATTTACTCGGGCTTGGAACCAGCACAAGAGATACACTGGCTCGTGTTCCCTAGTGGCTGGTTTTTGAAATACTGTAATCTGTTATGTAACCATCATAAATGTTCGGTGCATGCGTACTTCGTAGGTTACAGAAACAGAATCTTTACATTTACCTTTTTAAAACTTTAGGGTGTTTTTTTTTTTTCCAACATGCAGACCACTGAGACCGTGCAGCATGCTGTTAAGTTGCAAATGCATCCAAAGAAGTTGCAATCAGCAACTACTTGATGCTATTGTCATGTTACTTGTTCAGACATAATAGCAAGTTTCTGTTCACACTTGTGTAGAAATACTTTGTAGAAGTGTGATCAAAAGTGTCAAATGAAAGCCAACAGATGCAGAAGATGAAACTATTTTAATGCACGATAGATTACAATGTTTGACTTTTCGTACCCAATAGCGTTCTAATCAGCTGTAATAAGTTGCATATGTTCTTGTTCTAACCATTATCAGAGATTATCATGTTTTTAATCTCTAATCTTAATATTCAACATCATGCAAGCTCTTTCTCAATCACTTGCAGTTCTTTGATGAATTAAAGCAACTTGTCGAGGAAGGAAGCTGTGTTAAAATTGTTTTAGAAAGGAAGGAAGAAGTGGTGGCATCAGCTCATCGTGCAGAAGAGGAACAGCAATTCGTTGAAAAACCAAATCCGTCCATGTGACACAGTCTGGTTTCTATCTGCTTTAAGCTAGTGTGTGCCAGAACACGCTGTGCTCTCAATGAGGCTTTTGGGCTTTGATTATGCAATGCATCTTGCAAAGGGAAACAAGTTCTTTGCACCTTTTTCAAACAACTTTTGCCTTGAGTTGATTTATTTTACAAAAAGGACGCAAGAGGTGCATTTCTCGTCTTTCAGACTTTATTGTTCTTCCATTTGTGTGGTCCTCTAAAAAACATTTACAAATAAAATTCACTTCTCTTAAAGAGCTCTTCACACATATAAAACAGCTATATCTATTGGTGTCTACACATATTTACATTTTAGCACATAAATAAGAAAAGCATAGTAAATCGTGAAAGTGCTTTAGTGTAGTGGAAGAGGAAGATGGTGGAAAGTGAAGTGTGTTGACAAAAAGCAAAAAAAGAAGAAACAATGACAGAAAAAATCAAATAAAAATACAAAACAGTGTGCAGAGTATTGTGTACAGTACAAATCATTACGGCTGCAAAACTTCAAACGACATAGAAATGTAGCATATTTCACCAACTGCGTTCATAGCTTCATCGTGATAGACTAAATATCTATCTTAATAACTACATATAATGTAATAGTCGTACTTTTAAAAGCACTACTGAGCATGTGCAACCAGACAGGCTGCACATGACTGACATTCATTCAACAGAAACAGTGAAAACACACAAAAAAAGACAAACACATACATAACCGGACAAACCTTTATACAATTAAAGTTAAAAATTAGAGCCAAACAATCTGTCACTAAAAACCAAGTCCACTCTTTGAAAAATGTCCACCAGGCTGACCTTGTCACTGAAGGCTCTGAGGAATCAAAGAAAAAGAGGGACTTCCTGGTTTCAACTCATTTTAGCTTCTTTTAGTAATTTCAAACCAAGGGATTTTTACATTTTGAGTAACAAGCATCCAATATGCTCAGGTGACTCAAACGTAGGACTCCTTGGCGTAAGAAAATTCCTCAAACACAGGTTGGCTGCATCTCTGGGGCAGACCCTCGTGCTGACTCGTGGATACAGACTCGGACATGGCCCTCGGGCGAAAAGGCTGCCGCCGCTCGACAACGCCGTTCTGCGCTGCTTGAGCCAAGCAGTCCTGGTTGTTTAAGTACTCTCTGGCAGCTGGGAAGTCATAGTTCACAGATGAAGGGCGGGACCTCCTCCCCAGCGTCACAGCGTCTTGAACAGTCATCGAGCCGTAGTGTGGAGGGAGGCCCACGTTCTGTACCGCCTGCTCGTACGTTGGTGGTCTGCAGGGCAGCTTGCCGTCCACCTGCTTGAACACCTCGATTGCCGACAGAGGGCGTGGCTTTGGCAGAAGCTCCGCTGCTGGATCCGCTTCGCTCTGCGAGTCCTCCTGAAGCGTCTCACATGGGAAGCATTTCTCCTTCTGGGAGTCTTTCTTCAGGCTGTTCCTGCTGAATGCCCCCAAGCTCCTGGTCCTCATCAGGACTTTAGAGGGTTTCCTCATGGACTGCGACCGCTTCTTCTCTTCTGAAATTGGTCTGGGAATGTCCGGCTTGTCGTTGGCTTTCTTGGTGCATCCTGGTGACCCTATTGGGGAGCTGGTGAAAACAGACCCCTCCGACTGGTTTGAGGCCGTGCTCTCCAAGGAGGAGCAGGAACAGTCCTTGCCCATGTAGGGAAGTGGATCCATGTTGGAGGCGCTGCTCATTTTTGGAAAAGACACAACCAAGTTGACTCCGCCTCGATTTTTGAGCAGGAAGGAGTCATCCGAGATCTGCTTTTTTAGAGGCTGTTCATCAAACTCCCCCCTCTCCATGGAGCAGTCCTCGTGGCTCCTGGAGTGGCTGTGAAAGTTCTCAAGACCAGCCGAGAGGTGAATGATGGGCTCGGAGCAGCGACGGTTGAAGGGTTTCTTTGTGTCGAAAGCAGCGTCGGATTTCCACGATGAGGCAGTTGTGCTGGGACTGAGGGAAGAGCATGAAGAAGACGAGCCTCGGTCTCCATGCGTGGACCTGATCTTCTCCCCGACCTCTCCATCTCCGTCTGGATCAGTGCTGTCATACGCAGAGTCATGATGCACCGAGGAAAGGGAGTCTGCACAGTGAGAAAGACACGATTAGACTCGCCTCATTCTATTCAGTTTATCTAAATATTTAAGATGTCAGCGTCTTTTCAGGTTACCTTCATCTGTGTCCAGCAAACTTGGGATATTCTCGCCAAGAAGCTTAAAGTTCTCAATCAGGAACTGGGTTAGCTCTGTGATCTGCAGAAAATCAGAAGGACATCTTGATAAGCAACAGAAACAACACAGGTGAAGATCGTCTATCATCCAGAACATGGCACGACCTTAAAAAGTTTAAAAGCAAAGAAACTGGATTCTTTTCTGAATTGGATGTTCTGTTTCCCATTTGAGGAACTTTTTCCAATTCAAAAGCAGGAGTGTGTGGAAGTCCAAGCGTTAAACTGCATAAATTTAGGCAAGTTAAGTTCATGTGCACATTTCTCTCCCTCCCCTACCTCCTGAGGGTCATTGGGGTCTTTGGCTGGCAAGAAAGATGTTTTGATCACATGCATGAAGATGTGAATTAGAGCGAAAAAGACCATTAGGCTCAAACTTTTCTTGTAAAGACGCGAAACATTTGCTACAGAATAAAAGTAAAGTTGTTTTGTTTTTAAACTTTTTGGAAAAGTGCATCTAAAATAAGTTACAATACAATCCTGGCTATTTACAGTGCCTTATTCAAAAGTTTAAATTTTCTTAGCTCCACTTGGCCTTTGCCCAAGTGTGAATTAATTTGTGAAACCTCGTGAGGGTTTCTGCACCGTGAACCACAAAGCTTCAAAGCACCCAAAGTGAGAAAACACATTCATATCAAGAACCTCTACCTTCTGCATCTTTTCCCTCTGCCCGTCCAGCGGGGTGTCGTCCAGCTGCAGCAGCGTGGGGCCGATGCACACCGCCAGGTTGTACGCATCCATCTTGTTGACGTCGGAGCTCTCGATGATGTGATGCAAGATGCAGATTAGGTGCTGCAGGAGGAGTTTGTTGGGCCCCGGGAGATCATCAAACACCCTGATAAAAAAAAAAGGGAAGGAAGAGTTAAAACAGGAAGAAGGTTAGCTTGGCGCTTTTTTACTCGTTTAAAGTTTCTTCCCCTTTCTAAGCTGAAAGGGAGAAGTGGTTTTTTATATGGCCAGTGGGTTGGAATGTTTTATAAAAGCCCACTCAGAAAAACCCATGTCTCGCTTTTGACCACATAACCATTGAAGAAATACCCACAGATGTTCTTCCACATAAAAGATATCGCAAATTCCATAAAATCAGGATGCAGGCGCAGGAAGCCGCACTGAACAGACACATTAGCAGGTGTCGATTGCTTACTTCGTGATTTCCAGAGCCCTCTGCTGTGCGTCTTCATGCTCGAGAGCCGTTATCCACCTGTGGTAGAGTTCAGACTTGAGCAGGCTGCCTGGAAGCTCCTTCAGAAAGCACTGTCAACAAGAACATTGTTCATTAGCAGTGATCTCCAGACATCTTTAGCAGATAAATGCTGTTAATGATGTTTTGACTCGTACAACAGGTGTGCAAAATTACCTTGAGCAGTCCAACGAGCAGGTTGACCGGCTGAACCCCCATGTCCACGTCGGAGCCGTTGTCGAGCTGCTCCCTGATGTCCTTCATGAGCCGGCTGTTGCACGGTTTACGGAACACCCCCTCTGTGGACGGGCCCCTCTTCCTCAGCAGCACCAACACATCCTGGTGGGAACGGCGGTGGATGATTAATAAAAAGCAGCTCAGGTTCTCCTCATTACAGAGAAATTATGCATTTGAAACTTTGTCCCGTTTTAGCTACTAAAGCTCAGCTTACTGTGATGGGTTTGGGGAGTGAGTCGTCCTTTGGGCAGATCTTGCAGAAGGGTTGTCCAAACAGCTGCGTCTTTGTGTCTTTTTCTGCCTGGCAGACTTTGTTGGTGGAGCTTTTTCTGAACTTCATCTTGCTCCTCACCACATTCCACTTGTTTTCTAATGAAGCAAAATGGCAAAATCCATTCATTTATTTGATTTAAAATGGATTTTTATAAAATAAATGCAATACCAGACGTGCAAGACTCAAAGCAAAAGGCGCAAAATGGTGGTTTTGTCTAATTAGTTGTTGTATTTCCTTTTTGTGTCTGTGGTTAAACGTAGCACACTTAACAAAGAGCAAAACTGCAACACGAAAAGACGTCTGCAGACGTTCAAACTCACCAGCAGGCTGCCGCTCGTCTTGATTGTTCAGCTGCTTTGACAGAACGATCTTCGCATTGCCCTGGCAACAATACAAAGGAAAAGAGATGTGGTGATGTGCATGCAAGAGGAACATAAGAGCGCATGCAAAGGCAGAAAAAGAAGAAGGGGCTGTGCCCTTTTTTTTTTTTTATCAGCTAAAATGTTTGCTAACACGTGAATGAGCTGGACTTATGTAACCAAACTTTGGAAGATACGTAATGTCAAATATCGACTCACTTGAAATTCACTTTTTTTCCCTCTTAGCAGATATTTTAATTTCAAACACGACTTGTTTTTGTTTTTGCAAAACTGAAAAGTTTTTCTTTTATTAGTCGGGCTTGTCGCTCACCTCAGGCAAAAGCTCAATCAGTTGCTCCATGCCGCCTCCCGTTAGCGTTTTGTTCTGGCAAAAAGAAAAAGATGGTGAGAAATCTCCCGCGATGTTTCTGGTCGCAGGTGCACGTGGTCAAACGCACGGCGAGGGACTTACTGCAGCGCTGCCACTCAACACCTTCATGAGGACGTCTGGAGGCGAAGTAGAGCACTCGCTTCTCGCTTTTGCCTCTTTAATTTTCCTGTTTCGAGTGGGACAATGCATTTGTTTAGAAAACCAGCGTTCGTTTATCACGTTTTCGGGGTTTTCTTTTAAATTTTGCAACAACAACAACAACAAAAAAAAACTTTCTGATTGACATTTTAATAGGTTCAAATGAAAACAGAGCGTATTTCGTTCTATGATGACCACATTGGGAACCGATGACTACATTTTTTTCTTATCGTACTTGACTTTTTCTAACGTGCCAACAAAATTATTAGAGGATTAATTAACAGTCTAACCTACACATAGTTCAACTGTCAGCAAAAATGCAAAGCTAAAGTTTCTAATCTAACCATTGATATGGAGAATAATCTGGTACGTACCTGTGAAGAGTATCTAACCAGCGTTCTTTCACCTCAGGGGAGCTGTGGGTGAAACAACAGCATGGTATGAGTTACTAATCCACAGAGAGGCTCGGACGAGCTGCTTCAAATGACGGTGGATGGAATGAGAAGAAGCGTGCACCCGCTGCCTCTTTTAACAACTCTGGTGGAACGAGCATCACAGTCATGGGAACAGGAAGCAGCGTCACGGCGTGCCCCGACCAGACGCCTTCCACTTCCTCACAGACTGAAGCGATGCTGTGGCTTCTAGTCCACCAGTGGAAACCGGGCGATACGACACTGATACGATCGCCTACCTGCAAACCTTTACTTTTTATTGACCCAATTTTAGATTTCATGCCAGTTGCTTGGCTCTCCTGTCAGGCAGGAAAACCATCGGCGTGCACAGTTTCTCACAGACTACAGTATATCTCAGAGGGAGCGAAACTTTCGCACAGTGAATCATTTCCAAAGTCCAATCATCCAGTGAGACGAGGGCTTCACGTTCTTCAACAAAACAACTTAAAAACCCACTTGGGTGTTCATCAGCTTCTTGGAATACAACAGTGATGAAAAATGAGCTTCATTCAGAGTTCGGCTGCATGTTTGCAAGAAACATAGGAGTCAGCAATTAACTTAGACATTTGTCTTCTGGTGCCACTTTGGGGCCTTTTATGAGAAATTTACAAGTAAAAGCCCTTTTGTTGTATTTTAGCCCAGACTAAAGAAAAAATGACTACTAAATAAAAAAGAAACTGTCCAGGTGACCTGACTGACCATTGTTGGATTTTTTTTTACCTGGATTATTGAGCATGAACTTTGATGACTTCAACCACTTTGGCTATGCCTGGGAGGAGTTGACAGGGGAGAGGACAGCCCCCTGAAACCATCTTATCACCAGCAAACTGGTTGGACCATTGTAGGAGTGTACTGCTTATTGTGGAAAACAGTTTGTTTGGGACTCAGACTGATGAAGCCCTTTGGATGGAGGGCATAAAGTCTCAAAAAAAAAAAAAAAAAAAGAAGAAATTATCCACATGACCTTATTGAACATTGTTGGAAAAAATGACTACTGCTTCTCCTGCTCTTCACCTTTACAGGAAGAGCCGGTGTTTCTTGTTAGACAACTCACATGAACGCTGGAATAGTGGCGATGTCCAAACTTCCCTATTTCTTTTTTTTTTTAATTCAGTTTTTTGTTTTTGTCTTGTGATGCTGCAGGGACTACTTTCTCTTTGCTACTTCCCCGTTTTCCTAAAGGTCACAAATCATATGACCTGTTACTACGAGGTGTGCACATTCACCTCGTGTTTGTTTCAACCAAAAGCTGACACAAAAAGACACTGAAAATGAAACTTAAAGAACACGTTTGCACATAAAGTTACCGTTTAAAGTTAAAATTCACATTTTCAGAAACGTTTTGTTGCTAATGCGCACAATGTGAAGGCAGACCATGACTCCTATGTCTTACTGCTTTAACAGAAATCAATTCATGTGAGTTTTAATTTAAGATAATTTTATCTTGAAAAAAATGACGGCATTTTAGCCTTTTTGGTCACGTTCCAAAGATAACGTTGTGCATGACCACACATTATAAAATAAGACTTTACATAAATTGTCCAGTGGCTAAAATAAGTTTGTGTTTTGGATGAGTCTTAACTACGACAACAGCAAATCATAGATCAATGTCTGTAAAATTGACTGATTATACTTGTTTGTTTGCCAAGGCTCAGTGGTGGATAATAAGATTTTTACAACCCTAAACAAACTGAGATGGGCAAATGAATTACTGCCTTTTGATAAAGTTCAACTAGAAATTACATTTTCTGCAAAAATGCAGTGTGAATGCTTATTTCAGAAGAAATTGCTGACAAACAGCTGAAATTAGCTTAAAAAAGAAGGTTAAATGTAGCTGAAGTACAAAAAACAAGCCTAAGTTAGCAGAAGAAAGCAGAAAAAACACATATTTGCTGAATTAGGTTTAAATAAACAAAAATTTAGCACACAAATTAGGAAATTAGCTACAAAAATATAGGCTGAAATTAGCAATAAGTATATGAAAAGGCAGAAAGAAGCGTAAACTACCAGAAGGAAGTAGAAGGAGATGAAAAGGCTAAAATTAGCATAAAAAGCTAAATAGTAGCTGAAATAGGAGAAAAAACTGAAAGGAGCACAACAAGCTGAAATGATCAGAAAGAAGTTAATTGAGCTGAAAGTAGCAGAACTTACCACAAAAAACTTGAATTTATATGAAAATAGCTGAAATTAGCTAAGAATACTAAAAAGGTTGATGAAAAGGTAGAACAAGCTTAAATTAAATAAACAGAAGAAAGCAGGAAAAACACGTTTGCCCAATTGTCTGACAGAAACAGAAATGAGCACAAAGTGGAAATTATCTGGAAAAAAACTGAAATTTACAAAAATTGGTTGAAAAGTAGCTAAAAAAGGCAGAAAAAGCTGAAATTACAAGGAAATGGAGAGAGCATAGCTTTTTTTCTGAATTGGGTTGAAAAAAGCTGAAATGAGCGCAAAAAATGTGGAATTAGCTGAAAAGGCTATAATTATCATAAAAACAGCTAAATAGCAGAAAAAGCTGAAAAGAGCATAACAAGTTGCAATTAGTAGAAAGAAGTTAGAAGAAGAACAAAAATGTTGTAGTTAGCAGAAATAAAGGAGCACAAAACAGCTGAAAGTAGCTGAAAAAAAGTTTAAATTTGCACAAGGAAGCTGACAGAAGCTGAACCCAGATGTGAAAGGAGCAGTAAAAGGTTGTAAACAGATCTAAAGACTGAACTATGTAAAATGAGCTCAATTCATTTCCTATGATTAAAAAAAAAAAATAGCTGAAAAGGCTAAATGTTTCAAAAAGCTAAAGTTGCACCAATATCAAAAGACATAGCAGGATGGACCTGAAAGAGCTGAACGTTTTGATTTATGGTTTGTTTAAATAGCTTGAAAACTGCAGGATGAGAATCACGCTGACAAAACATAAGGAAGAAAAATGGATCACAAGAGAGTGAATGCTTCATAAACATTCACATGAAGTAAATTCAGAGCCTCAGTGTCAAGAGACGACGTGCACACGGGTGAGTAATGGTCACATGCAGAGCCTCACAGCTCCACAAACACACAGCCGAGTTCAAGACATCGCAGCGTTTGTGAAGTCGTTCTCCGTGCGGCCTCTCACCGGAAACACACGAGACAAAATGTTGGAGCCCAGGCCAGGAGGAGAGTCAGCCTGAGGTCGATGTCTTCAGCCGTTCCATCGTCCTCAACGTTCTCCTGCTCGTCCTCAAAGCCGTGAAGCCAGACATCCTCGAGGTTCACCTGGTGCTTCACACAATAACTGGCTGTCGACCTGTGTCAAGACGAGCAAAAAGTCCTGACTGGTGAAACAAAGCATAGATTTTTGTACCGTTACGACAAACGCAGATTTGTCAAATGGGCTGATGTTTGAACACAAATTCCATTTTTCCCAATTATTGAAATCCCACCTGAAAGTTACATTTGATAATTTTATCTAAATCAATGCAGCGAGGATGAACTGTGTGAGTAAAGCTGCCGTCACGTGACCGAACAAGTGCCAGATGAATGAAAACAGAGTTGATGTTCACTTTGAATCATCGTCGCTCACATGCGTGTTTACTGTGGCCTGCTGTTGTTCCAGCTGTGCCGACCTACAGGAACAGTGGGCAGGATGTGCTACAGAGATGACTGATGATCCTCCCACACAAAAAGCTACAAAACCTCCGCCGATTTCAACAATCTAAACATGAGACCACGTGTCGCCATCATTTTTTATGACGGCAAAGTTTCACTGAAAATTTTGTTCTTGTTTTTTTTTTTTTTTTTTTTTTGAGGGAATGCCATTGAGATTCCCCTCTTCAGCTAACTTCTCTTAAATGGAAGCGCTTGCTTTCTTTTTCTATTCAAATTAGAATGACTGAACGTAAACGGAGAGCCCTGCTGGGAGAGTCCCCAGCAGTCCAAACGTGCAGCCCAGTTTGTTTTCACTTTGCAGCTTCAGCTGTAGAAATGTACATCATTCTCACCAGATTTGGTTTTTTTTTTTAACAAGAAATTCAGAACGTCCCCTAGCCTTATTTGTTAGCTCATTTCTGTGTTTAGAAGTGGTGTTTTGAAATCCAAATACATCTAAGCAGTTATAATGTTTTATAGGAATATGGTGGTTTCTTACTTTAGTTTAGCGAAGACGATGGCATCACTGAAGAGGAACAGGTGTCTCTCCCTGGTCTTGGTGCCCTCTGTGACCTGGACGCACTCGTCCAGCAGCAGCTCTCCGTTCTCGCTGGTCAAACCGAGGACGAACGGGCTCTGCTCCACGGAAACCCGGCCTGGAGCTTCCTCCCTTAGAGCCAAAGGACACACATGTTGACAGGACAGTCCACAACCTGACCAGTCTAATCGCTGGCCCCTTGTGAAAACAAAAGTTTGCACATGCAGTAAACGTTCCGTGAAAGACAGAAATTCTCACATCCCAAAACTTTGCGTACGACGGGAAATCACCCGAAGACGAAACTGCTGAGTTTACAGAGGTCTGAAAACCAAACAATGTGAAGCATTGACAGTATTTAATGGTACATGTGGAAAACTAAGGAGAACTTCTTGCTTTATATTGGTTTTTTTCTTCCTTTTGAAGATGTTTTGTTTAATTTGGTTACAGTCGATTAGCTAAAATTTGTAAACTAGTTAGCAGCATTGGCATTTGACCAGTGGTTCATTTGAGCCGGATCCTCCCTCATTCTGACCGACTGTGCTCCGGCAACTTTGCTCGGATCCGGCAACTCAAATCTCCGCCCGCTAAAAGTCCAAAGTCATCGCACATTTTTATTTTGATTGTTTATTAAAAAATACAACGAGAGGAGACGTTGCCCAGTCTGTGACGTGGATGTTCCGGCCGCACTACGCGCACACGCTCCTGCCCAGCAGAGACGCAGACCGTATGTCCCGTGTTGAGCGTTCATCAAACCAGCTGAGGCATGAAGCACACACAATGCCAGACCAGAGATAAGTGAGAGCTGAGGGACTATAAGAGCCAATGAGTGAAGTGGAAACACCTGGCATAATGACAACTGGGGACAGGTGAGAGTGGGCGGGGCAAGAAGGAGCAGAGGAGAAATGAACTGTTGACACGGTGAGATAACTAAAACGTAAAGAAAAGAAAAAAAAAGGGAAAAAAAAAAAAAAAAACAAGGAACACAAAAAACTTCCTGTAAACAACGCCCCCAGCCACTACCCAAAAAACAGATCCTTATAGGAGTTTGTGAAACCAGTTTTGGTGAACATGCTTCCCACTGTGTCTCAGCTGAGAGCTGAGATTCAAATTTCTTTACACCAGAGGTACTTTCCCTGTCACCACAGTGGCCTTTCAAAGATGGCACCTAAAATACCCAAACAACGTGTCCTGATGGTGCATGCTCAATAATCCAGGTAGATAATTCTAACGAGGCTGAGCCAGGTCCTCTGGACGGATTATTCTTTGTTCAAGCGCTTTGTCTTTTATCCAAAAGACTTCTTCAGTCTGAGGAGCTGCAAGTTTCATTCCACCTCATGTACCACATGTGATGTGAATGGCAATAAAGAACCTTGAATCCTGGAATCCTTCCTTTACTCCTCTCTCAAACCATCGTTCCTGTCTATCAATGTGAACATCTTCATCCCTGAACGAGTGACCGCTGGCCTGGAGATGAGTGTAGACCACAGAGTCCTGGTCTGATGATGTAGATCTTCTGTGTTGGGCCAT
>JARVLU010000179.1:22759299-22802413 GCA_031762415.1 Simpsonichthys santanae | reverse complement strand
AACGTTTCTACAATTTTTTTGCTTTGTTTTGTTTTGTTTTTTGAATGTCCAGAGGACCAGACTTAGCTTTTTTAGACTGGGACGTTGTGTTTAGAAAATGAACGTCTCAGTTTCTCTGATACTCCCGCAACATACGGAACAAACACTGGTCTGGGTCTGGGTTCCTCCTTTTCACCTGATGACTGGCTGGAGTCCTGTTTAGGTTTCTTCTCTGCTTTGAAGAAGGTCCAGTTAGGATATCCACATTTCTCGAGACCCTGTCTGTGTGTTATTTCTCTTTCTGCCTGGCTCCTGAGTTAGTGGAGACGCTGTCTGCTCTGTGGTACAGAGTCCTGATGACTCCTAACTTGTGCTCCAGTGGGTGATGGGAGTCAAATCACAAGTACTGGTCTGTGTGGGTGGGTCAGTACTAACAACAACCTAACTGAAAAACACTGTTTTTAATTTAATAGGCAAACAATGTTGTTTACTGCACAGTGCTGACAGTTTGTGTTAGCTTTGCTACACACTTCTGTGGTTTTTCGGGGAAATCAATGGTGACCAGAAAACAAAATCAACAAGACAGAAGAATTATGTAACCAGGGCTCTAAAATGATCATAATAAGTTTGAACAAAGTAGGACAACTGTTTAGTTTTTTACTAAAACAAGCCTGTGTTTGTGTCGTTTGTTCTGCTGGCTCATAAATCAGGTCAAAATTAAACTATTTCTCCAAAATGAGGTCATTCACAGAGCTATCTGCAACAGGTAAGATATTAATTGTTATAACCATTTTTGTAGAACACCACTAAGTTATCTGAACAGAGATATTTAGCTTCTTTACCTTTTAGCTGGCCTTTTTCAGCTTTGAGTTTCCAGCTAAAGTTCTGCTAATTTAGCTAGCCTTTGATACATTTAGTTTTCAACAAGATGTTGGCTAGTTTTATGTAGCATTTAGCTACTTTTTAGGTTGTTTCTTTTAGTCTTAACTCTGTTTTAGATTTAAGCAAATTTCTTTAGCGCTTACCACTGAGTTTTCACAATTTATCTCATTACTAAAATTTCCATATAGTATTCTTAGTCTTTCATGCAACAACAACAATTTATTATTAATGTCAAGTTTTATCAATTTCAAATAAATATGAAGGGCGTAAGGTCTCCTTTTTCTTTGACATACGTTGTCTGCAGATGTCAAAGGTGATAGCCCTTGAGTGAAACTAACACCCCCGCCCCGTGATGTTCAGGGGTGGACCTGTGAAGGTGGGACGTTTCAGACATTATTCTGATCTGTCTCACTTTGAAGCAAGGACTCGCCCACGGCTTCGGGGGTGGTCTTCAAGCAGCTTGTGATGACGACTCTGAAAGGTTAAACAAACACGGGGGAGATCCAGAGCCCACGGGCGTGACTCGATGGAGACGTGACGGAGCTTTTCAGGCTGTCAGAATATAAAACCTTTCTTCTGAGAAATAAAGTGTGCTCTTTACAAATAATCTGCCTTTTCCTACTAAGGTCCTGATCTCCACAAGTTCACGTTCCTCCAACACCAGAAATAACCAATTACAGTATACTCATGTTTAGTTTTTTTTTTATTTGCTGATCAAGTTAGCTGTTTCAAACATAGAACAGATTCTAAACCTCTTTCAAATCTGAAAATGACTAAAAGTGAACCTGCTTGGCCTGCTTGTCACCCACCGGCTGCCTCGCATGCCCAATTCCTATCTGTTAGCCCTCAGAGTATGTTTTGGGGATGACTCTCAGCTACTAAACTACCACATTTTAGCTTAATATCTGTAAAACTGACTGAGTCCCAACTACTTATGTGCTTACTAAGGATTAGCTGTGGTGGCCATCTTGAGTCAGGTTGGCTCCAAAAAACAGTTGTTGAAAAGCTTTTCTATTTTGCTAACAGACCAGTAACATATTTCACAGACTTCTTCGTAAACTGGGGGGAAGTGTCATTCATTATGGTCCAGTGATTAAACAAAGTGAAGTTTTCAGAAGATTTCAGATATTAAGCTGAAACAGAAGACGGAAGCAGCTTTTACAGAGTTGTTGTTGCTTTAAAAGCACCTCTGTCTGTGTGAATCCCCCCAGGGACATCTGTGTGCTCTGATGGAGGGGCCTGCAGGGTGACGAACACGTGGCGGTGTAAGTGTGTGTGCGTGTTTAAGGTGGGATGTTCAGGTTGTGTTTGTGGTGTTGCCATCTGTAGACAGAAGGCTGCGGTTCTAAAATAAACTTGTTTTTTCCCTGGCTGCTGCAACGTTTGACGTATTTTCTAGACGTCCAGCTGCTTAAATAAACGTTCAGATTGGAGACAAATCTCCACGCGACACATCTGAAAGACGTGAAAACATCGAAGAAATTCACTCATGTTTGTCTTAAACGGAGGAAAGTGCTTCTGGTTGCACAATTCAATAATTCACAATCAGGTCCTGGACTCAGAGTGAGTTTATACTTACCATATTTTTCAGACTATAAGGCGCACCGTATTACAAGGTGCAATATCAATGAACTGGTCTGTTTTCTCGCATTAAGTGAAATAAAACAGTCAGATAAGTCAAACTTTATTCAACTCGTTCACAATAACCTCATAAAACCAGTTCGAGGTCACTAAACACAACCAGAATTAATACATAAGGCGCACCTGGTTATAAGGCTCACTGTTGAGTTTTAGGAAAATTAAAGGATTTTAAGTGTGCCTTATAGTCCGAAAAATACGGTATATTAAAACACTTCAACCATTAAACAATTATATAAAAAACAAATAAATATAATTTACCTGTCTTTTAAGTTAAAGTTTTAAACTAGGATATGTATGGAAGCTGTTATGTTGTGAATTACTCTCAGCTACTACCAAACCAAGTTTGAGTTCAGTATCTGTGAAACTGACTGAGTCGCAACTATTTTACGGGTTTCTAACTTTTGTTGGTTGTGGCAGCCATTTTGAATTGGGTTGGCTCTGAAAGTTACCGGTAACCACTTGTAGATGTGCATGGAAATCCATCCAGTGGTTCTTGAGTTATTTTGCTAACAGACAGTCACACAGACTCAAAGAGACATAAACAACGTCATTCATCATCACCTGGGAATAAAAACTTGATTTAAAATTCAAAGTGACTAATATTTAAAATGTTTGTGCGAAACTTGAATGTTTCATTGAGAAACGTTCCTAAATATCAGTAGCATGTGGTTTGACCTTTGACATCATGCTTTGACCTTCAGCATATTTTTGGGCCTGGTTTTATAAATGAAAGCGTCCCACCTGATCAGGGACCACGTCATCCCCAGAGCTTTCCCAAACACAAGCGACGGAGCCGAGCGCCGCCGCTGAGCCAAGTGTCTGAAGTGCTGCAGGAAAACAGAAAACATTTTATGGGAAATAAATATTTAATTATTACCACACATTTACCTGCTGGAGCAGAAAGTGTTACCTTTACACTCAGGTGGTTTGCATCAGGCTGAAATGGTTGACTACAAGAGTTAATGTTAAAGTTTTATGCCAGTGACTGACATAATAACACAGAGTATGTGTTGTGAATGACTCTCAGCTACTACCACAGCAAATTTAAGGTAACATTAGTAAAACTGACAGAGTTATAGACATTTTTTGTGTTATTTAGATTCACCTGGCTGTGTCCAGATTATCTTTGTGGTGAACTGAGCCATGTAGCTGCTGTTTTGGGTCAGCACTCGCGTCATGTTAGTGTTCTACACCGCCGAAGCCCAGTCCGGTTCAGATATGTTGTAAGTCAAGACAAATTTATTTATAAAGCACATTTAAAAACAGCAGCTGCTACCAAAGTGCTTAACAATTAGATCAAGGCAAAAAAATATTACCAAAAATTAACTGAAAGCATAAAAAAAAAACATAAAAACACAAAACATTAATCTCACTGTGTTAAAAGTCAGTGAAAACAGATGTGTTTATAAAAGAGATTTAGAAACAGGAAGTGAAGTGGTCTGTCTAATGTTGGGGGGGGGGGGGGGGGCAGATTGTTCCAAAGTTTACGGCCCGTGACTGAAAAAGCCCGATCTCTGAGCTTCAACCTGTTTTTTTGGAACAGCCAAAAGCAGCTGATCAGATGATCTCAGTGCCTGAGAAGGAACAGGCTGAAGAAGCTCTGAGAGATATGAGGGTTCAAGGCCATGTATGCACTTAAAGGTCAACAGGAGAATTTTAAAATCTATTCTGATACATACAGGGAGCCAGTGAAGGGAGGATAAAACTGGCGTACCGTATTTTTCGGACTATAAGACGCAGTTAAAATCTTTTAATTTTCTCAAAAATCGGCAGTGAGCCTTATAATCTGGTGCACCTTATAGTTCCAAAAATACAGTAATATGCTCAAACCTATGAATTCCATTAATAGGCAGTATTTTGGACGAGCTGGAGACGTGAAATGGAAGCTTGACTGACTCCAACATAGAGTGCATTAAAGTAGTCCAGTCGGGTTGTAATGAAGGCATGAACAATTTTTTTCAAGGTCAGATCTGGTCAACACTGACTCAAGCTTAGCTATCTGCCCTAACTGGACGAAGCTTTTCTGCAGGACAAAGTTAATCTGTTCATTAAACTTAAAGTCAGAGTCTAAAACCATTCCAAGATTTGTAACAGACTGCTGACATCGCTCAAGAGAGTCAAGGTTTACAGGAACAGAGACAGCAGTAGAGCTAGGGTTAAAAACAATAACCAGTTTTCTGATTAAAACTTAAAAACTTTAAAGCCATCCATGCCTCAATGTCATCAAGGCATTTGATGGTGGATGCAGCAAGAACTATTGGGTTTTAAAGGCAGATAAATCGGACAATCATCAGCATACAGTGAAACGAAAGGCCATTTTTACTGGATAGATCCCAAAGGGAGCAGATACAGGGAAAACAGAAGGCGTTCAAGAATTGAGCTCTGTGGAACCCCAGAAGAAAGAAGCACTGAAGCAGATAATGTATGGTCTGAGACTCCCTCCGGTGAAGCTAAATCAAAACTCGTAGAAATGAGTCTGGTCCTGTTAGAACAGTCCGGCTTCGAGCAGAGGCAAAGATCAACTATGCATCAATTTCAGTAGAACTAAACACACAATCGTTTGTTCACCTGTTTGAAAAGAAACAAAAAGTGTTTTTTGTGCCAGCGTGGCTGCTTTTTTGGCTCTAATTTCTGGATCGAGGAATTAAGTGAAGCCAAATGAGAGGTGAGGGACAAAACAAACAGAACTTGGAATGTTTGACAAAAAGTGAGCCTTTCTGCCTTTCTGCTCAGTGAGCCGAGGCCGGGGTGACTGAAACACACCCGGCTGCTTCACGCTCGCTACATTTCTCCTGGGTGCAGGTCTTTACAAAAGTCCAGGGGAAAGGCTCGTTTCTTTATGTTTTGCTTCAAACGAGCCACTTTTTAAATCCTGTGTATGTTCATACGTCTGTTAGCAAAATATCTTACGAACCCTGGGATTAATGAAACTCTCCAAAGTAATCTACTGTTTGCATCTGATTCCCTTTTGTAGCCAACTGGATTCAAGATGGCTGCTACAGCAAATATAACAAGGGGTACACCAATGTATGTCCCTTGTCACTGAGGGATTTGAAAAGGGGTAGTCATTACACTGTGTACACGAGCAGAGTTGTTTTTGTTTTTTTTGCTTGCCCAAATCGGCACAGAGTGATGGATCCTAACGAGCAGAGGGAGCAAAGGCCAACGATGGAGCCATGGGGTGGCCAGTGGGGGCATGGGCCACCATAGATTAATCATCAACAATCTTAAGAAAACCATGTTTTTACGCACATAATAACTAGAAAGCATCATTCTCTCAATGGGGTGGCTGGTTTACATAAAAGGCAGTGGCCATTTTGGATTTAATGTCCATCCATTATCGTCTGCTTATTCTAAAGTCGGGTTTCGGGAGCAGCAGCTTGAGCAGGGAGGTCCAGACACATTCACCTCTTCCAGCTCTTCAGGAAGGACTCCAAGGCATTCCCAGGCCAACTGAGAAACATAGTCTCACCAGTGTGTCCTTGGTCTTCCCTGGGGTCTTCTCCCAGTCAGACATGCCTGAAGCACCTCCCTAGGGAGGCGCCCAGGGAGCATCCCAGACGCTTGAACCACCTCAACTGGCTCCTCTCGATGTGGAAGAGCAGCGGTTCTACACTGAGTCTCTCCCAGATGACTGAACTTCTCACCCTGTCTCTAAGGGAGAGTCAACCCTGTGGAGGAAACTTATTTCACCTGTCTGTTTCCACAATCTCATTCTTTGGTCACTACCCGGAGTTCATGGTCATACTCGAGGGTAGGAACGTAGCCCGACCGGTAAACAGAGAACTTTACCCAATTTTTGATATGGACTGTTCTTACACCTTGATGCAGCCACACCAAAAAGGAAGCACGTTGCTTATGTTCAAGTTGAACCAACTCACAAAACAGAAGGACGAAGGGTATTTCCAAGCCTCTTTGCTTCATGATGGGGGACACAAACACCTACACTTATGCTTGTTCAACTAATACTGAGCTAAAATGTATTGTGGTAGTAGCTGAGAGTCATTCACAACACATCCTCTGAGAGCAAATAGATCACGCAAAAGGAGATTGTGTACAACATTAATTTTAAGCTTTACGCTGAAGACGTCTTTTCTCAACAAAAGAAGTCGAGGGAGAATATTTTTTTTAGAGGAATGTGAGGCTTATAGTCAATAACAGTTTGGCCTGATCCACTAAAACAAGCAACATCTAAACAGTTTTGTCATTTTTTTAGTCTTGTTCCATAAAACAAACACAATTTGAACTGGGTTGATTCGTGAGTCAGACTCATTTAGTCCTGAACAGATTTTTTATTCGGTGGTCATCAGTACTCACAGGACGCAGGGAAATGGCAGCATCGTCAAAGCTCCCCCTCCTCTGTGCGGCCGCTGAGTAATCTGAAGTGTCCATGTTGGTGTCTCAGAGCGGGTCCGGAGCCCCCCGATGCCCTGGACTGGAGCTTCTGTGCTCGGTCCTCAGTTTGTGCAAGAGGAAGTTCTGCTGAGTGAAAAAGTGGGAAAACAGCCTCGACGGAGCGCTAATGAGGGTTTGAACAATAGAGACCTGGCAAGCGCACAAAAGAGGGGTAGGGAGGGGGGCTTTGTGCCCGACCTGGACCTGCAGTGCCCCACAGCAACAACCCTCCCCAGGAGCCACCTCCCTGTCTCCACCAGCCCGAACACCAGCGGGGGCAACTTCCTCCCATAATGAGATCGCCGTGCGTCCAATTAGGGCCTTCCAGCTCGCCCCCGTTTCCAGAGCGCC
The DNA here is from genome assembly GCA_031762415.1 of Simpsonichthys santanae. Taxonomy (NCBI): domain Eukaryota; kingdom Metazoa; phylum Chordata; class Actinopteri; order Cyprinodontiformes; family Rivulidae; genus Simpsonichthys; species Simpsonichthys santanae. The sequence goes on along the minus strand of JARVLU010000179.1, from coordinate 22,795,165 downwards.
GATGGTTTGACGCTTGGATGGTCCAGACCTCCAAACAAACGGGGCCTCATGAACCTGCTGTGGGCCTCTCTGCTTCACATTCAACAGGTGCACGCCAAACTTTAACGTCCGTAGAAATGACGGAGGAGTCTTAAATTTAGCCGACTCCAAAAGTTAATGAGCTGTAGGTCCAGAGATCACTTTGAGTTTCACTGACGTCCATCGAGTGCTTCATGAGAGGTTTCACAGGCAAAGCAGAGCAGTTACCTTCAGCAGTGGCGATACGTCCTTTTTAATAATCATAATTAAGAACCTAATTGAACCAAGGGGCATGACTTAATAACTAAAATCACCCTTTTTGAACGTCTGATAAGATGAGCAATCCGAGCCACTCCTCCTGTCCTGCTTCTTACGCAGACTAAACAACAATAAAGGCGTTTTGTCCTCCTCACAGTAGACCTGACACGAAACAACACCCCCCCACCCCAAAGACAAACAACTACTGTTGTTGAGGCAGAGATAAAGTTTGAAGCCTCGTCAGAAAGCTTCATATGGAGAACCATTTCATTCAAAATTAAATAGTGTTATTTGAAAATTAATGATACATATTCCATCAAATAAATAAATGCTCCCATGAAATAAAACAGTTAAATAGAAAATGTTTAGTTTTTTCCCCAAGATTTATTTTTATTTAATTCAATATTTATGTATTTATTTATTTAATAATGGAGTTTTATTTTGTGACCTTTTTAAATTTTGTACAGCTACTTTACATATTTCAGGGGCTTTTATTTTAAAACCCCGTTTTTCATTTTTAGTTTATTTCATGTTCTTATATTCAAACGAAGGGGCGGGGTTTTCTCTGTGGGGCGGGTCTGATCAGGGTCATCTATGAGTTTTAAGGGCGGGGCAAATCAATAACTAAATCAATAATAAAATAAACAATGGCCTCTCAAGTCTCACGCTGCAGTTCTCATGCTAAAACACGCACATGCAGGCCCTTTTTGGAAGAGGAACCAATGTGCAGCACAACGTTTCCGCACGGGCTGGAGCACAATAGCGGACGTGACGAAACAACACTCCGCCCCCTCATTGGAAAATGAGAGCATGAAATACTGTAAAAAGAGTTAAAATGAAAAATGGGGTTAAAAAAATAATAAAAGCCCCAGAAATATGTAAAGTAGCTTTACAAAATACAGTAAAAGTGTCGCAAAATGAAATTCCGTTATTAAATATATAGATGAATAAATCTTGAAATAAATAAAACTGTATCTTGAAATTAAAAAAAAAAAATAACTTGGATAAAAAAACTAAACATTTCTATTTGAATGTTTTATTTCATGGGGAAATTTACTGATTTAATGGAATATTAACTAATAAGTTTTAAATAACACTACAGTATTTATTTAATTTTGAATCAAATGGCTCTCTAGCTACAAAGATTGTGAACAGATTCAATGATCATTGCGATGTTAGCAAACAGAACGAAACACTTCTTCTTCTTTACCTGACACAAAACACGGTTTGTTACGATCATCAAGCAGATTTTCACATTTCGTTCTTCATTTCACTTGACGTGCAGCCATTTAAACTGGATGAACTCAAGCCGGGAGACGCTGAAACAAACAAACAGAACCTTTTTACCGCTTGATGGTCATCATTTGGGTCTGGCTCTGGAGGATTCACTTTATTGTTTAATGGAGGTTAATTGATTGTAAAACTCTTGCCTGTTTCCATGACTGTTTGCCAGCTGCGATGGACGGCACTTTTTCTACCTGCACAGTTTCTTCTCTGATCTATGGTTTAGTGTGTTTCACTCACTACGTTTGACATCGTGTGCTGCTCCGTTTGGACTTCTGCAGCAGTCTATGGGTAAACTTCTCAACAAAGTCCTGGGAGTCGTAATTAAAGCCTGCAGCTGATTTGGAGCAGCACTGAGCTGCTTTGTGGCTTCGCTCATCAAGGCCGCCTTTTGTCAGGAGGTTACATCACCGGCAACACGTTCCCATTAAACATCTCATCTTTAAAGAACAGCAGCTACTTCGGCTCGGGGAGGTTGAAGTGAAGCTTTCGTCCTCCGTCATTTAAAATGTCTCCTTTTCTTTTGTCTTTTTAGCTTCTTGAGTCAATTGTTTGGTGTCATTGTTTGTTTGGGTGACTTCTTCACGCATGGGTGGGCTAAAGCTGGGAAAGCCTCACGAAGTTAGATAAAATCTAATCAGAGCCTAATGAAGCCAGTTTAGTTTCCATAGCAACAGCCGGTGATCACATCCAATTATCTGTCATGGTGCCTGCAGTCAGTAATTTCTAATGGTTTGCTGGAAAAGCAAAGCTGCTTTGACAGTAAAGCTTAACGTGAAATGTTGAACTCAACTTTTTTGTGCCTTTGTTTTCATTAAACAAACAACTCAAATGTAAGGAGACACCAGAACATGAAGATCATTGGTGCTTGGAGGCAGCTAAGATCCAGGGTAAGCTGCTTGAGCCGTGGCACAAAATATATAATCTGACTGAGACGTGACGAGTGTTGTCCAGTGCTCACGTGCACCCCCTCCAGAATTCATGGCCTGAAAGTTTACGTTCCTGTGACCTTTGAAGACCCAGCCCAGGACAAACCCCAGAGCGATGCAGGAAAACGTCTGGAGGAGGAAGTCTCGGTTCATGAATCATCTCTTCTGACGCGTGCTCCACGTTTCCTGGGAGGCCGTCGTCCTTCAAATAAACAAGTCCGTAATCGAGTCGCCAGGCTGAAACGGCTCATGTTTTTGTTGGCATGGTAACAGAACATGTGATGATTATCCTGAACTGGCAGAGGCTTAAAATAAAATTTATAAGTATTTTGAGCCGGAAAAATGTAACCAGGGCTTAATTTGTAAATTGATCGTTGCTAGAATGCAAATAGTGGGCAGGTTAGTGGGGGGTCCTCCCCCAGAGAATTGTGAATAAAGCAGACGCAATTTCCTGCATTTTGGTGTATTTTAACAGGTTGCTAAACACCTATGTTTACATACATTTGTAAACACTCTGTCCCTGTTCATTGTTATCTGACTCCACATGTGAAACATCCAGGCGGCTGCCTGTGAGCTCCTGCCCGCGTACGACTGCCTGGCTCAACACTTTTAGGAGCGGAGATTTTTTTTTTAAGCGTAGATGCGAAAATGTTACTTGAAGGGGCAGCTCGTGTGCTGTTGTGTTTAAAATGAGTGTTTATGTGATTATTTTCAGATTACATAGCCAATATAAGCTTTATTTGTTTAAGGCAGTCATATTTGTTCATAACTATTATTAGTAAGCCTGACAGTTAATGGATCCAATGAACAGTTCCTGGAACGCATCCTGTCAAAATAAGTTCCCAGATCCTGTTCCAGCTCAAATTAAACACTGGACGCAACGTCCGACAGCCATCAAACGGCCATCTCCACTTCGTTTGAACGTACTTTAACAGGCAGAATTTGTACGAGTCTTTATCCCACGGGATGAAGCTTAAATTTTACAAAAGTTCCCTTCAGTCTAAAATGTAAGCAGTTACTGTTTTACAAAAATAAAACGTTATTTTCAAGATAAGATCGTCTTAGTTTGAAACTGGCTGTGAGGATTTGCAGGCTTCTGCATCCAGAAACTCATCGATGGATCCCTTTCCTCCAAAAGATGAGAAAGATCAGGTCTCTTGTAAAGGAGTCCCCGAGGCTCAATGGGATTGACCTGTCCAAATAAAGGTTGAACGGAAAAAGAGAGTCCTTCAAAGTCCAGGACTCTTCAGCTCACAGACCCAACATGAGCAAAGCCTTCTTCAAGTCAGGAGGCTTCAAGCAGCTGGAATGGGTTGGGGTTCCCTCCAGATCCAGGTTGAAGATGCTGCTGATGCAGACCAGGTGCTTTGGACTCATCAATGACTCCCCAAGTGAAAGAGACGATGGCGGTTGAAGGAAAGAGCCCCCAGGGCTGGCTTGTATGGTTCTACAACTTGACCGACCCCTACGACTGGTGAAAGACCACCATGGGTGGGTCCCAGACAGGCTTGTGGACCACATCGCCTGAGAGATTGTGAAAATGTACCTCCATGTTGCTCACAGCCCATGGGATGTAGTCGAAGCTGTGAAGGGACCTGCAGACACGGGGGGAGGACTGAAGACTTGCAGCTTTATTTTCTGTTGAGGTAAATATTCGTAGCTGTTTGTGAGAGACATTTTTCTTCAAGCCTTTCAGTGAGTTTATTTATCATTGTTTAATAAAGTCTGCCTGCGAGCTCTGCTTCCAGTCGCTCTTAAACCCCTGAAGGGGACGAACGACGGGACATCGCCGTGTCTGAAAGGAAGGACGACGCCTTGGAAAAGCAATCAACGCCATTTTCTGAGCTCGGGGTCGGATGCTTTGGCTCAGTCGTGTTTTTATTTTATAATCCCATCGTTTCTCCTCTGTGGTCTCTTTTAGACTAGTGGTTTTCAAACTGTTCAACTTCTGACCGACAGAGTCAAAGCAGTTAAAAAGTACTCGTATTATGAAGACCAGTCAAAAATAATCATAAAGTAACAAAATCTGCACATTTCCCCCCTCGTTTCAGCGAGTCCTTACATTTAAAATTTGTGATCCAACGCTAATCACCATGTGCTTTTGTTGATTTTTGGAAACAGCTGGAGGGAGTAAAAATATGTCAAGAACAGAGACATTCATAGAAGGAATGAGACCATTTTTGAAGCACTGGTACGAGTTTCGGCTCAGATTTGAGTAAAATGTGCAGAAACTAAAAGAAGATGTGACTGAAGCCATTTTTGTAGTTTTTACAGTTTGCTGTTTGTGGCAGCCATCTTGAATAAGATCACCTTGAAACGTTACGTTTTTTTTAATATAGTAAAATAAATACTGGTCATCCGTGCTGAAAGCATCTGTTAAAACAAAATTAAGGTGGCACTGAGGTGTAAATTAACATTTGAAAAGACGGAATTACATTAAGCCAGTGTTTAAAAAAAAAAAAAAAACTTTATAAAAACAACATAAAACAGAACAATGTACAGTAGGGTCATTCCTTCTATTTGGTGCCTTTTGAGTCCCCATACCATAATGTGGTCTATTTTGTTTAAAGGAAATTTTATTAATCTCATTTTATGTTTGACTCACCTCTAAACAAAACCATGTGTACACAACATGAATTACTTTTAAATAATTAAATCTAAATTTAAATGTGACTTGGGTTTACTGCCATATATCCTTTCATACTTCCTGAAATTAAGTTATACTTCTAATAGTTCTCGTCCAATGACTTGATAACAATTTTTATGCTTAATTAAAAATAAATAGAGTCCCTGAGTCAACTGCCCACACTGTTACTCTAAAATACCCGACACTCCCGATTTGGTTTAGTGTAATTCAGTTTTTTTTAAATGTTCATTGACACCTCAGGGCCAACGCTTCAGTCCTAAAACAACAACTCTGAAGAGACGTGAAGGCCGCACCGCCTGCTGATCAGCACCATGAACTACAACTCAGTTTGAACAAAACAGGCCGTCGTTCTTCAGGTAGAAAGATAAAGTAGACTTTATTTGTTGGTGAAACCTAAATAAGATCTGCGATTACAAAACAGGTTTCCCCGCACAGTTTCCGTAAAGTTCACAGAGGCTGGAATGCTGTATTTGACACAAAGGCATCAGAAAAGACCGGACCTGACGGACGAGCGGAACAGACCAGACACTGAGGTTCAGAGGATCTGATTTTAACAACAACGAAACAAGAAAAACACCCAGAGGTCCTTCCTATGATCTGTGGCAAACACACGGATGAGCTCCCAACATCAGAAACCTGCAAACAGGACTTTTAAGAGCTCCTTTATTGGTTTCCTGCTGCAGTTTTCCAGGTAATACGGCGTCACAGTGCAGCTTGTTGGGACATATTTGTCTTATTTGAGTTTCTAGGTACCAAAAAAAAAAAAAAAAAACCTTCAGATAAGAGACGAGTTTAAGTTGCTGCACTTCAGCTCTGAAAACCACAATGTTTCAACAACTGCACAGAAACACTTTGAGCAGAAAATCTGATGCCGAGTGGCATTTGTCCCTTTAAGTCGCCTCCAAACTGAATAAATACACCCGAAATATACACACCTGCAAATCCTGCATAATTCCTGTGAGATCCAACTGATTAGGAACAGTTCATCATCCTGGTACGGCTCTAACAGCTTTATTACACCTGTGTGTGTGTGTTTATTTATCATCCCCTCAGGACAAAGTCAGGCTCCCGTTTCGTTTCATTTCCACCAAAATGCTGAACTTTTCCTAGAACTAGCCCTTCTTTGAAATCACTTTATTGTAAATTATGGTTTCAGCTTCACGATTTCACCAGGATGCAAACATATTTACATACACCCGAAACACAGACAGAAAAAAAATAACATCTTAAAAATACGTCTTTCTTGATTTTCAATCAGCTTTAAATGGAGCTAAAGTGGAGTCTTTTCCCGAGTTAACACTATGTTAGATAAATGAGGTTAGTAGCTTTAAAATAAATCGTTTATTTGGCCGTGATTCTTCTTTTCTAACAGGAGGCGTCTTCCTCTGCTCCTCACATTCATGCTTTCCTGCATATAAACGAGTCTCTGTAGAAATATAAATATATATTTAAGTGGATTTCTGATTTTATTTGAGTCTGGTCCCATCTACACCAAACATATCTGAATTCCTTTCTCCTTTTTTTTTTTTTTTTTTTTTAAGGTTTGCACCTAAGTGTTGGCAGCAACAAGGAAAAGCACATTAAAAATAGACATCTTTAAATAGCCGTTCAGCTGTTCTAAGTGCAGCACAGTCGGAAACAGTAAATTCAAGTCATTATTTCCTCACCCCCCCCGCCCGCCCTGCCGCCCACGTCTCATACACAGATCACAAGGAAAAAACTGAATCAGTTAAAAAACTAAACGTTGATCAGACAGAAACAAGAAATTGCAGCCACACTGTAACATCCAAAAAAATAAGTCTTTTAGATTCAAATATATATATATATTTTTTTACTTTTGCCAATGAACTGCTGGCGTTCTATTTCAATCTAAGTAGATTTAATATACTGCTGAGGTGTAATTTGTGTTACATCTTTTTAAACCCCCCACGTGACGTGCCTGAACACTGCGTCAAACCTCTCCGGGTCAAAAAATCTGACATCCGCTGTCATTTGGGACATTGGGGGCTTTCGCTGGCTGCCTCGGCGGGATGTCCGTCGCTCGAGCTGGTAGGAGCATCGTCGAGCGCGGCAGCTTCGACGTCAGCCATGACGTCCTCGTGGTTATTGTTGTTGTTGTTGTTGTGGACGGCAGGGAGCCTGTGGCTGTTGTTCTGGACCACAGCCGGGTGGCTGAGCTTCAGCTCCTCCAGTTTCTTCCACAGCTCGTCCCTCTCCAGCTCCTTCTTCTTCTCCCTGGGATTTATTTATTTTAAAATAAAACATTAATAAAACCGCAGCATTTTAACTTTAAATCACTTCAACACGATGTGTGAAAAAACATTTCCTGCTACAAAATGAGAGTCAAAACCAGTTTTTGTAACTGAATTATAGCCGTTTTTGTGTTTCCTGAGCTGTGAGAGTTTCTTTAAACTGCTAAACTTCTTTAAACTTTTTAAAGAGATGGACGTAAAAACATACAAGTGGAAAAAACTTAATTTAAATAATCAGAAACTTCAGAAAACTATAACTCTTAAGAAATTTGACTTTATTTCATAAACAGTCCCCTTTGTTATTTTTTAAAACTTTTCTTTTTCTTTTTGTTGTAACAGACCCTTTATTATACAAATTTGAATGTATTTTTGCACATTTGTTAGGAAAATAGTGGTGTTTGTAAACATTAAAAGGTACACCTTATTTTATTTTACCTGTTTATGTATAAATTTATTTAACTCTTTTTGTTACCTTATTTAGTTTATTTTGTAGACTGCAATATTGCCAGTGTCTGTGGTTATTATGTACTGTATATGTCATTATTCCTTTGTTTATTCATATTTTCTTTAATGCAATTTGATATTATTGTTTTGAAGATCTTTATATGCAACGTTATTTGTAAAATAAATGAATAAATAAAAAACTTAGCTGTGGCAGCCATCTTGAGCAAGGCTGACTCCCAAGGTTTCGTCAGCTGTAGATGTACATCCAGTCATTTCCTGAATGTTTCATCAACGTGTTTAGTCATTCTTGTGATATTTTAATCAGAGCAGGTGTTGGGGATCAGCCTCAGCTACTACCACACCAAACTGTAGTTTGATATTTGCAAAGTTAGCCGAGTTAGCGCCTCCTTTCTGTGTTTTGTGTTGGGTTGCCTGTGGCTGCCATCTTGAATTGGGTTAATTTTTAAAGCTAATCGGTTGTAGATAATCTAAAAAACACAGGATTGCAGATATCAGGGGTAATTGTGACTGAGTTCGATTGGACAATGCAGAACGTCTCAACAACTATTTGACACAAAAAGTTGAGCACTTTAAGAAGCAAGACGCAGAAAAGTTTGATCAACATCTTTGACCAATTGTTTAAAATGTGTTAAAGTGTCTAAACTGAAGGAACAAGTTACATACAGTATATGATTTTAGAGATACAGAGGCCGTTTAGGATCTGCAGCAGAAAAACTAAAGTCTCTGATTGTGACTTTAATCAAATAATCACCAAGACAAGTTTGGGTTTTAAACAAACAAATGGCTGATTATTCTACCGGGAAACTCGAGTTTTAACTGAACAGCTTGATGTGAGAAACGTTTCTCATTCAGCTGTGATCAAAAGTGTTTTCTCCATGGAAACATGTGCTACCTAAACTTCTAATAATGGCCAAAGTTTTTAAAGTAAAAAGGGTACAAAACAAATACCTTCACCTTCATCTCAATAAAAATTTAGAAAATGTCATTTTTAACCAGACAGAAGTTTATTCTTTATATAAATTCTAATATTGAATATTAATTTTCAGTTGGGTCCAAAGTGATCAAACCTTCGTTGTTTTTATTAGTTATTTTCACAAATCCAAAGCTCATCAATAAAATCATATTACAGCAGTCCCTCGCTACTTCGCGGTTTGATTTTTGCGCACTCGTTCTTTCGAGCTTTTTCCAAAGCAAGATTGTACACGACAAAAAAAAAAAAAAAAAAAATTAAAAAAAGATTGTACACGACAAAATAAAACATAATAATGAAAAAAAAAAAAAAAAAAAAAGACTTTACAAGACAAAAAGAAAGAAAAAAGATTGTACACGACAAAAAGAAAGAAAAAAGATTGTGCATGACAAATAAATAAATAAATAAATAAATAAATAAATAAATAAATAAAAAGAAAGAAAGAAAGATTGTACATGACACACAATTGTCAAAATGAATTACTTGTGTGATTGGGACAGTACAGGATACATTAAAAAGTTAACGAAAAAATACTCCGGATAGGCACCACCATGTTGTAATTTTCTCTCTAAAAGCCTACACTGCCAGTCAAAAGGACTACATTACCCAGAAGGCAACAGTGCTTCCAGTCATTTCTTTTTGCTGAAATGGAAGGAAAGTTTTGATCCGATTTGAAAAAGTTTGGCCCTTATTCATAGTGACTTCAGGGCTCAGTGGATGTAGAGAGACGGTCAGAACCAGATCAGAACCAAACCGGAACCGGACTTCCAGCCTCATCGGTCAATCTGAGCGCTGCTTGCCAGCCCATGAGGCCTCTCAAGCAAGGAGGCTTTGCTTGGAGGTCCGGTGTTTTCTCTGGAGCTCACCAGGACCTTTATCATCCAGATTTGGACTTGATCGGGATCATTGTGTGGTTTTGTGCTGGCTATCTGAAGGTCCAGCTCCCTCTAAAAGAGTCTGGTGATCAAGGGCAGCAGAGATCTGATTAGAATCAGACCAGAACTGGATCAAGGCTCATTAGTACCCATATCAAATTTTGCAGTACTTTGCAGTACATATACTGTATGTATGTTGTTAAAATGACATAGGCTTAAGAGTTCAGAACATTGTAGAGTGTGGGAAGGGTTTATAAAGCTGTAAAATATATACAGTGTATAAATACTAAAATAAATATAGCATTTCTACTTTGTGGTTTTTCATTTACTATGGGTGGGGTCTGGAACATAACCCCCGCGATAAATGAGGGACTACAGTATTTTATGAAAATGCTAGTTAATCCTCTCCTAAAGCTTCATGTTTTCTCGTGGTAGGACGAGTAAAACCTCACCGCTGTTTGTCCGTCTTGTAGGAGGATGTGAGCTCATCGAACAGCGCGCAGTTCATCTCCATCAGAGTCTTCAACACGTTGTAGACCAGAGCTACGATTGTCCTGAGACACACACACACAGTAAACCAAGTAAAGCCGAGAAGATTAGTATTATGGTACTTCTTGTTTCTTTACATTTGGCTCAGACTTTCTCGTAAATGTTAAAGTAGTCTTTGAAAATAATTTTCAAGGTTAGTCAATTTTTTTTTTTTTTTTTTTTTTTACAAAAACATTTGCCCTTTAGCTTCTTTTAAACCACATTTCAGTTCAGCCACAGATGTGACTGACCATTTTCAGAGGAACATTTTAAGTTTAGAGCACCGAGCTCCAACGTTTGAAGCTTTTCAAGACAAAAAATGAATACCGTATTTTTAGGATTATAAGGCGCACTAAGTGAAACAAGCTCATTTTGACAGATTTTTGAGCGCCATGTACCACATAAAATCAGTTCGAGGTCAGTAAGCACAACCACGATTAATACATAAGGTGCACCCGATTATCTCTTGAAAATGAGTTCTCGTGGCTCAATGAGACTACCTGTATAAATAAAGGGTAAATGAAAAAAAAAATAAAAAATTTAAAAATAAGGCTCAATGTTGATTTTTGAGAAAGTTAAAGGATTTTAAGTGCATCTTATAGTCTGAAAAATACGGTAAATTGAAGAAACAGTGTTTTATTCACCTGCAACAAAAAATGTAAAAAATAATCAACCAAAAGTTGGAAATTTTACGATATTTTTGGCAAAATTTACACTTTGTGTTGATGCGGTTTGTTGCATTTGTAAAAATATTAAACACAAGATGGTTTGACGGGTTTTTCATGGAATTTTTATCAGTGAAGTGATTCTCAAATATCCAATACCTTTTATAAAGATACAATTGTGTCTGTTGTGTACAAGTACCACAGGAATGTCTCAGAAAGGCATAAAATGTACTAAGAACAAAAAAAATCTGTGCTAAATCAAGTGTGAAGTGGTGCTGCCGTCAGTTTAGGAACACTCCTGCGCTGACTGGTTTCAAACCCTTGGTTATTTAGAAACATTCAGCTGAAGGAAACCGGCTGCACGTACTGGTTCCAGTGCTCTTTGGAGATTTTGTACAGGCTGCCGAACATGATGGGAAGGATCTTGTCGATGTTCTCCTCGATGAGGCTGAGGATGTACTCGTTATTCCAAAAGTACAGCGAACGTTCTGCTACCTGCGAGTACATACAGGAAGTACAGCTGCTATAAAAGTAAAATCAACGCAGAATCAGACCAACAAAGAACTGTAGTTGTTGGTTTGAAACCCCAAAACGATCCATATATGTTCATACATAACCTGTACAAGTATATTACAGCTGCACATCATGTGCGTTTGGTCAATATATTCTCCATTTAGTTTAAATACTAAGAAAATATTCAAAATTTTAAGAATCTCTAATCAATCACTTTGCTTTGTTGAAGCTTGAGTTTATGGAAATGATATCCAAGTACTGAACCTTTTAAAATAAAATGACCTTTTTTTTTAAGCGTGTTTTAACCATACCTGAAAATGTGGGTTGGCCACACATTTACTGATCTGTTTAAACAACGGCTCCTGGATCTTTTTGAACTGCGTCGGTTCGATGACGTCCAGAATCTCCTCGAGTTCTCCCAGAAACATCACCTGAGTGGGAGACGTGAATATTAAAACTCCGAGCACCGCGCACGCGCTCAGGTGGAAAGAGATCTGCAGAATACCTCCTTCTGGCTGCACGTTTTCGGCCAAAACTTCAACAAGCCACGGATCACCTGCAGAGAAAACACGCGTGTGTTCAAATGGACAGGGTTTCTGCTGTGGTGCTTAAAGCGGAAGATTAAAAATAAAAGTACCGGCTCTGTCAGCGTGGGGTCTTTCTCCAGAAACTGGACCACACAGTAAGCCAGCTGAAGGATCCCAGAAGAACAAGAGAAACAAAAAGAGATGTTGGTTTTCATTTTCCAACCACCAGACGGAGCTACAACACAGAGGTAAGAGCGTCGACGCCTGCTGGGGCACATTCTTTACAAGCAGCTGGAAGGGTCAGCAGAAACACAAACCAACACACTCCTTCAGATCGTTTCCTTCTACCTGCGCGTGGAAAAGGGCCAGTCCTTTAGCTGTATGTAACGGGATGAGCACCTTCATCAGGAACTGTTTGTGCTCCGCTTTCAGAGGCAGCGCAAAACCGTTGATGATACTGTAAACAAACAAACAAAAACAAGAACAGAAAAGATTCGGCAAATATCAGAAAACAAAGACGTTCATCCGCAACAAAACAGTTTGCTCAGCTTTCATTTTAGACTTTACGAAGGTGTAAAAAATGCTCAGAACTGATGACTTGTCACGATATTTATCACGATTTCTTACATGACGTCATCGTAAAGCCCTTGGGTCTTGTTTACTCAACAAGTTGCAGACAAAAATTATTTAATTTACCAACAAACACGTTAAAGGAAAGCATGAAATCCTCGCCCTGCAGAGGCTATAATCTGCTGAAGCTTCGTGTTCTGACATGTGCTGAGCTGATTAATAATCAATTTATAAACCATCGTACCTGTGAGTCTATTACTCACCTTCCCAGAATCTCCAGCAGTTCTCCTACACCATTGAAGTGTTCAGTTTCATAGATGAACCTGCAAAAAGCAGTGTGGACACGTCACAACAGAAACACAGAGTCCGGGGGTGTTTATTTGACATGTTCTTAATCTGATTGAGACTCGTCTGTATCTGCATGTTAGAGGACTAAATGTTATAATATGTCATTTCTGTTGATCACAAAACGAACTACGTGGCACCATCTCGTTACGTAGGGATGGAGCCTGACAACCGGGGCACTATTTTTATCCCCGTGGCAGATGGCCAAAGAGGGGGCACCTTGCCGTTTGGAAATGACAGCGAGCGTTCCCCGTCTCAATCGTCCGCAGCTCATTGTCACGCAGCAACAGGAGCCGTAAAGCCGCGACGCATTGCTGCTCAAAGTAAATGGCGCCTCTGACCGAGGAGCCCGAGCAAATCGGCTTGTTCAGAAACGAACGAGCAAACACGGAGCCAGACCAGAGCGGGTTTGTTCAGACTAATGCTGGCTGTTTACAGACTGATGCTCCTTGGTGACGACCAACAAAGACTGAAATCAAAGAAATCATAAAAGCTAAAAAAAACTTAGAGTTGTCTGGTTTTGATAAAAAAAAAAAGATTTGATTTTTAAAAACTTGCTCGTTTATTTACAATTTTCTGTGTCCAAAGTAAACAAACAAGTGGTTTATCGGAGGTCTCGTGTGTTTCTGATTTTTTCGGATGAACTCCGTCGCCAGTAAAGCAGCTCACATGTTGGAGCCGTTCTCACATCAGGCGTTGCCCGGATTTCAAACATCCAGTTACAAAGAAAAGTTTTTTTTTTAATTATTATTTGTATCAGGGATAAACAATATATTGACCTTTTACCATAAAATCAGAGAGTGACGTGTCAGGACTGCTGCAATGTGATGAACAATGGACCAGTTTAGTCGCTGTGCTCTGAATTCAAGTTCCATGACGGCAGAGCAGAAGGAGAAAAGTGAGTGTTGGCAAACAAAACATATGGTTATCATGAAGGTTATCATTGTTTGTGAAATAAGGGGCAGATACAATAAGATTTCTTCTTCTTTCTGCTCCTTTCATTTTATCCTATTTTTGTATTCTTGTATCTGATGAAACTGCTTTGTATCGTTTTTTTCTTAAAATGAATAAATAAACATCAAATCAAATCAAATATGGATCTGGTATGAATATGGTAGTGTAGTTGAGAAGTCATCCCCAGCACATACTCCAAGAGCTAACAGCTTGAGGAAGATCTCACGGCTAGGCGGTGAGCAATGTGAATTTCTTTAAACATACGTGAACGCTCACTCTGTGTGAATGTTTTTGTTTTTCTGTATTTTTTTTTAATTTTTGGTACGTTTTCCTCAATTTATTTCAACATAGCAAGTGCCGTTTTAGCCATTAATACATAAAAACCTTCAGCTCAATCAGGAGATGAGTGCCATGACCATTGGTTTTTTTGATATTTCAAAATATTTCACTTTATTTACAGCTATTTTACCCATAAAAATCACATTGAGATCTCTTCAATTAAGTGAGACATACAGGACAGGACAGGAGACTTGGGAGGGAGGGACGAACAGACAGACACTTTATTAATTCCCGAGGGCAAATTTGAGACATCCAGCAGTGAAGGAATGATGTTGGATCTTTGAAATCTTGTTCAGCGTACTTGGTTTATGTTGGTCGTCTTGTGCCATTTTTTTTTTTGTCATCAGTCTATTATATCCTAGCATTAAACCACTTTTAGCTCCTAACTAGCCTTGTGCTACTTTTTATCAATAATATAGTGTTTTAATACTCCTAACTAGTTTTGCTACTTTTAGCTAGCCTTTTGCTACTTTTAGCTTCAAGCTAACTTTTGCTACTTTTTATTAATCACCTAGATAAAAGTTTTGCTTTTTTTAAGATAGTGTTTTAATACTTTTACATAGTTTTGCTACTTTTGGCTTTTATCTAGTGTTTTGCTCCTTTAAGCTTCTAGTTAAGACTTTTATTTTTAGCTTCTAGCTGGTCTTTTGCTAACTTTAAATTAACCAGTTAATTGGTTTGATTAATAACCTTAACTGGAAAATGATTTGGACTTAGGATATAAATATAATTTGTTCTTTTTGTGATGAAAACTCAGATGTCTTATTTATTTTGGTCTTGCCCCATTGACTCAATTTTGTAAAAGTATTTGTATTTTGATTTCTACTTTTATAGAAACAGATCTCTCACTTTGGTTTGAACATGTTTTGTTTGGCTTCACCCAACAGCTAAAGAAAAACAGTTCTATATTATTAATCTTATTACTGTATATACCTCATCAAATGGCATATTCATAAATGTTGTTACACTAATCAAAAACCTCATCTCCATTTTTGAAAATGAGGTCAAACAATATCAAAACAATTAAATATTCCACCAACAAGAAGGCCATTAAAACTTGCACCTTATGTGCTCTCTTTAATACGTTTATGTAATGTGTTATTGTAAAGTATTGCCTCAGTGTTTGTAACCCCCGGCGGCTGTTTTTCAATACCCTGCACTGCATTTTATTGTATTGTTTTGTATTATTTCAATAAAGATAAAAAAAGGTTAAAAAAAAGTTAATTGGTTTGAAACTTTTAGCTAACATTTTGCTAAGGTATCTTTGACATTTAGCTAGTGTTCTACTTTTAGTTTTAATAACCGTTTCAGCAGTTTCAGTAAATTTTGAGAAAAGTCATTCAGTCTTCTGCGTTTGCTCAGTTTCTCTGGTTTTACTTAAATCTTAGTTTTAGTGAAAACAGCAAGGAGCTCAGAGTTAATTTGTTCCAACAAACAACAAGCTGCTTCAGTTTTATTTGTTAAAATGCAGATTTGTCTTGTGTTTATCCAGATACTGTTATCTGTAAAGTTATTTCCTCAGATCTTGCATCATTTCAGTCTCAGCCTGTTTGTTTCGTTTACACTTTCTGTGAACGTGTTTTAAAGCAGATAAATCTGCTCTGAAAAGGATTATTTAATCCCATTTGGACTCCTCTTAAACACAAGACAGGAGAAAGCCCAGCAAGACAGACAGACTCAGAACACAAAACTGAACCATCAAACATTTTTCCTCTCTCGACAGATCTCTCACCTTAAAAAGATGTTGTTGATCTGCTTCCTGATGAAGGCTCGCAGGCCCAGGAATTTTCCATAAATCCGATGCAGGATGGTCTTCAGGAAGTCCCGCTCCCTCGGGTCCTCGCTGTCAAACAGCTCCAGCAGCTGCACAGACGAAGACAAAACTGCCGTCAATCCTGAGACGCTTCGCGCACGCTTAATCACAACAACTTTACTCGAAGTAGATTCCAACTTAGCGACAGTTAAAAGCCTTTTATGAATTAAAATAAAATAAAAAAACTAAAATACTGTCATGCTAAGACATTAATAGGAACATTATCAATCATCTGTAGAGCTAAATCAGACAGTGACGCCTTTAATCAGTCGGTTGGTGCAGTCACTTCATGACTCGGCACCTTTACTGCTGCAAGTTGAGTTTATATTTGCAAGTGTTTTGAGTTGAGCTGATTAGAGTGTGGCGCCAGGTGTATTCAATAATGAACCTTTTCACAATATTCTAATTTTTCTGAGATACTAAATTTGGGGTTTCACTATTTGTCAGTTATAATAATCAACATTAAAATAAATAAACATTTGAAATATATCAGTCTGTGTGTAATGAATGAATAGTTTCACTTTTTGAAAGGAATTACTGAAATAAATAAACTTTTTTATGATATTCTAATTTTATGACCAGCACCTGTTATTGTTAGAAGACGTGCAGGTTTTATTGTCACCTACTACCGAAGGCAAAAGACTTTAACGTTTGAGTGTGTGTTCAATTGTAACATGAGCAAAATCACTCGTGAACTGCTGGAAACGTTCAGAAACTAATCATTGCATGCACATCTACCATTTTGGAGTCAACCCCATTAAAGATGGCCACCACAGCTCATCAGTGCTAGCAAACCCCAAAATGGCTTTAACTCCGTCAGTTTTACAGACACTGAGCTGAGATTTGACGTGGTGGTAACAGAGTCATCAAATTTAATTTTCTGAGCACGATCACACCTCGTGAGATCGAACAATCGTTGTATGACATCACGCAGAACATCATTTATAGGGTTTGACCAAAACGGCTCCTTCTTAACATAATTTTAGTTAAAAACACTGACAGGAAAGGTGGCGGGTGATATGCATTCTGTCAAGAAACGTTAGGACTCGACTCTTTACAGAGATGAGACAAAACTAAGCCCTAATGTATGCTGTAGGACTCAACATCCATCACTCCAAGAGATTTGTTGCCTCAACATCCATCACTCCAAGAGATTTGTTGCCATTGTTACAATAAAGTTCTTCTGCCTCTTTGTTGTTCCGTGCTGGCTGTGAGGCAGACCTGCCTCAAACCTTCTGTTACCATCTTGTTTCACATACAGCACGTGTGTTTGAGTGCCCTTCCTTCTGGCACATTTGCTGTAACAAGTGATGACTCATCATTACAACGATTGAAGACAGTAAAGCCACAGAGTTAAAAAGAAATGCTCCGGTGCTTATCTTCTATTTGCATGTTAGGAGCACCTTGGTGTTAAGTTTAAAGTTATGTGGTGGGTAGACACAGAGATAAATACTTTGTTGAGTCAGTGAAGGAAACTTTTGTCAAAGAGGCAGACAAGAAAACAGAACTTGTGGGGCAGTATTTGTGGAGTTACACCGAGGACATCTTACGGATGGACAGACAGAGACAATGTAAGGAACAAGGCGTTTGACATTTCTTTGTTAATTGGATGTCAAGCTGGGGTGCACGAGTTTTTACCAAAGAGGTCACCTGTGAGCTTGAAATCAATAAAGAACATTGTTGACCCATGAGGCGTCCAGCAGTGCAGTTTGGCATTTCTATGTTAAAGGGTTATTAATTTAGTGCAAGGACAATAAAAGTGTCCACAGACCGTTGGACGGACGAAGCTCAAGACGTATAAAAACAACTTGAGGAACAAGATGAACACAGCAGGTTTTCTTTCCTGCAATATAGAGCTGAGGTGTCAAACACATGATGGTATCTCTGGTATGTAGTCTGCAACATTGTGCTATAATAAAACTAAATATCAAAACTATCCAATTAAGACTCTATATCATCCCAACTCATCTTTTTAAATGACCCAGAACTATACCGAGGACAAAAACATCTTCAGTCCTAACATAAAGTAATATGTAAGCCTAATTTTTTTAGCTCCAGATATGAGATAATTTTCTTAAAAGACTCGACTCAAGTCTTTTAATTCAGTTTATTTATAGAGCACCAAGTCATTTCTGGGCACTGAACAGAAACATTCATATACAGTACATAAAAAAGGTTAACATTACAGTATTTATCTGAGGAGCAGACCGCTTTGAGTTTAACTTTATCACAGAACACTCCTCTTGAGCAAGCACGAAGGCGACAGTGGAAAGGAAAAACTCCCTCAGGAGGAAGAAACCTTTAGCAGAGCCAGGCTCAGGACGTCTGCTTCAACCGGCTGGGTTTGGTAGGAACAGGAAGGAGGAACAGATACACAATGGCAGGTTGAGAATCACATGTTAAGATAGAAATAATATCAAATTAAATCTATTCAATTTTAACAATTAATTTAAGGAAATTAGGTCAATTTGTCCTCCAGTAGTCGAAGCCTATAACAGCATAACAAGCCAACCCTAACTATAGGATTTATCAATAAGTCTTAAAACTGGACAATGTATCAGCCTCACAGACAGGAACTGGAAGTTGGTTCCACAAGAGAGGAGCCTGAGAACTGAAAGATCTTCCTCCCATTCTGCTTTTGCAAACTCTACTAACCACAAGTAAACCTGCAGTCTGAGAGTGAAGTGCTCTGTTAGGAAAATATGGAACAATAAGATCTGTAATATAAGATGGAGCTAGGTTGTTGAGGGCTTTGTAGGATAGAAGTAAAGTTTTGAATTCATTGTGATAAACATTTTGTGTCTTGGCATGTCAATGTCAAATGAATACATCTATAAATCATAAACAACAACGATGATGATGCTCGGTGTAATTAGTTTTCAGAGTTACATAAACATTCTGAGCAACGGTAGCACCGAGCTGATCGATGACAACGAAACAGGATATGGACTCTGGGTTTGTCTCTCTAATGAAATGAAAGCAGCCTCAGTTTGATACAGGCGTGCTGCTTCTGCCTGAGGGAACATCAATATTAAATCACAGCAGGTCACATCAGGACCTGAGTTCTACCAGGAGCCCTATCGACATACAGCAAAGTCATCAGAGGCTCGCTTTACACCAAAGCTCTAAACAGACATTAATAAACAATGTGCTGATGCATTTCAATTTAATGTATCTTTATTTATCACGCAGCTTTATGGTGAAAAACGATCATACTTGCAGTTATTATGATCACAAACAGGGCCTAATAACTTATATTGATAGAACCCAACAGTTTGATACTGTCGTTGTAAGATGTCGGTTCAAAATTGTCCCCAAAATTACTACTTATTTATCATCACAACACTGAAGCGTAAGTTAATTTAGTATTAGCAAATGTTGAATGTTAATTGGATACTTGAGATGCTTTTTTAAATTGCATGAAAACAATCTTTATTGCAAAATTCTTAATAAATAAAAACTAAAACAGATAAGAGAAATAATTTGTTTTACACTCTTTCACCCTTCCATCTGCCTTTTTGGGAAGTGGTGGCGCAGAGGTTAGATTTGGTGGGCCTGTGATCGGAAGATCGCCGGTTCAAGCCCCGGTACCGACAACATAAAAAACATGTGGGTGGAAAAAGGTGAAACACCCACACCTGACTCCACCCTCATTCGCCCCACTCTGGGCCCCTGAGCAAGGCCCTTAACCCCCACCATCTGCTCCCTAAAACAGTTCTCTCTTGAAAATGAGTTCTCGTGGCTCAATGAGACTAACCTGGATAAATGAAGGGTAAAAAAAAAAACTCATTGTCATTAAGTTGCTCTTAACACCAGAGCAGAGATTATTGCTTTTGAAGTGGAACCAGAACTGGAGAGTACAGACTGATGGTGTTTAGTGTTGCATCGTGTTCAGCTTTAATGAATGAGTGGTTAGAGCAGTCGTCCTCAAACACAAGAGTTAGGGGTTCGATTTCCACCAGCAGTCACAGACACTGAACCCCTCATTGCCTCTGATGTGTGTCCCATCAGTGTTTGAATGTAATAAAGCTCTGATTAATCTTAATGTCCAGATCTAGTAGATGCTGTGTGAATGGGTAAATGAGGGCACAGATTGTTGTAAAGCGCTTTGAATATCTTTATCAGACAGAAAGGTGCTACATAAGTACAGTCCATTTACCTCTGTGTGCACATCTGGCACCACCTCCTAGTACTGTCCGAGACTTTAGGGTGGGGTTTCAGATCCCCCTGGTAAGGGTTTTGGGGATTCTGACGCATGCCTTACCCCCTTCTGAGAGAGCACCCTGTTAGTCCATCAACAAGACATCACCACTCCAAGGCACATAAATCTATGGACTGTCTGCACGACATTGAGGTCCTCCCATGACCAGCTTCCCCAATCCAACGTGGGATCAGCGCAGACAAACTCCCAACTCAGGGCTGGATCTTCAGGGTCAGTTCCAGCAGCAGAGAATGGTTGACTTGTTTGTTTCTATGTGTCCCTGTGATGGACTGGAGACCTGTCCAGGGTGTAGTACCCCTCCTCTTGCACAATGATTGCTGGACATGGGCACTGGCGACCCTCGTGACCCAAAGCGGGTAAAAGAGAATGCATGGATGAACTGCACTTTTAGAGTCTCACCAAAAAGTCTAACTCCCATTTCCCCCCCCAAACATTAGGGGATCTGAATCTGAAACAAGGCAGGAATGCTCAGATATTTGACTGATGTATTTTTTGATACATAAAGCTTTACAGCTAAAAGAAAAAAGTACTTCTTATTATGACACAATCTATAAAAAGGACAAATGGACAAATGTCAAAAGGGAAACTCATGATCAGTTTGTTCATCTGCTTTTGGTAAATTAAAACTGCTGCTTAGAAAATCAAGTCAACATCGTAACAAACGGTCTAGTTTTCTACATTTCTCTCCACTTGTTGACTGACACAGCTGCTTATTTACTGTATAGACATAAGGAAAAGAGCGTGTCATGGAACAAGACACTGCAGCATGATATCTATCAGCTTTCCCATCTGGTCTCTTGTGTATTTCCTCTCACTTCTCCAGACAAGCACATACAATGTCCCATGGGGGTCCTATTCTTAGTAAAGTGCTTATTCTAGTGTGTTTGTTGCAAATGGGTTATTTTAGGTTCCATTGTAGTTCGTCTCCCTCGTTCTGCAGAATCTTCACATTCGCTTTCAACTTATTATTCACTAAACGAACTCTCCGGAGTTTAATTAACTGCTCTGTGCTGAATTAAAGCTGATCTGTACCGAGCGTTTACTTCACTCTTATTTAAATTCAAGAGTCACACTGAGCAGAACAACAAAAGCCAAAAGTTGTGCAGAAAGGAACTCGTAACTAAAACTTCCTGATAAAACAAAAAGAAACCGTCCAGAGGACATGACTTTTCTTTTTGTTGGATCGTTACTTTCAAGTTAAAATTGTTGCTCAATATTAAAAAAAATAACCTCTTTGGGTCGAGTAACGCTTTCAGACGTGGTGATTGATGACAAACACAAACGCTACATCTGATGCACCAATTACTGATGTTTACAATAATTAACACCCGAGGAAGTATTTATTAAGAACCTTAGTGTACTGGTATGCTCACCAGTCTGTAAAGTAGGGAAAATCTGTGTCATCTTCTTTTCATGAGAGCAATTGTGTGCGACAGGGCAGCATTTTGTCTCCTTGCTCTTTTTAATGTGAATATGGGTGATTTATCTAAACCAGGGGTCTGAAACCTGCGGCTCTGGGGCCACAAGCAGCTCTTCGGTCCTTGGTCTGAGACTCCTTGAAGCTTTGACCAAATGAAAAGTCACTGGTTTTTGTACAAACAGAATAAAAATTGTACTTTTTTTGCATTTTTCTGCAAATGTTTTAATGAAAATATAAAAACTGATGATGATTAGCTTTAGCTGATTAATCAACTTCAGGCCTTTAAGTGGGATTGTTCTGTCAAATCCACCAGAAAATCTTTGGAATACATTTAAGACAAGTTGCCTAGAAGAAATATTGTGAATGATAGATAAGAGATAAGATGATAAGAGATGAGATAAGATAAATAGATAAATAGACCTAATTAAAAGCAAAACATGCCAAGTAAATTAACATTTACTTGGTAAAATATGATCACCCCACTTGTTTACATGAATACTCTTTTTGTTTTTGTTTGTTTTTGTTTAGCCCTAAAATATAAAAATATTAAATGTTAAAATTCATTATATAATTTTTCTTTTATGAAGTCACCCCCAATGATTTGGGAGGGGGGGGGGGGGGGGGGAAAAAACCTGCAAACAAATTTGAAGTGGCCCATGACCCACCCGTTGATAATGACCGTTGTAGCAGGTTTTGTGGCGCTGGACACATTTTGTTTAGTAAATGACGGGAAGAAATGGCTCTTGATCAAAAAGGTTGCAGACCCCTGAACCAAGCTGTTGAATGAATGTAGGACTGGCTGTCGTGTTAGCGATAGAACCATCAACCACCTGATGTATGCAGACGATCGTGTAATATTTTGTCCATATAGTGCTGGTCTGCAGCAAATGTTCAGGGTTTGCTCTCAATATGGAGTGGATTTTGAGATTAAGAAAAAAAAGTGTAACATCATGATTGTTAGGAGCAAAGAGGACACTAAACTATCTTTCCCTGACTTCACTCTGTCTGGCAGCATCCTCTAAGTCAGTGATGAGGTGGAATACATGGGACATTACATAACCGCTGACCAGGCAGCCTTGTATGCAATATGTACAAAATAATATGCTTCTTCAGAAGTTCTCCATGTGCTCAGCATCTACAAAAACTGCACTCTAATGCATATATTGAACTCCAACGTATACTGCCCACTTGTGGCGGCATTACAGAATTGTACAATGATGGGATGAGGATGCTGCTGAAGGTGCCGCAATGGAGTAGAGCCGTCAGATGTTTGCAAATGCCAACGTACCAATTTGTGCATCTGTGCTTTGAAACTTATGTACAGATGTGTAGGTTAACAGACTGTAAATAGCATCATTTATACTCTGACCAACCTGTACAAAGCTCTGCTGGGGCCTTTTCTACTCTGTGGAATCACTGGTGCCTTTATTTATATGGCAATGGATGAACGTTCTATTTTTATTGTCTCTTTTGTTGTTGTCCTGTTTATTGCCTGTTTACTATGGACCATGTTTGTGCTGAAATAAAGTTTTTGATTAGTTGATTAATTTAAGAGTTCTCAGCACATCACGAGAAATTAAATACCCAGAGTTTTCCCTGATTCTTCGTTGAGTAAATCCTGAAATTCCAGGAGATTTCCAGTCACATGAAATGCTCAGTGCATACAGCGGTCATTCCAGGCCCTGTGATGGACTGGAGACCTGTCCAGGGTGTACCCCGCCTCTTGCACAGTGATGGCCGGTTATGGGCACCAGTGACCGCCGCAACCCCAAAAAGGAAGAAGTGGGTAAAAGATTAAGAGAACAAATGGATGGATGGATGGATGGAACATCAGAACATGGACACGTCAAAATCTCAAGAGCTCTTTGAATCAGCAGACCAGTGCTCAGATTCCTTGACCCATCTGGAACATGTCAGGTTTTCTCTGGTGATTTCCAGAGTTGCTGGAAACGCTGTATGATGCAGGCAATAATCATTTTGGTGTTCGCTATGATCAGAAGTATCCGAGGTTTTTTTTTCTTGACTGGAGCTGAACAGAACTCATGGTATCAAAGATACTGCCCCCCACCACCACCACCACCCCGAGGACATCTGCGGCCTTATCAGAACCATGATGCTGATGGACACTGTACCATCTTATCAGAACTTCGGGACTTTCTGGAGTGTCTATGGACAACTCGCCGCCTTTGTCGACCCCTATGCAAAATGCATTATGATGTCATTGTATGTTGCAGTTTTATGTTGAGGTCTTTTTTTTTTTTTTTGCATCTTTTACACTGTGTCTCAGTCAGGACATGGTGAGAGACATGATTTTTTTTCTACTTCCTCCACACTCGTGTTCGCTTTTTCTCACCCGCCTGTATGTTGTACGTAACAGGTCTCTCTTGTAAATGAGGCTTCGATGCTCAGTGGGAACTAACGTGTATAAATAAAGATCTAATAATAATAAAAAGTCACATGCAGAGGCCTGAAATCATTTTGTATAATTTTTATAATCATTTTGTAGGTGACCGTCAGTGTGCGGTTCTCAACTTTTAACGATCTGGTATTCATTACACCCGAATTTCCCAATCATGGGGGTGCAAAATGGCTGTATGTGCCTGTCAGGGTGGGGCTGTTGGTGCTTTCACATTTACAAAACACCAAAAAATTATTTCAGCTTTAAGCTAATATTCAATGCAAGCATCATCAATAACGCAGCAGTATTTGCATTTACGCACCTCTGGAAAACGTCTTCAACTGACCGACAGTTGGCCCGTCCAATAGGAGTGAAGCAAAACGTGAAGCGGTCCAATGGTCCTGTCAGCCTCGTGTTGCTCCTCTGTCAACAAACACATATTCAGTTAGTCACCAAGTTGCCCTGGAACTGCTCGTGTGTACATTCATGCCAACTTGTGAAATGCAGTCAAATATTGTGTAGGCTGCGTTTGTATATGACGAGCAGAACAACCCGGCTCTGGACGTCCTCGGTTCCCAACTGCAGGCGGCGTGGAGCAGTCGGAGCCACAGCATTCACACAGAGCGCTGTCTCCCTCTGTGGCGCGCCACCTGAACGACAGAAAAACCTCAACGTTTCGGCTCTGAAGCAACTTTTAACGGACTACAACAAAAATAAGTGCTGTGTTTAAAGGGAAGTCGGGCTCAGTTTGGTACCCTAACCTGAATGTAGGAGTGTGGAAGAAGCAAGCTTTATTATGGAGACTACGAGATGTTTGTTTCGGAGTGGCTCGGAGATGGCAGCTTATGAACATCTAGAAGACAAAAACAGAATTTTATACTGGAAATAAAAAAAAAAAATGCAAACATGAAATGTTAGAGATGACTCTGTACAGCAGCGGAGATGAACTACCTGCTCCTCAGAGGAGTGGTTGAAACGAAAAGCTCGGACACTGAAGCACAGTCTGTTGTCTTGGTCCCGAGGCAGGAACCTGGATGTAGAACCTGGCAGAACGCTGTCTATGAGACAGCTGAAAGAAAGGTCACCTTCAAAAACAGGTGTCAAGATTACATGTTGCTCTGAATAACTCTGTATTTGAGTATAATAGTCTTGTATTGAACAACTATAGATAAGTTTAATGATGGTACTTCATCTAGCTACCTAACTGTCACTAATGGTGTGCCACAAGGCTCAGTTTTAGGACCCCTTTGTTTTTGTTTATTTACAATTTATATAAATAGCGTGTTTCAAAACATTTCTGATGCCTCCTTGCATCTCTATGCTGATGATACAGTTGTTTATTGCCGAGCTAACACAGTTGCCAAGGTTTTCCAGCTTCTTTGGTCTGCATTTGACATCATTCAGTCAGATTTGTTCCATCTGGTGCTAAATGCCGACAAAACCAAAAGGAACATTGTTTTTAAACAGAATGTTGGTGCCAGCAGTTCTTCCTCCTGTCTCATCCACGCATCGTGTTCCTATTGAGTTTGTAGATTCTTACAAATACTTGGAAATTTTAGTTGATGCATGTCCCTCTTTTAAACCACATATTGAAAACTTGATAAAGAAACTGAAAGCACCTTGTAACCGCTACCTTCCTACCAGCCATTGAATATGGTGACATTATTTATATGAATGCCCCAGCCAGCTCCTTGCAGATGTTGGATGTGGTCTACCACGGCACGCTAAGATTCATAACTGGTTGTAACCACTGTACCCATCACTGCACCATGTACTCATTGGTCAGGTGGTCATCATTAGCTACATGTAGGATCTCACACAGGTACATCTTTATCTATACATCCCTCCTTGGTCTGCTGCCTTCTTATATCTCCTCCCACATGTCACGTCTTCAGTGCAGTTACAGCGTGCACTCTCAGGCCATCATTACCTGCAGCGTCCCCTCAGTGCGGACTGAACTTGGTAAAAAGGACTTTCCCTACTCAGCTCCTGTAACCTGGACCACCTTGCAACATGAACTGAAGCTGTTCACCTTCATCAAAGCAAATAATGTTCTTATTTTTAGTATTTTACCTTGTTTTATACCAAACGGCACCTAGATTTTATTGTTTGATAAGACTACTTTAATTTTAATTGTATTATATTGTAGTTTATTGTTGTCTATACTCTATGTTGTCTGTCTAAAACAGGTCTCTCGTGACTCAGTGAGCCTAACCTGTAGAAATAAAGGTTGAATGAATGAAAATAAAACAAACCACAGTTATTGACAGTCCTGAACAAATTGTTGCTCAGACTTCAGCAAAGAGCTTGTTTTACGGAGAAACTGACCCATGGTTGGTGATGAACTTGTAGCTCGGCAGTGAAAAAGGGTCCGGCTTCGCTGTGGCAACACAAGAATCCACATTTAGAGTCAGCGGAGGGTGCATGGGAGCCTCCACCCTGGCCTCCAAAAACACAGCTTCCCCCTGCTGGTACACTGAGGAGGCGCGTCGGGACGAACAGCCCTCTGGAAAAAAAAAAAAAACAATTTACAGTACTTGGAATTTAGAAGATCCAGAGAAATGTGCTACGGTCACTCGTTACTGCCACTTCCTCTGAGCCAGATTAGATTAGGATCATTTCACCTGCCATGATATGAAGGGAGAAGTGCAGAAGGCCAAAGGCACCAATGGTGGACGTCATGGGAACCCAGGTCGGTGCCAACGGTTCTCCCTTAACCGTCTGCTTCCTGTTTAACATTATTAAGTGTCATTGACAGTTTTCCAGTTAAACTATACGTGTCATGGTCCAACATGTACATAAACTGCAGACAGCATCACCTCTCATAATGGCACTCCACAGGAACGATGGTCGTCACCCCTCGGACGATCGCACTCCCTGTAGAAGGACGAAACAGAGCTGGAAACAGGAACAGATGATTGGAATAAACAAGCCACTTGCCACGAACCTGAAAAACAACAAATACAAAAGATTGTAACTTTTTACTCTGTTTAAAATCTAAGGTTTTCAGATCAGCTGTTAAGTGTCACGTTTTGAGTTTCATGTGCGTGAAAAGTAATTTGAACCTGTAAAAATAAAATAAAAAGAAAAGCCTTTAGAGACAACATCAGCAACAAGGATATTGGTCTGTAATTACATTTTTCACCATTCTTATAAAGAGGAACTATCTTTGCAATTTTCATATTTTCTGGAAATTTTCTGGTTGAAATGATAAATTACAAATAAATGTACTGTATATTGTTCAACATAACTCATTATAGCCTTTACAAACATCATGTCCAGCTAATCTTTTGATATTGTATCTGCAATTTTTTTTTTTTTTTTTTTTTTTTTTAACATTACTCAGTATTTCTTCTTTATCAGTGTCACTGAGAAAAATGCTGCTGGCACAACCCATGACTGTATGACAGTGCCAACAATATACATCTATACATCTCCTTACATTATTATATACATCTCTTTATAAATCTCTATAAATCTCCATACACATCTCTTACATCTCTCTCTCGTGTGTGTGTGCGTGTGTATATATACATATATACATATACACACGCATTTATATACACATCCATCTCTATACATTACGTACACATCTCATATCTCTATTTCTCTATACATTATCTCTCTATACACCTCTATCCACCTCCATCCCTATACAGTACATTATTATATAAAAATCGCTATACATCTCATCTATACATCGATCTCTATACATCTCCATACATTATATAAATCTCTATACAGTACATCGTTATACAGTATATCCTTATCTCTATAAATTACATACATCTCTCTCTCTATCTATACTTCTCTATCTCTATACATTATCTCTATTCATCTCTCTATACATCTATATATCGATAACAATCTATTTCTATATCCTATCTATATATTTAGTTTGTAGCCAGGTCTCTCTTGTAAATGAGTCCTCGAGGCTCAATGGGATTAATCTGCCTAAATAAAAGTTGAATGAATATCTCTAAATTCCTTCAACATTTATTTATACAGGTTAATCCCATTGAGCCTCGGGGACTCATTTACAAAAAAGGGACCTGATTTCTTTAACAAAGAGTTAAAAAGTCAAATATTTACACATAATATATAAAAACACCTAGATTTACTGGGGTCCTTAAATGTTCTGACAGTAAAACAAAGTATTTAGTGCTTCTCTATGAAATGACTCTCGCAGACAAGTCAGACACAGATATCCGACATGAACGAGCTGCTACTCAGGATCTTTGAGTTATGAACATGAAGATAATAATAATAATAATAATAATAATAATAATAATAATAATAATAATAATAATAAGCTGTAATGGTGAAGTTAGTCCGGCAGAGGGCGCTGAACACACGGTCAGCAGAACTTCTATTTTTTATTAAGACCCGAACGTCATGAAGACCCCCCCTCGCCACCCCCTGTCTCCGTCTGTGTTCCTACCCTGGACTCGGTCCCGCAGTCCTGAAGTCCCGCAGAAAGCACCATCTCGGTATCAGACACCGGCCTCTGTGGTCCACAGGAGCTCCTCTGCAGAGAACTGGCTCCAAGTCTCAGAAACTCGGGTCTGAACGGAACTCGTCTTCGTTTGAAAAAGCGCCGCTTCACGGTCACGGACACTCCGCTGTCTCCGCACCGGACGTCGAGTCCGTCCACAGAAAACGTGTTTCCAGCTGAAGAAACGTCCCAGAAAGAAAGAAAAACGAGAAGAACCTGCAGTGTCCTTGTAAACTGTATCATAGTCGAGGGAAAACGCTGTTAATTAGTTTATTGCAGACAGGCGCGCGCTGCGCTCCTCTATTTACAGCCATGCTGCGTTCAATGACCCGAAACGAGTGCGTAAAACAGAAACACGTTTATCATCGCAGCTCAAGCTCTTAAATGACGCCAGAAAAATAAATGTAAGCGCTTTATGGCGCGAAGGCTGTGTTTAAATGTAATTTTGTTAGAAGAATAAATTAATTTATGAATAACACATATAAGCTTTTACCAGAACATCATAATAACGTTTTTTTTTTACATGTACAGTGTTACGTCCTTCACTATTATCAACAAGATGTCTGTTAGCAGTTTTAAATTAAATAAATTAATGACTAAAACAAGCATACGTACAGCCTTACGTACTAATTCTGGTTGTGCTTAATGACCTTGAACCGATTTTATGTGGTTATTGTGAATGAGCTGAATAAAGTTTGACTCATCTGACTGCTTTGTTTCATTTAATGTTCCTTATGCATGAAAACAGACCCATTCATTAATAAGACACATCCAAGGATTCACATGACAAGACAGGAGTAGCATTTGTTATTCCAGAATTTTGTGTCCCAACAAATAAAAGAATTAATGATAGACTGTATATACAGGGGAAATGGTTGCAATACTTTTAGCAGTACAATGGATAGAGGATGTTAGACCACTGAAAACAATATGTTCAGATTCAAGCTCATCATTGCAAAGTTTACATATCAATAACTCAGAGAGTAGACCAGATATTTTTCTAGAAATTCATCAAACACTATACAGAATACAAAATATGGGACTCAGTGGAATTTTTGTGGATACCGGCACATGTCAGAGTAAATGGAAATGAGATGGCAGATAAAGAAGCAAAAGAAGCCACAAAACATATTAATATTGATATGGAAATTAATTTCAGTAGATTAGAAACTAAAAACATCATCAAACAAAAACTGAAGGAAAAATGGCAGAAACAATGGGAGGAGGAACGAAAAGGAAGATGGTTTTATAAGATACAAAGGAAAGTAGGAGAAATGAGAAGTGGGAGGAAAAACAGGAGAGAAGATAAAATAATATCAAGACTCAGAACTGGACACACTGGGTTGAACAACACACTGTTTAAAATGGGAAAAAACAATATGGGAAATGGTGGCCTTTGTGGCCAGGAAGAAACAGTAGAGCACGTTATGCGACACTGTAATAAATATGATAAAGAAAGATATATTCTTACCCGAAATCTTGAAAACATTCAAACAAGATACAAATTATCAGAAGTGTTGAGGGAAGAGAAATGTTATCCATTAATATTGCAGTTTCTTCAAAACACTGGTTTATTTGGAAGGATTTAACTAACAATTTAAGTATTTTCTTTTTTTATTTAATTTTTATTATTTTTATATTTTTATTTTTTTAATCACCCCCCCTCCACCACCAATACAGTATATATATATATATATATATATATATATATATACAGTATATTCCAAGCAAAATATTTTCAAGTCTGGGTGGAGTTAACTTCCTTCTTAAATGTGACTTCGATGTCAAAACACTGCCTGTAAAGCTTTCCTTCTTTCACCAGCAAGTTTTTATTTTTTGTAGATTAATCTACAAACATAATTATAGCCCACACAACACCCCCTCGTGGAACTGTCGTTACATAAAAGTTAGAAATAAATCAAACTTTGCACACAATTGGTTTGAACAAGGTATTTGGTCTGTGATGCATTTATTAAATGATAGAGGTGTTATGTCTTTTGAAGAGTTCACTGTTAAATATAACATGTAAAATAAATAAAAGTGAATTTCAAAAAATTATTGGAGCTATTCCCCAAAACATTTTGTGTACAGCTAAAAGTCTTTTTGAGAACCCTGTTTATAGAACTCCTGTTCTGCCTGGACTTCTGATTAAAGGGCTCAACATTACAAATATCAAACTTAAAAACTCTAAAATTAGGGAATTTTTTTTTTTTTTTTTTACTAATACAGTACTTTGTTTCCCTTTGTATCAAACTCATTTTACTTCACATCTCTTCTCAAAGGATCAAAAGAAAAAAATTAGAACAAATTATTTAAATCTTCCCATTCCTCCAAAAGCTGAGGAAGTTCACTTTAAAACCCTTTCAGGGGTTTATCCCTCCAAGGAATTCCTAAGACGACGTTTTACAATTGATGACTAATACAGTACTGTATTATTAGACTGGAATAGTAGAATCCTGATCCACACTCCTTACCAGTTGGTGGCGGTAATGCGCCATTAAGTTGTTTGCCAACCGCCCAAAAACACAAGAAGAAGAAGATGAAGGAACGTAAGTGCGTGATGACGTATACCACACACACAACTCGACTCTAGTCCAGAAGGAGTTGGCGGGAAGCTCCAAACACACGGTAAGTTTTCTCTTCAAAACGAGTGTCCATGACCGTCAGAATGTGACTGAACAATGTTTCACAAGCGAAGACAAAGCAGAAAACATACTTGATGAGAGAGGAAAGACTAATTCGGTGGTGTGGAAGTGGTTCGACTTTCTAATGTCTGTTAAACTGCAGGTTTCTGTCACTGAGCTGCAAAATGTGACGCAGTTGTTCAAACTAGTGATGGGAACATCAAACTTGTTCCACTCGACAGAATCTGCTGAGAGTCAGAAGATGAAGCGTAATAAAAGTTTGAGCCAATGTGTTCCTGAAACAACACCCCCAGCTGGTTATGTTGTTGTTTTGAAGTTAAAACTATTTAATATTGACCAAGTTGAGAGTTTTATGTTTATTTGACTGTGATTTAAAATTTCTTTGAAGGCTACACACAAATAAAAGGTGAACATTAATTTATTTGTACAGTTATTCTGAGGCTTTTATATTGTTTATAGCGATATCGAATTATATCGTTTATCGACTGAAATTGAGAAATACATCGTGATAAAAGTTTTATCCGTATCGTCCAGCCCTGTGTTGGAGGCAGAGATCTGCTGCCAACATGGCAACAAGCGATTATTGTTATTATATCTTTATTGCTACTGTAGTTTTTTCAGTTGTTGTATTTGGGTTGTGTTCAACGGAGGAGTGGGCATTAATTTGAGGGGACACGTATAAAATATTTAATGATCGCAGAAGTCAAAGATAGGAATGTGATTGGTTTGTAATTGAAGAGTGACACGTGTTTCACCCAATCAGGAGCTGCGCCCCGTCACCATAGCTACTTGAAGGTCGTTAAAAATTCTAGCTTACATTCTTGGTAACTGATAACGGTTAATTTATGGAGCTGTTTCTGCACCGAACTGCACATAGTATTCAAGGTTTAGCTCTGGTGTTCATCGTCTGAATTAATCTATGATTTGGCTAGTCTTTAACTATTATTATGAACTAATGTTACTGTGTGAACCTACAAAATTAGTAATTAAGGCTAAAGTGAGTATAAAATGTGAAAGTGTTGTGATTTAATCAACTTGTCATCATTAGGGCTTTTCCATGTGCTCTGCTCAGCTCAGAGACATTGACAAATTGACAAAGAGACAAACAACCATCCACACTCCCAGTCACAGTTGCACAGAAGAACCAAAAAGGGATTCAAACTGAGGACTCAAGTTCTCAATTGAGAGTTCTAATTGCTAATTATCAATAATAATCAATCATATTTATCAAGCTAAACCCTTACTGATAATCATTGTGTGGAGTCTTTAATAATACAGATCAGATGTGATCAGGCAGTTATATATTCATATGCATTTAAATATATTATTATTAATACTATAATTAAAATTGAGCCGTGCAAATTTGTTTGTATCAAACAAGCAGCCCTTTGTGTCTCTCGGTCCCACTGAAGTAGCTCTCAGTCTCAAAAAGGTTGGTGACCCCTGTTCTAGTGGGGGGGCTGAGTACCGGAAGTCAGGCTTCCTTAAAAAGTTCTGCAGAGTGTAAAAGGAAGTGAAGAGTTAGAAGACAGACGCCAGTTTTATGATTTAAACTGATTAACTGTCTTAACACTTTTAAACAAAATACTGAAAAGATCATGTTGACCTGTCCTTGGATTAAACAGAGTTCTTTGATTATCAAAATATTGAAAATGATAATGATAATACAAAAAGAAGATTATTATTTTGATTATTTGAATTAGGACAAAAATAGAGTCTCTTGCTTAGATAATTTGTGTCCTGGTTTCAAATTAATGGGATCACAGTGTTCTGTCCTTTCTGAAGGTTTTCAGAGACAAAGTTGATGAAGGAGGTAAAAAACTACAAATGTATCCTTAACGTTTATTTATTTATTTATTTATTTATTTATTTATTTATTTATTTATTTATTTATATTTGTCTTCTGGGTACAACTGGATCTACATCTGGACCTCCCATTCTGTGTTCGTTTGTCTCTCCTTTCTGTCCTCTCAACTCAGCTGGTCAAAGCGGATGGCCGCTTGTCCTGAGCCTTGTTCTGTTGGAGGTTTTTCCTTTTAAAATGGAGTTTTTCTTTTCCACTCTTACCATTGTGCTTCCTCAGGAGGGGAGACTGCAACAAAACCAAGATTCAACTTGTCTGCTGGCTTCCATAGATGGAGAACTTTACTAATAGGCTTTTCTATGTATGTGAATGTTCCTGTAAAGTGCCCTGAGACGACTTTGTTGTGATTTGGTGCCATATAAATAAACTGCATTGAATTGAATTAAACCCCACAACAAACAAGAGGCTACTGTATAGTCTTTAGTAAGATCTGAACATATTTAGGATTTTGGAAAGGCATATTTGGAATGATGTAATTTATTACCCATACTTTTCTCTGTCACGTTAGCAGAAACATAAAGGGAATATAATAATTTCCACTTTCTGTGAATAATCTAATGTTTCAAATTAGCATAATAGCCAAAGCCTTAGTGCAATAGCTATTGTCTTTGTGAGACAAACCATGAGACATTTCTTTAGAACAACAAAAATGTCATCACTTCAACACAAAATTGAAAAAAAAAAAAAAAAAGCCAACAATAGATTGATTTTCTGAATATTAGACAAAAGTAGATGCATGAAAAACATATTCTTATTTACATTAAAATACAATGTACATGTCTGAATGCTATATTTTTGTTGATGGCAGAGATCATTAACTTTGAGGTCAACTTGGTGAAAGAACTGCAAATGTCTTTATTTTTTTAATTTTTTCAAAAAAGGGTGTGATATGAAATGTTTAAAAACCACTGAAACAAAGCAATGTCGTGTTTAGCCTAAACACTTCTGGCACACTGTAAGGACAAATTTAAATCTGGTGTGATAAATCTGTGTAGGAAGTGAAACATCCATATAAAGCTATTTTTCATTCTTCATACCACTTCATAGACATAAAAATATGTAAAGTAAATAATGCAAATAGAACACAATGCCACAACTACTAGCATATGAATCACATGAGTAAGGTGTTTTAGGGCAGGTTGTGACACTGATGCACATGTTTATGGCCTCTATCTGAACCCAGCGTGAATGTAAATGTCAAAGCTTAGCTGTATCTAGAAGCAGATTTGATTGCCTGAAAATTCTTGGAGGGAGAAAGGATGGTAGACTGGGTGATACGTGGGTTGATGCATCAAGATAATTCATTTTACATCTTTTTGATGGACCCCTCCTCAAAGCAGTCATCGTTAAAATGAAAAATCCCTTTAATAAGTCAGCCGCAATGTTCATTATGCCATTATGTGGGTGTGCAACATCTCTTCTTTTATAAGTGGATTTTTCTTCTTTGACTCACTTGGCAGCCATTAATAGAGTTGAGTAGGGACGTTTCAGCCAGGCAACTTATGAATAGATCATTATTCTGTTGCAGTGTCCTCGTGAAAAAGTGTGAACACTGGCTCAGGTAACCTGTGTGCCAAAGGCAGAAATGAACAATTATCATAACATGTGTCTCCACTGCCATTGATGAAAGGATCTTTTTAATAAGGGCGATTACTGTAACCATGTGCAATTTAACCTGATCGACTCAATAGGTGATGGGACTTTAATGCTAGAAAAACTGTGTCCACCTGAAAGGCTCAGGCCAAAATTGATTATGGCAGAATTAAACATTTAAGTAATCACTGCACTTAGCTAAATGATTTTGTAATGAATAATAGATGAGATGGAAGGCAGACAGGGTAATAGATGGTTTGCGGAATAATATCTGGCCATGTGATATTCAGCCATGCCTCTATATTCACAAGGGCACACGTTTTTAACAACACCAACTCTCACTTTACTCTCCTGTGAATAAGGCAAAGCGACCCACTCCCCCCACCCACCCCACCCACACACTTACCAGGCTCTGGGATTGTTGGGGTTTTAATCAATTCACATTACTCTTGTGGACTGCTCAATGTGAGTGCAGTACTTATTCCCCAAGAGCTAGACAACCATTGAGCAGTTTGCTCAAGTATTTAGAATAACTATTTGAAACTTAAATTCTTTGTTCATTCTAGTGTGTTTCAATTTGAGAACAGATAGATAACATAAACAAATCTGAATCTATAAAGTACATTGCACATCCAAAAAGCACAATTTTCAAATCTAAAAACAAGTTAAGTCTGGTCCTCTGGACATTCAAAAAACAAAACAATAAATAAATAAA
This sequence comes from Simpsonichthys santanae, assembly GCA_031762415.1. NCBI lineage: Eukaryota > Metazoa > Chordata > Actinopteri > Cyprinodontiformes > Rivulidae > Simpsonichthys > Simpsonichthys santanae. Next base: position 22,759,861 of record JARVLU010000179.1, on the reverse strand, counting down.
TAAATTGTAGAAACGTTTTGTCTTTCCTCCGAGAGACTTCTTCAGTCTGAAGTGCTGTACTGGATCTCCTAACTGGGCCTTCCTGAAAGCAGAGACGAAACCAAACAGGACACCAGCCAGCCATCAGGTGAAAAAGAGGAACCCATGCCAGACCAGTGGTCGTTCCGTATGTTGCGGGAGTTTCAGAGAAACTGAGATGTTTATTTTCTACACATAATGTTCCAGTGGCTTTTAAACCCCAAAATACATCACAGCAAAGACTGGTTCATCCCAAAGATCCAGTGCCCCGTCACAAACAGAGTAATATTGTGTATGCTGTTCAGTGTCAGGAGGGCTGTGATCAGTCTAATATTGGGGAAACAAAACAAAAAAAAAAATAAATAAAAAAATAAATAAATAAATAAATAAATAAACACTGGCCAAAAGGACGGCCCAGCACAGAAGAGCTACATCATCAGGCTAAGACTCTGCGGTCTACACTCATATCCAGGCCAGAGGTCACTCTTTCAGGGATGAAGATGTTCACATCCTTGATAGAGAGGAACGATGGTTTGAGAGAGGA
>JARVLU010000179.1:22746812-22759199 GCA_031762415.1 Simpsonichthys santanae | reverse complement strand
TAATGACCCCCCCCCCCCCCCCCCGAAAAGGAAGAAGCAGGTAAAGATAATGGATGAATGTTGAACTCAAGTTTCTGAAAATGCTCACATTATGCTAAACTATAAGCTAAAATCTCTCATGGCAACACATAAGATGATGCTCCAACATAAAAAATAAAACCTTTAAACACGCCCTGATCACGTGACCAGCCACATGTTTCACATGTGGTTATTTCCCAAGATGATGGCCATTTTCTGCAGCAGCTGTGCTGAGCACGAGACCATCCAGTAGCACCAGAACTGCTTGAACCAAAATAAATTTGTAGGGCAAAACCCAGGCAGTTTACTCTACTTTGGATTTTTTCTTGTGAACCTCTGGAGTCTTCTCCCAGACACACTTTGGCTTCGTCACGTCTCAGCGGGGAACTGTGAGGATCTCCTCCCACGCCGTGTGCGTATTAAGATAATTTACCCTAATCAGGATTTGTTTTCCCTCCTGTAACACCAGCCAAACCTCCACCTTGTTCTCTTTGCCCTCACCACACTCGACTTTTCTCCTACCAAAGAGTAAACAACAGGCGGCTATTTAAAGCCCCCGAACGACACTCGCATCATGGAAAGTCGGAGCAGGCACCTCGGATGTGGCCCGGCCGACATTCCAGACCTTATAATGCCTGTTGGCGGCTGCTGTGCGAGAAGTGAAACATTCCTTCAGTAGGTGGGTGCTAAACATGAACATATGGAGACGGGCGAGAGCGGACTGATTTATCCGCAGAAGTCTTACTGTAGGCTGGTGACGAGCGGTGGTGAATATGGACAAACTCAACACATACGACAACACCAAGTTGCAGAGAGATCAACAATTTTGCAGCTGCAGACACACGACCAAAATGAAAATTTCTACCTGCAGAACAAACTTCTGATCGATGTGTCTCTTTGCAATGCTGGGTTGAAAGTCTGGATTCTCTAAGAAGCGCAGCAGGAACTCGTACACGAGCTGAAAAAACAAACAAACAAAGGAATAAACACTCGCCTACGATCCACACACACAATTATGATAGACTACGAGTTTCGAACAATTGAAGCATCAAAACATACTTGAATATGAGGCCATGAAGCTTCTAGAGTGGGTTCGTCTTCTTCTGGGTCAAAATCTGGGTTATCACTAGGAGGAAGAGCCCGGAAAATATTGGTAGTGATCTGAAAAACAAAAAAGAACGTAGTTGTTTTAATTAGTCACAAACAAATAAACATGAAAGAGGACAGATATTTTACATATATTTCTGCTTTTTAAAGCTACAGTTATTATAAATGATCATTTTGGCTGTTGTCAGATTACGAAGATGTATTTAAACATTAATGTGTGATTCATTCCTTCATTCAACCTTTATTTATACAGGTTAATCTCTGGGATTCATTTGCAAGAGAGACCTGATTTTAACAAAGAGTGACGACAACAGTGGACAACAAACTCACAAATTGGGAATAACAAGTGAAAATAAAATGGTATTTTAAAAAATGTAACTATAAACAGATAGGTTGTAAGGAGATGACAGCATAGTTTGAAGTCTTAAAAGATGATACAAGTAGGAGAGAAGACGTATCTCCATCAGATTAACAGCATCTGAAAGACGAGTCTTAAAGCAAATAAATGCAGCAAAGACCTGTCAAGACCTGACAGATGGATCACTGATTGCACAACATAGATTGTTGGAGGTTTTCTTCTTGGTGCCAAAATACCATTTTCTGTCAAAATATTTTCTGTATTTTTATGGATTCAGCTTAAGAAATTGGCATAAACTGTTTGTTATAGGCTCTTAGGAACAAACTGCGCAAAATTCCAATATCATCGTCGTCGTTTAGTCATTGGACAAACCACTGGCACATCCTGCGTATGTCTGATTCATAGGTCAGAATAAAGTGGCCTAAAAAGGAAAAAATATTCTGAATACGATCAGCTACTGGATCTAAACATGAGTGAAAAATCAGCCAAGGTCCAAAGAAAAACGTCACAAACCTTTTTTTAAAAAGCCTGCTGATGAAAATCATTTTTACCGTAGTTATTAAACGTCTCCTTGAAAACAAAACAATAAAACTTGAGGGATAAATTGAGACTTTTGCACAGCACTGTACGTTTCAGCCCAGCAGGGACTATTTTTTCCTGGATGTATTATTCAGCACAACCAGTTATGTATTCAGCCTCCAGGCTTTCACACCTGCCTGTAACAGCGGGGCATCTGGAGTGATATTCAATCTGTTTCCTTCAGCACAAACAGCTCCCAACACAACTAACTCAGGCCTCCTCGATGTTTATCGGCCCTCTTTGTGTACAGCACAACTCAAGAGCTTTAAGTTATTTAGGAATGCTGAGTCAGCATTCAGATGATCGCTTCACTATTTCTAGTTTCTTCCGTGTGTTGTTTGGAAACTACTTCCTCATACTTTGCGTTATTGTAACCTTTCATACATCAAAATGTTCTGCCTGGTTGGGAATAATGTGCCATCAGGTTTGGTTGCTGTAACAACTTTACTTATTGAAAACAAAACTTCCCGTAGAAACGGTGAGATTTCTTTGGTTCAAACAAAAATGCTTTTTTAATCTGCACTGGCATACTTGTTTTTGTCTAATGCTACTTGTAGCTTTTAGCTACTCTTCTGTTTCTTTTAGCTAGAGAGAGAAGGCGAGCTTGTGATCGGAAGGTCAAAGGCTTGAACTCTTGGATGGACATACAACGTCAAAATGTGGTGGGAAAGGTAATTTCACCCACACCTGCCTCCACCCTCATTTGCCCCACTCTGGACCCTTGAGCAAGGCCCTTAACCCCCACCTTCTGTTCCCTGGACACGCTAGACAGCAGCTCTCTGCTCCACATAGAGGGCTGTGGTAGCTCGGTGGTCTGTGGTTGTGTCAGGAAGGGCAACTGGCGTAAAAATAATTGCCAAGTCTTCGTGCAAGTTTGCTTGCTGTGGCAATCCCTCAAGAAGGAAGAAGCCGAAAGAAGAAATAAAATTTTATTTTAGATAGAGTTTTGCTATTATCTAGCTGAATTTAGCTATAGCATGTGTTATGCTTATTTTAGTTTGTGTTGCTAATTCAAGCTTTTAGCTACAGTTTTAACATTTTGCCAATTTTAGCTATGGTATTATCGGCATGGAATCCATATCAGCTGATATTAGCATTAAATTTCAATATTGGACATCGGCCAGTCCATTAAAATAATTTGCCTATATAAAAGGTGCTGTCTTTGCCTGCGGCGGCAGCACAACGCAATGACATTGCAGTGGCAGCACAACACGATGACGTCATGTGTGCCTACCCAATCTCACGGCGGAGAGGAAAATTAAAAATGTTGGTGGTGTGGAAGTTTTATTTTTCGTTGGTGAGGATGTCGGATTCCGACTATTTATGGATTTATGGACTACGTTGAGCCTCGATACATCGGCCCCAGTCTAGGTATTTTTCCGACGTAATGTTACCCGAGTTACAAGCCGTCCTTTCCGATGTCGTTGAGAAGCTAATAGCCAATAGCACGACTTGTTGGATGCGTTTTACCACATACATTTGGATGTCATGTTAGCTCCGTTAGCATGACTAGTCTTACAGCACAATGACTAGACAAAAACTTTGAACTTAAAAAGACTGTCCTTCATGCACAAGAGTGCAGAGGATCCCACACTGCAGCTAGGAACCTGGAACAAGCCTCCACAAGTGAGACAGCAATGCAGGTGACTAATGCTAATAAATAACATTTGACACTTTTCATTTAATATAAGTTAAAGTGATATGCATATCATATGGCTGTTAGTATATGTCACCAGCTCTTACAGCTGTTGCACAATTTTTGTAGCAAATAAGCCTAAATAATAGGACTATATGTTCTGACAAAGGAACATATATAAAATATCGGTATCAGCATCGGTTATCTGACGAATAATTGTTAATATATTGGCATATCGGATATCAACCAAAAAAGCCAATATAGTGCATCCCTAATTTTAGCATCTGTTTTGCTCATTTTATTTGCTATTTTACACCTTTTTAATCCTAGCTAAAGTTAAGCTGCTTTTAATTATTGTATTATTGCGTTTAGATAGCTTTGTTGCTTTGAGCTCATAGTTTCATTCTCAGCTCGTTCCGTTGCTTTCAGATCGTGTTGTCCTCATTTTAGCTGATCTGTTTGTTGTGACTCTAAAACTCAGTTTTAGCTCCTTCTGCAAATTTCAGCTCAGTTATTTAGCACTCAGCATTCACATCACATTTTCCTCTAGTTAGTCAAGCAGCTCAGACACCTGAAGTCCCTGAATAATTTCTGTGATAAATAAGCTGTGTCTAAAACTGTAAATAAACCCTAAAACAAGCAAACACATTAGCACAGTGGCAGCTTGGGAGGTGGAAAGGACAGCACCCTTTCTTCTGGACCATCTCTGAGCATTTCGAGGATATTTGTTGCTGCTTTAGAAACAGAAAACTACTTGGCAAAGCATTACAGATTCAGCATCTGTCACAACACCCTATTAAAATTCTGCACCAGAGACAATCACTGCAGACAGGTCACTGCCACCTCCATCCCGCTTTTGTTATTTTTAGTCAGGGTAAATTTCAGAATGACACACGCAGCAGCAGCAGGCAGCTGGAAAAGGCAGTATTATGTAATTGGATGCACAACCTCACGCTGAAGTGATAAAGGCAACATGAAATTAACTATTGGCAGCTGGAAAATCCAGCTGACACTAATGGGAGAGGAAGGCAGCGGCAAAGGGATTCAAACCTCAGCAGCAACCCAAATTCTGACACGCTGAAACTCTACTAAAAAAAAAAAAAAGATAAAGCTTTCAGTTTGAGTATAGGTTCTGCACAATCAGGTTTAATAACCATGGATTAAAAAAAAGGTATTTACAGACAAACAATAATAAAAGCTGGGTAATAAACACTCCTAACAATGATCCAATGTGTTAAAATAACTTCTAAAGGAACTTTAATGGTATAAAAAGTGTCTGCAGTCATATTAATCTAAACGTTTTTAGGTTGTTATTGTGCTTTTTGCCTACCTAAATAAAGTGGATGGAAATAAATTAGTAACTAAATCTGACACTTTGCATCTTTCTCTCACAAGTACAATGTTTTTTGCACAAAGTCCCTGCTCATTAAACTCAACTGAAATATTTAGATGCAGGATGGAGTTGCATCAATCCTACCTTGTAAGGACTGTGTGAAAATGGGAAGCTCCCTGCCAAGGGTTGCAACATCTGTTTCAAAGCACAGCTGCTTTAGTTTTGTAGCAACATGACAATGTGCACGTGGAGTTTGCACGCTTGCACTCAACAGGCCACTTCGTGCATGGTCCAGACCGTTCAAGACGGTGAATTAAAACGACCAAATATGTTCTGAAAAACAGGGTAAATGCTGAATTTAAAATTATTTATACTCCAGGTTTTGGTGCACTCTACATTGCTTATGTTGCTTTAACAAAGAAGATTGAAGTTTGTATTATCAGCTGAAACAAATAGTAAAATCTTGCTGTTCTGCTGCCTCCGCTAAGAGCTGTTAGCTGCCATTTTATCACGTGCTACATTCCTTTTACTTTGAAGGAGTCCGACACAGCAGAGCAGCTGTTCGTCAGTTCATGAAAACACCATCTGCCAACATCAAGCATTTATTTATTTACTTCTTAAACGCAGCAGCAACGAGACCTGTTGACTCCCTGCAGTGTTCATTCAGCACAATTACATCTGACAAGTTTCAGGCCGACCGCTTTCATGGGAACTTTGGAGAAAAGATGCAGCCAAGTCGCATTTCAACACTTACACAAACACATTATCTGAAAGCCTTCAAACTATTTCATCCAACTCTGTTTAGTATTTAATGCTGCTGTGCTAATTAGGCAACAAATGTAGTTTAACAAGATTTATGGTTCAATTACGTATCAATTACTCTGAAATACCAAAACGACTAAACTCCATTCGCCAAGATGACAACACTCACCCCCTCACAGAGTGGAGTTTATCAAAGACTCCCTCCAGGAGTTGGGATGGAACAGACCCCATGAAGTCATGACTTTGATTTTATTGAACACCTGTAGGATCAGGCTGTTCGTTCCAGAGTGACCAATATGATCACATGACATGTCTGGAAATGCTTTCCAAAGATGGGATACCATCCCACAGCGATGTGTGCCCAAGCTGGTGATCAGCAATGAGGAAGAGGTGCCAGGCTGTTGTGGCTGTGTATTGTTCTTCCACATGCTACTAAGGCCCATGTTTGTTAAAGGACTAAACTGTTAAATTACCACCATGTCTTATTTCTTCTAATTTAAACCATCCAATCCAATAAACGCCAAACAAAAGCCGAAAGCAGAATGAGTCGTTTGGCATTGACAGCAAACACTGGGCAAGTTTTTCACGAGTGCAACCCACATACCAAACTCTGCTGCTCAACCCACAAATGCAGTTTCTTTACAAATGTGGCATCGTACAAGCAGAAAAAAACAGTCTTTCCAACAGAAGAAGATTTATTGCAAAGAAGCATTGTTATAACAACAATATAAACGAACAAACACATTTTCTTACTTTCTGTGCTGATTTTAGACTAGCAGAAAACTCAAACTGCATTCAACCTTTATACTGTAAATGCTGCAGGGTCTAAGCATAATATGGCAAATTAAATGTTGTAAATGGTAAATGAACTGCACTTATATAGCACTTTTCAATCTTATCAAGATATCTAACCATTCAGCCACAGCTGCCCCAGAAGAGACATAATATCTAGAAAGCACAGAAAGATGGATCATTTACCACAAAAGCACCAGAAGCAATTTGAATCCCACAGTCACTTCAGTGTATTGAAAAATAACTAAAGTTGGACATAACAAGAGAAAACACCGTGGGAGGATGGCAAACATGAGAGGCGTGCGAGATATTTTCATAGGAGGAAAAAGGAAAAGAGTTATTTTGTGCTTGAGAGTGATGTAGGAGGATTTAGAGCAGGTTGTTCTTAAGTGTCAGAGCTGAAGGTGAAACTGGTGAAGGTTCGCTGGTGATGAGAATCTCAAGCTTTGTTTGTGAGCAATAGCAACAAACACGTAGCAACAAGTCTTTTAAGAGAGCAAGAGAGGAAGGTGCAACAAAGTGCAAGGATCGAGGTCATCCGGCAGCAAAATGAAGGAAACGTAGTAAATTGAGCAAATTATTTCAATCAGCCTGTTTTTTTAAGCCGAACTTGTCACTTTTCTACACTAATCCATGCTATAAATTCAAGAATTTAATTAATTAATTAAGAATAGTTAATTCTACTGTTGTAGTAATGCTGTTTTGATGTTGCCATTTATACCAGACAACCTCCATGATGAAGGCAGCGCTCCGTGCTGCAGCACCACAAGCCGTTACCTCCTCCCTGTCATGTGATGCCAAGCGGAGCATCCAGGAGAGCAATTATTTAAGTCTGCTTTCTGGCAGCGTGGCTGCAGTTTGTCTAAGCTCATTCAGAAGCTGTCTGCAGTGCAGATACCTGGCTCTGAGCTGGGCTTGCTCCATAGCTGTGTTTCTTTTCATCAGTCACAACCAACATGGACATTAGGTTCACAAGGAGGACACGCTGTGCACCAGCAGGAGTTATGCATCTCACACTGCACCCAGGCACAAGCCTGTTAACCTGCTGGTGACCAGCTTTCAGTTTATTATGAAGCTATTAAAGTAATTCAGAAGACTCCAGTTTTTAAACTTATTAATTAGATGTGATAGATAGGTCATGAGTATATCTGAAATAAAATGTGTCTCGTTTTTATTTCCTTTCACATTTTTATTTGTACATTTTTTAGGCTACAATTTCCTCAGCTCATGTTTGATCATCAGGAGGCTAAAATTAAACATCTCACTGATTAATTTCACAACGATATTCCAACATTTTAGATGTTTTCTTGCTCCATCTCATCTGATTCTAGGATCCTGCTCACACCTGATACTAAATAACCATTAGATTGAACTCATATGGCACTAAACAAGTCTGAATGGCCTTGATGTGCACTGAAAATGTTTTCACAAACTAATTTCAGAGGTGGTCTGGAGCTCTTTGAGCTGCACATGTTTGGAAGTCTGAACACAATCGGTCCTGAGGCTTGATGTAGGACCTCCTACTGAACTGTCAAGGACCCACACAAAGAGTTATGTCTCATGGTAATTAAAAAAAAAAAAAGTTTGATTAAAAATACAGTAGTTAAAACAGCCATCCTTGAGAATACAATGAAAGTTTTTCTCCTTCTCTGCTAAAGGTTGCGATGAACCAAGGATCCTTTTCAATATAATGTCCATTTTATCTGATTCATCAGATTACAGGATGCTGCACGGCGAGTTTTTCTTTACTTTGTTTGTTCCATAGAGCGATAGAAAACACTACAGGGCGCAATGGTCGCGTGACATTAACGGCAGCAACAGCGGCCATTACCAAGACGACCAAACATCTGCACTTGTCATTTTGATTATGAATTAAATTAAGTTATTGGAAAGGGGCGTGGTGGTGAAGAGGTTAGAGAAGGTGAGCGTTTGATCAGACGGTCAAAGGTTCTACTCCCTGGACCGACATAATCAAAATGTGGGTGGGAAAAGTGAAGCACCCACACCTGCATCCACCCTCATCTGCCCCACTCTGGGCCCTTGAGCAAGGCCCATTAACCTCCACCATACTCACCTGGAATGCCCTAAATGGCAGCTCTCTGCTCCACACAGAGGGCTGTGGTAGCTCAGTGGTTGCATCGAGAAAGGCATCCGGCTAAAAAAACAATTGCGACCCCTGAGGAAGGGAGCAGCCAAAAGAAGAAAAAAGAAGTTTTATTGGAAAGATATTAATAATAATCTGTGACACAGGTCCAGTTGGGTTTGCTGTTTAACAGTTGGCAGCTATCGTCTGCGAGCAGTTGCTCGTTTTAGACACCACCTTAGCTTCTCCACAATGTCACAAATTTAAACAATGGGCAGGATGGGCAGTGCATGCTCTGTTTTATATTCATTCAACCTTTATTTAGGCAGGTTAATCTCATTGAGCCTCGAGGACTCATTTACAAGAGAGACCTGTATATACAGTAGTCCTTCATTTATCGCGGGTGTTCCATTCACTGCGATGAGTGAAAAACCACATAGTAGGGATACAGAAGTCCAAGTTCAAGGTCAAGTTCAGTAAACTTTGTCATGACATGTGCCAGGCTGCAATCGCACTCACTCGCTCATCACCTGTTACTCACTGTTACAATCTCCTCCTTAAATAAACAATTTAAATTTAAATACTGCAATTAAATAAACAATCCATCCACAATCAGTCTGCGCCACACATGGAGCAGAAATCTGTTTCTTGATCAATTACACTGCAACAACTGAACATAGAAGTTCTAAAATAATTAAAAATAAATTTGAACACTTATATTTTGTGATTATGACGATTTTACGATGTGATACTTTGAATTTTAAGTTGGAAGACAAACTTCAATCGGTGCATCTGGACAGCAAGGGGTTAACCCTTCACAAAGCTGCAGCTGGAGAAATGTGTGTGTGGCAGAGGAGATCAGATGATCAAGAGGTAGCTTCCTCCTGCACTTAAGGGCTGCACACAGGTGCAAAATCATTTAAAATAATTTAAAACAACAATTCATGGCTCATCCATCAATCAGCCAACTGTGTCATGTCCTATCTTACTTTGAAAAACCACGACAAAGTAGCGAGGGACCACTAACTCTATGGTTTGCCCTGATTGTTTGAGAGGAAACTGGAGCTGCTGAGCAATAACGAGCTGTCAATCACAGTATAACAGTCCGAGCAGCATTTTGATGCATTATTCACATAATTAAATATATAACTGATGGTAAGTTCACAATGAAGCTATGCAGGTGAGTCTTTGATCCGACACTGGACTCTGTAAAGTCCCAGATAATTGTATTATGATACAGTATTGTTACCTAGTTACCTACCTAAAATGTCACTCTAATGGCTGAACCACGTTAATGTCAAAATAATAAGATGGCTCAGATGTGTTTTATTTTTAAAGATCATCCGAGCAGCTGTCACGCTGATCCAACAGCTCCCTGTCAGCTGTGAACGCTCTCAATCAGAGCTGCCCACTAGCAATCGATTTCACCCAAGCCCACCTTGGTTGTTCTAATAAACAATTTTTCAAGATACTTAATCACAATTAATATAAATGAAAACAAGCATCTGCCACTTAAATTCTGACGCCAGATTTGTTTTGGTTGGCACAGTTGGCATTTATTTCAATCTTTATTCCCAAAGCTGCCATCCTGTAGTCAACATCTGCAAAACAAAGACGGCTTTTAATCAGAATGTACTGAAACAGATTGCGGAAGCTCTTCAGTTTCTCTTTAGTGAAAACGCCAACATTTTCTTGCTTAATTTGTAAATACAGATGAGAATAAAACAATGTAAAAAGTTTTCTTCTACAGCATTTTGGTGCAACAAAGTCCTTCCTAATTTTGCTTGTAAGTGCACCATCAGGTGTTTTGTAGGGGCCGCTACACTGAACTAAATCCTAAATCAATAGCTGCAAAGCATGACATGAATTGCTGCCTACAATCCATTAGTAATCTGTAGACTCCTTGACTCAGCTGAGGATGTGCTCAGTTGTATCCAGCATGATAATCTCCACCGTGAAGTGAATCATTGCAGCACTGACTGCTGTCTGCTAAAAGCTGCACATGAGTCATTATTATACTGTGGGAGGACGCTCAGCAACTCAGGGCACCAGCTACGAACACATATCTGCAACATATTGACCAAAGATACTCCGAAGGGTGCAGGATGAGTTGTCAAACATCTTGTTGTGTAACATGACTCCTGCACGATCAATAATTTCAGAATCCAGTTCACTGTATTCAGGAGTCTGATAACACTTGTGCATCTACAGTGCATCCGAAAAGTATTCACAGCGCTTCACCTTTTCTACATTTTCTTATGTTACAGCCTTATTACAAATTGTATTAAATTAATATCTTTCGTCAAAATTCTACACACATTACCTCATTATGACAATGTGAAAAAAGACTGAGATTTTTGCAGATTTATTAAAAAAAAGAAAACCAAGAAATCACATTGACATATTCACAGCCTTTGCCATGAAGCTCAGAATTGAGCTCAAATGAACACAGTTTGCTGATCTTCCTTGAGATGTTTCTACAACTTAAATGGAGTCCACCTGTGGTAAATTCAGTTGGCTGGAATTAATTTGGAAAGGCACACACCGGTCTATATAAGGTACCACAGTTGACAGTGAACGTGTGCAAAAACCAAGTATGAAGTCAAAGGAATTGTCTGTAGACCTTCGAGACAGGATTATGTTGAGGCACAAATCTGCGGAAGGATACAGAAATATTTCTGCTCCACATAGCTGAGATCTCATAGAAGAACACTTCTGAAAAGCTAACTTTTGTTTTGAACCATTATCTTGTCACAGGACTCATGCTCTTTAATTGAGACCAGACTTTTAGACAAATGGGAGCAGGTTTTGCTTCAGAAACTTCATGCTTCATTGTACCCAGACCACATTCAAGCCAACCTGTGTCAGGTGCAGCCTACAATCCATGAACAAAAGAGAATCTTCTTGTGTTTGACAGCAGATATAATGCTGTTTCTTAGAAACCTTCAGTTTTAAAAAAGACCTGACGTAACTCACCTAAAGAGCCAGCAAATACAGTTAGCCAATCAGTGTTTGCCCTCCACAAACGCCTATTCTCCAGAAACTCCCACATTTGTTCTGCAGAGAAACCCTTTTCCCAGACAGTGTCGCTTAGAAAACAAAATCGTATCTGCAGATCAGATTTTTTTTAGAAATCAGTGATTGGCCAGAAACTGCAATTGGTGCACCCCTAATGGCAGCTCGTCTGGAGTTTGACAAAAGGCACCCGAAGGACTCTCACACCACGAGAAACAAAATACTCTGGTCTGATGAGACAAAGATTGAATTCTTCGGTGTGAATGCCAGGCGTCATGTTTGGAGGAAACCAAGCACCGTTCATCACCAGGCCAATACCTACAGTGAAGCATGGTGGTGGCATTTTGCTATGGGGATGGTTTCCAGCAGCAGGAACTGGCAGACTAGTCAGGATAGAGGGAAAGATGAATGCAGCAATGTACAGAGACACTCTGGATGAAAATCTGCTACAGAAGGCTCTTGACCTCAGACTGGGGCCAAGGATAATTTTTCATCAGGACAATGACCAACAACTCAAGGCCATGATCTCAAAGAAGTGGCTTCAGGACCACTCTATGAATGTCCTGGAGTGGCCAAGCCAGAGTCCAGACTTGAACCTGATTGAACATCTCTGGAGATATCTGAAAATGGCTGTGCACACGTCTCTCGTCCAACCTGGTGGAGCTTGAGAAGTACCAAAAAGAAAAATGGGGGGGGGGGGGGGG
>JARVLU010000179.1:22711472-22725844 GCA_031762415.1 Simpsonichthys santanae | reverse complement strand
GTTAAGAGTCTTGCCCAGGGACACAACGAGGTGTGCAGTGACCGGGGATCGAACCCGGGACCTTCCGGTCCTGAGCCGGCTGCCCTGCCTCTACACCATCCCGGCCCCTGGACACTTGATCCCAAATTTTTCAAATGCTGTAACTTTGCTACGTTTTAATCCCAAATACACAATCGTGATATCATATGAAAATTATTTTAAAGCATTTTTAATCCAAATATTTTTTAACATACTGTAAATCATTTAGAAAAATGTGTTTGCATACCTAATGCAAGGAAGAGCACAGGGTTTGATTAACCTAAGAACAGGAAATCGATTAACATAGCCCATAAGGTGTTAACAATCATGTTTTTTTATATATACTGTATATACAGGTATATATATTTTCTTTGTTGTAACAATGTTTATTCACAATAAATTTGGTTGTCAGGGACTATACGTAGACAGAAAAAAAACATTAAACTCAAACTGAGTAAAGATGCACCATACCAGATTATAGTTTTCATCTAATTTTCATCTTTCATATACAGTTGGAAAACCAGTTTGTATCCCTTTAATTGATGCAACATTTGTGAGGAAAAAGGATTTGCGTGTTAAGCAGCAGAGTATGTGGGTTGTGGTAATGGAAACACTTGCCAAAGAGCTTATTCTGCTACTGACATTACTCGGGCTGGTAATCAGGTGTTTGATACTGGTTTGTCAGCACCTGTGATCTACCAGTGGCAATTCCACATCTCCATAACCTGGGACTGAATTTCATCATTCATGTTGATAGCACTCACCCCCAGAGTGGGCTTTATCGGAGTCTACCTCCAGAATTTAGTAATGGAGAGGGTGGCCCTCCTGCAGTCCTGACTTCAACCTAATTGAACACCTGTGGGATCAGCTTAGGCATGCTGTTCATTCCAGAGCGACCAACACAACTACACTGGTTGATTTAATGCTAGTTGAAGAATAAGACGTCATTGTACAGCAGTGTACGACCAAGCCTTCGAGCAACTTAAGGTGGTGGTGCCAGGCTGTAGTGGCTGTGTATGTTTCTTCCACATGCTACAGAGACCCAAGTGTGTTGCATTATTTTAAGTTGTCAATGTCTTGTTTTTTTCAATCACCCAGTCTAACAAAGCAAAATGAGCATCAACAGCAGAATATGGTGTTTGGCATTAGCAGAAGAGCTTTGATAGTCTTTCCAAGGGTGCAACCGCTGTGTGATGCATTGCTTGCCAGGAAGCATTGTTGCAAATAAATAAATAAATCAACCAAGCACAAGTTTTATTTTGTACTAAGTTTAAAACACTGTTTCACAAGAATTTGTGGTCAGCTTGTTTTTTCCTAGTGTGGTTTCAACACACTCAGCAAAGCAAACCAGCCTTCTCTGCACAGATGAGCTGCAGATCCAGACGTGCACACACCACCACCACCACAAACACAGGGGTCAGGGACAGGGTGTGGACCGGCGGACCCTTCCGTCCTCCCACCTTACCTTTGAGCTGCGGCAGCGGGGACAGCTCCACCAGAGCGCCCTGGCTGCGGTACTGAGACGAGCCCTGGGATCTCCTCTGCTTCTGCGCCTTCCTCACGGACTTCCTCGTGAAGCCGTCCACCTTTTCCGATGCAGAGATGGCCGACATTTTGATGCACGCAACTCACGAAGACCGCAGACGAGCTGTCGTGTACTAAATGTTGATTAAAAAAAAAAAAAAAATCCAGAGAGAACCGTCCGAGCTGCTGCCGAGGTGTTATTCTGCAAGATCCGACATGATTTCCTCTCGTCGTCAGGCTGTGTCCTTAAACTGCATCATTGAAGTTATGTTGGAACAATCTTTAAATAGTCCGTCAATGAATGCACCACACTAAGCAGTAGAAAACTAATAAAAATAAACGTCTAAATATCCAGCTGTTGTCGCAGCGTGTTTGCAGTGGGTCTACCTGTTGCATAACGTAGGTAAGGCATTGCCATTAAAAATGGTCTGGATTAAACGCACCGTGCCGCTAGCTGCTAATGCACACAGCTAGCTTGTTAGCTTATTTTAACAGGGCGGAAAACTGCACCGGTACTGAAGAGATAAATCTACCTTAATTGCACTACATGAAAGCCCTCGTTAAAGCACACAGTCCACGACTTCAAGCATCGGTTTTAAATCCAGAGTTAGACACTTCCGCTGAGTCTCTCGCTCTCCCACAATGATGAAGTTCAAGCGTCGCTCGGCGGACTCGTTTAGCACCGAAGTTATCCGCATAAAGACCGACTTCGTCCTCGCCACAACGCTCGCCTAGCGGGCCACAACGGTTCCGTTTTCGCGGCCTCTAAAAAGACCGAATAAATAAGTGATTCTCGAGCCGAACAGGCAGCCATAAAATGCTCAAAGGCTGCCAGTCGTTCCGTCGCTTTTTTTTTTTTTCCGTCTGCGTGCTCAGGGCTGAGAAAACGTTGACAGGTGTACGTCAATGATTGACGTTTCTGGCAGCCAATCACGAGGCGGGCGTGTGTAAGCTAGAAACTTTTTAGACCTATCATGGCGCGGCAGGAGGGCGGGCTATAACGTGTGAAAACAAAGAGTTGATGTTGAAACTGGCAAGATAGTATCAGATAAGTCATTGCGCTGCTCATAGGGGTAAGGCAAAAACAAAACAAAACAAAGCAAAAAGATATGAAGTGTCTTGTGACTTAATATTAAGTTAGATGTGACACAACGTTAGTTGAAAGCAACAAATATAGTAAAAACTAAAAAAAGAGCTAAACGTATCAAGTTTTGCCAAAAGCTAAAAAACCAAAAGGCTTGTTTGAAAGGATGGAAGTTAAAAGGTAAATGTAGCAAAGGGCTAGCTTAAAGCTAAAAATAGCAGAACAGTAGCTAAAAGCTAAACAAAACAAAAAGCTAGCTAAACGCTAAACTTGGAGAAAGTATGCCAAAGTGGTTTTCATCAAGTACTGTTCTGTATTTGAAGGAACTGAAGAAATCTTTATGCATATTAAAGATAATATTTGCAATTGAAGTTAAATACATTAAAAAGTATACAGTAATTAAAACTGGAATATTAAAAATGTAAAATCAGTCCTTATGTTTAAAAAAAGATCAAAACTAAATTGTTAACAAAATACTGTACTAACTTTCAGTTAAGTGTTTAATGTTCTAGATATTTGTAGATTGTGAAAAGTTACTCTTTTGCTCTGTTACTCATAGATTATTGTTTGAATTGATTGTTTGAATTTTGTTTTTGAAAAAAAGGTGCAGATAAAATAAGATTTCTTCTTCTTTCTGTCACCTTTCATTTTATGTTTTCTTTTAATAATATGCTAAATGTTTCTTATTTTTCTCTTGTATTTTTTGTTTTAATGTAAAATGAATAAATTAAAAAATAATTAAATAAATAAATAAACAGCGCCGTACCCGTCGGCCACCATACTGTTCTCTTGAATGAGCTGAACATTTATATGAAAATATATGTATACTGTATTTATATGCAATATGACTGGCTAAAATAGCCTTAATTATGCAGAGATATTTGGATTTAAAAAAAAAAGCACACAAAAAAATAAAATACAATTACGCCTCAAACAGTTGCTGTGCAAAAAGATTGTTCTTAATTTTGAGCTGTGAGCAGAGACTCTGATGACAACAAATTAATATTTTTGTTCCTTAGGGCGTGAAACATCGCGTATGTGCAATTTATTTCTATGCTTCTGTTTTTAACAGAATATTATGGGTGTTTTAATGCCTAGGCACCCTTAATTAAATGAGTTTTTGTATTTTATGTGCACTTTACAATCAAAGCAACCTGTAGGTATACATGTATTCTCAAGCATGAGTAAAAAAAAAAAAAAAAAAAAAAACATTGTTGCATTGCTGTCAAACACAATATGATTTATACACCAAAAACAGGCAAAAAAACACTGAAACTATAAATTTAATCTAATTTGATAACAGCTAGACATCATTTAAATACTGTACAAACAAACTAAGAACCATTCTTTGAGTTGTTTGTGCATATAAACAAGCATGTGGCCAGTGTAAGAAATTGTCTGTGGAACACAAATGGTTTAACTCCATGTATGAAAAAGAAACAAAAACAAGAATTATGTTTGCACAGCAACAGAGCTGAGAAAATGAGAAAATGTCTCAAAGATAGAAATAAAATAAAATATTTTTTCAGTTAAAATGCCCCTACACATACAGAAAACCTTTGGTACAACCTATAAACCTTTAGCTCTTGTTTTAAAGGTGGTTTGATTTGAGTAAATTGACTGATTAACTCTAACTTAATTTCTGAGGTAAGTGTCAGGCACCAGAACTTTGTGTGGGAGAGTTTCTATTAACATTAGAAGAGTTTAAAAAAAGTGTCTGAGTGTCAAAAATGAAGGCATCAGATATTCAGATTGACAGTTTTTTCCAACTTCTGTGCAACCCTGGTTGAAAAAACACCACGAACAAAATCGTCAGCACACACCGGGCGGATCACTCATGAGGCATCTTTGCAAAATACATGGGGATTTTCTTTGTGGTGTGCGGGGAGCGGAGAACCTGAAAAACATAAAAGAAGAAAACTCAGCTTTGGTTGTCAGAATGAATAATTTCTGAAGGTTTATATAATAGAATTTAGGACAAAGATCTTTAAAACACACAAATACTTAAATAAAAAGGTTTTTCTTTTACCTGACGATAAATGAGAGCCAATTACCGTATTTTTTGGCCTATAAGTCAGTTTTTTTGCATAATTTGCATGCCCTGCAACTTATACACTGAAGCGACTTATTTATTTTTTTCCCCATATTTATAAACCAATTTTTGGCTGAGATGCCCATTTTCATTCATTCTGATATTGAAAATATTGAACATAACCATTTTCAGCCGCTAGATGGCACTCGAGTAGTATGGCATGCCATTGTGTCATGTAATATGTAAAAGTGGCTATTAATGACACAACCGCTTCATTTTGCTGCACCGCCCCGGCCAAATGCTGCTAATTTGCCCATTAAAGTGCGTTTATTAATTAAAAGTTCAACTGAGACACACCTTTGCTATAAAGTCGAGCAAAGACATAATTTTTTTAGGTGCTTATCTTGTTAAATTTCCAAGAAATGTGCAGCGTCCCTCCTTCCTGATTTCCTCCCTCTGCGTGCTCCCGGAGCACTGAGGCAGCGAATAATTTTGAAATGCAGCTGATTTAACCGTCAAAGTGCATTTATTAAGGAAAAGTTAGACTGAGACACACCTTTGCTACAATTTTGAGCAAACAAATAATTGTTTTTAAGTGTTAATCTTGTTAAAGTCCTCCTGTCCACATTTCCAGGTGGTCAGCGGTGATGCATAATATTTGCGACTTACACGGCGACACAACATATTTATGTTTTTTTCCACTTTATTAGACATATTTGAACTGACGCGACTTTTAAGACGGAGCGACAGGTACGGCAGAAAATACGGTATTCTTAAAGCTTGTGTAGAAAACATGCTGTTTATTTAACATAATTCTTCATATTTAGTTCCTAAACTTACCGGTAATTAGTAAATATATATAATAAGGCCTAGTATTAAGGTTTGTAAACTCAATAATCCAGACAGACAGCAACAAAAAAGGTTAAATCGTGTCATCTGGACTAGTTTCTTTAAGTGAGAAGCGTTGCATCTCCCATCCGGAAGACTTCCGTCAGTCTGCGGCCTGCCAACCAGATCTGTCCCATAGGTCGCCCGAGGACAAGAATGTTAAGGCCTAGTATTGAACCGTGGATTCTCTGTACTTACTGGTGAAGCATGAGTCCTGCCATCTTGTTTTTTTAATGCTGCTGGGACTCCTGAAAATACTGAAACTTTCTTGACTGCTTTTCATCTTTTGGCTCATTTCTGACAACCAGTTTGTTGGACTGCAGTTCTCCCTCCCAGTCTGCCTGGAGGCAGCTTGACTGCTGCCGTCTGTGTCAGAGTCTGGGCATTCCTGAAAGGGGCAGAAGACGTCGGACACGTCGCGGCTTCTTTTGGCCGCAGGGGAGAGTTTAGTGTCGCTGTCACACTGTTCGGTGTCCTCGCGTCCTGCGGGTGAACCGTCGTCAGCTCCCAGCCGACGTTTGGCTTGTTGCTCGGCTGCAGAGGCGCTGCTCGGTGGGCTCAGAGAACACAGATTCAGCTCCTGATGTGGTGGAGAGCCGTGGGTTGGAGACAGCCACTGTATGATGGACGGTGACGCCCTCTGCAGAGCAAAAGTTGGCTTGGAGAGGACGGGCGATGTGGTGCTGGAGGGCAGAGGCAGAGCAGCTCCACTGGGGGCACAGGCAGCAAGCAGGGGGGAGGCCAGGCCTCCGAGGCTCTCCGTCCTCTGGGATCTGGCTGGGGTTGTTTCAGCTCGGACCGAGGGCACTGAACAACAGCAGAAGTCACATTCAGATAAAGCTCAGATAAGATGACTAGCTTTTAAAGGTGTTAAACTTTTGTGAAAACGTAATAAACATGACATATCATATTTGTTAGATAGCACTTGGAACAGATTTAGCTTAGAGAAATTGTTTATTTCCAACTAGGCTGACAAGCTAGCAGTTTGCCCGAGACTAAAATGGACTGCTGCCTCAAAGCAAGTCCACATAAACACAATTTTATAAACTATGACACTGTTGCCAGATTTGCATTATGCAGTTATTATGATGGGAAAAATACAATATTCGTGCTGGAAGTGCCCAAGGCTGCACCAGAGGTGTCACAACTAGCCGGTGCTAATAGCAGAAAGCTAACCGTATAATTCTGAGTAAGACAAACAGGGATGTAAAAGTTTATAATTTAGTGTTCACATGAACTGTTATGAGGTTTTGGAGCGTGAAATAGTTTAAAAAGTATAGTCTGGTGATTCTCTGTGTGATTTTCGATCAGATAGTTTTCTAGAGTTAGTGCCTTATCAATCAGAGCACGAAGTATTTAGAAAATGGCAGAAGGCTTCCTCTAGGCTGGAGCTAGCTAAAGAATAGCTGAAGAAGGGCCCTTTTTTTTACTTTCCCAAGCTTTGAAAAAACAACACATAGCTATTTGAAGAATACTATATTTTATAATTTTACTTTTTACTTGAAAGATTCTAATAGTTTTTAAAGATATTTTAATCCTGTTGAGTTTTTTTGTAGTATTTTTTAGTTTTTAATTTTTTTTTAGTCCATGTTTATTCTGTCTAGATGTTTTATAATGTAGCACTTGGAGACTGCAAAATGTAAAGTGATGTACAAATTGAATAAATTATTAATTATTATTACATTAGCTAATAGGAAACCGCTTGTGATGTTTTTTGTTTAGTTTGTCAGTGTTTCTCCTCCGCTGAACGTCGGTGTTACTGTTCAAATCTCTGCTTAATGAGGCTCATGCGGAATCGTGGAGGTTTCATATTGGTTAACTCAGCATTCTTTCACACAGGTATGTTGGTTTTGAGAAAGACTTGTTTTATAAGCCTGAAAAACTATAGAAAAAGGTAGAGCCGTTAGCCTAGCCTGGAGGAAGACTTCTCTTTCTTCTTACTTTGTGCTCTGTGCCTGATGTTATAACTGATCAGTTGTGACAACAAGTAACCTTTTGAGCCTTTTTGCATTTTGGGCTAGCCTTTATCTCATCAGTCGGGTCAGAATTAAACTTTAATCTTCTAAATTAAAGTCATTCAAAGAGCTACCCACACCAGGTAAGCTGTTTATTGTTTAGAACCTTTCTACAGAATTCCACTTAAAAAAAAGATTTGAACTAACACTTTAAAGCATAATTGTAAATTATGAGTAAATAAAACATGTTTGAACCGTTTGGTTTTTGAATGACAGCAAAATAAGTGTTTTATTGATATATCAGTGGGAGGAGTACGTACTTGTGGGAGATTTCGGATGCGCCCAACCTATAAGGTTAGCCTCCCCCACCGATGAATGTGCATCATCAGTTTTCCGTTGAAGCCGCCATATCCGGACAGTGTGATCATCAGAGCAGGAAGCAATCTGCCAGCAGAGCAGTGGGGGGTTAATAAACTTAAGACTCTCAGCAGGGAAGCACAGAGCCTCTAATCGATGCTTTGCGTTGCTCTTTGTTCATTTATGCTAAAAAAAAATAAATAAAAAAATAAAGATTTTTCAACTTACTTTGGTGAAATCTGTCGGACACCATGCAACAGATGTGACTTCCTCACTGTGACCCTGAAGCATCATGGGAGGGTGTTGGGGATCAGAAATCTGAAACGGTATCAACTGTTAAAAAAAACCTGAAACGCTCCAGTTTTTTTTACATAATCAAAGAGGAAACTCAAGTATTTGTGGATTTCCATAATTAAAGACTTTACCTTCCAAATGTAGACATGGTTGTCACTCGAGCCGCTGGCCAGAAACTGGTCGTCGGGGCTGATTGAAGACTTGACATAAAATGTGGAGTTCTGGTGTCCACTGAAGACTGCCACTGTTCGAAAGAGCAAAGTTCACGCTCAATAATCCAGGTAAGAAAATTCAACTAAGTTCAGTCAGGTCATCTGTGGATGGCTTCTTTTTTTGTTGTTGAGACGTTGCATCCTTCATCCAAAGGACTTCATCAGTCCAAGGAGCCACAAACAAACTCAAAAGTTTCAAACTTTTATTAAAAATTGAAAAGACTAAAAATAACGTTTTAGCATTTCTTGTAGGAACCCATGTCACCCGCCGCTTTTCATGCTATAGTTTCAGATTAAGCTGTTTTGTTGAGAAATGATGCAACTTTAGCAGTTCTGGTCAAATTTGCAATCTAATGTGCTGTCACTCTCAGTATGTACTGAGAATAATCTACTGACACTTCTGTTTACAGTACAGTTAAGCACTTCAAAATGGCTACCTGCCATAAATGATGTCATAATGAACCATATGATTCTCAGCCACCTAAGATTAAAATTTTAACAAACTATCAAAGATTTAAGAATAAGCCTATTATGCACGACTGCAAAACTGCATCTAGACTTTTCATCTCTAGCAGCTCTGCAGAATAAAGGCATAAAGCAGTAGCGCCATCAAGTGACAAAATAAAGAGAAGCAGGAAAATGTCCATTGTGGCAGATGCATAACATACCTGGAGATGTTTTTATCCCACAGATGTTGAACATGTAGATGTTGTCATCTGTGCAGTTACACATGACGTTAGATCTTGAGGAGTCCAGAGCGAGACCAGAATAACCTGCATAAAAAAAGTGCGCTCATTTGTGATCTTTTGCTCGTGTCATGTTTTATGTTGGCGTGTGTAACACAGTACTGACCCAGACGCATGCGTGTGCAAGAGCCGGCGTATGGGTACGTCTGCAGGGGTACGGGGTCGTGGCGAGAAGGGCTGTAGCTTTTCCTCAGATCCCACATCTTTATTACTCTGAAACGTGGAGAGAAAAATAAAACGACGGTTCAAGTCATCAAGTGGATTTTACTGATGAGCAAAAAGACGTGCTTTTACCCGTCAACAGCCCCGGAAGAGATGAGCGTGTGCTGGTCCCAAAACAAAACCACCGTTACACTCTGCTGGGTGTCCTGTAGAAAACAACACACAAGATTAAATTTACCTCTTCATCCGAGTTCCTTAAACTTGAACCAGCTGCTGCAGAAACTCACCACACTGGGAGCCATGCCACGTATGCCGCTGCGTCTCTTTTTTCCTTTGGACAGAGGATTTGTCTCGGCTTTGTTGTGAGCGCCGCTGATCTGCTTCACCTGCTTGTAAAAACCATCTGAGAGCAAGACATAAATGGCAAAGACTCACTCTCTGGCTCTATATGTTGTAACAATCTCATCAACCTGCAATTATTTGTGATAAATATACCAAGAAATCCATGTGACAAACTATAAGCACATGTACCTTTTTGACTGCACCTGATATCCCAGACCATAATATTTCCATCCCTGCCTCCAGTGCAGAAAACAGCTGTGAACAAAAGTTTTTTTAATTTTTATATTTTTTATTCCATGTCAGGTTATAGCTTTCATTTGGTGAACACACTGAATGTATTTTTTCTGTTTAAATGAAACATAACCAAAGGCAAAAACATTTGTAGGCAGAGTATTTAGAAGCTGAATTAAGACAAACCAACAATTATCAGTCAGGTCATCTAGACAGTTTCATTTTTGTGCTGAAAACTTTTCACCTTCCATTCCATTAGGATGATCTGACTGAACATCGCTGGAGTGTATACCTGGATTATTGAGCATGGACTTTGTTGAATTAAGACAAAGGTTCAGCACAAGACTCAACAGCAAAATGCCAAGTTTAGGTAAAATCTACCTTTTTCCACCGGAGCGAATGCAACAGACTTGAGGCTGCAGAGGTGGCCTTTGAAGCTGCCTAACAGCTCTCCGGTCGTCACGTCCCACAGCTTGGCCATCTGGTCACCTGCAGCAGTCACCTGAGAACGGAATGGGATCAAAACTCATCTAGAATTGTGCACCTGTAACATTAAAAAAAAAAGGGGGTGTAAAGTTGCACTGACCAGCTGAGGCTCTCCTGGAACCCATGCAATGTCAAAGACAGCATTCTCATGAGCCAGCCATTCTGTAAAGTTCACACCCAGTCAGGCAACAGTTTATTCTAATATTGCACAGAACAAATGGTTAAAAGGTCATCTATAAATTATAAAAGTACCTTTAAGAAGAGGTTTTTGGTGGCTCTCTGTGTTGTAGATCCTAACAATCCCTTCTTCATTCGCTGCTGCGAGAACATGCTGCTGCTCTGCAGCTAAAAGGAAGATGCTTTTATTAAAAAAAACAACAACAACAGCATCTTGCTCTTATGTACAGTTTGCAAATAGATTACCAGAGGAGAAGGCCAGTCCAAATGGTGGCACCGAGTCACCAATGCTCCCATAAGAGATGTGCTCATCGTGCAGGATGCACTGGTAGCCCTCCAGCAGGGAGGTCAAAGGGATCCTGGAGCATGAATCTGCAAGGAGAGCTGCACAGAATGATGATGCATGGTCAGAACTTAATACTGTATACCAAAATTCATTTTCTAATATCAGCCTGTTTAATTTGAGCCTCAAAATCCGAATGGATTCCTGTTATACTGTTGCAATGTGACATCATGGTTTCAACTGTTTTTTATTAAAACCTGGCAACCCACCCCCCAAAAAAAAGTATAATGAGGAGACAGGTGATAAAAAAAAAAAAAAACACAAAAGAGAATTTCCCACCCCCTCCCCCTCTTAAAAAAGCAAATGTGTCCACATGGTTTACAGTAAATGAGTCCATGTGACTCAATGAGACTAACCTTGTATAAATAAAGGTTGAATGAAAAACATAACTACTGCTTGGATTTATTTTGAAGGTAATTGTAAATTCATTTTTATATTTGTGTGCCTGACGAAGTTAAAATCACGTTTGAACACAAAGTACTTTGGTAAACTGCGTTGTTTCAGTAAATGATTCTAAAAACGTTGCCTTCCCTTTAGTTGCCATGAAATTAAAAATATTTTTTTAAAACGTCAAGTTAAGAATAAAATCAAGGATCTAACCTGAGCTATATAAACTTTAACACCTCTGACTTAAATAAAAAGCTTGAGCTGGAATTCAAATCCAGCTGGAGTGGACATGAGTAACTTTAATCGCCAAAAGTCGAGCCCCTTAAACGCATCGTGTCTCACCGTTCTGCTTCCGTTTGCCCACTCCTCTGTCAACAATGGAGCGGAAAAACATGCCCATGGTCCAGACAAAACGATGTGAAATCCACAAAAAGCTGGTCGGATCTTAAGCTGGTAGGATCCTACTACCCGGGTGTTTTTCCCGCGAACAGATCGCCCAAAAGGAAGAAACGAATCCCGCGCTAAACGTTGCGATTGGTGGATAGGACAACGACTTCCGGACTAAAGCTATTCCGCTTCCGGTATCTGATGCTGGGTACCCTTTCAACATAAGAGCACATGGCGTCATTTCAAGGGGTCCAAAACTGTTTTCTTGATTCACAGGTTACAGTGCTTGTTTTTTTTTTTGTTTGTTTGTTTGTTTTGTTTGTTTTTCTCCTAAAAAATAGCCAACAAAATGACACATATATGTGCAGGATGAGTACTGATTAAAAACAATAACATAAATTTGTTGGATTATCTGATGTTCCATATTCTGTAATACAGTATACAAACAGCTCTAACATTGTTTTTATTTAGTCATAATTTATTGGATTTTTGGTTATTATTTTAAATTCTTAATCTTAATAAATGAATACTGTACAGTAATCTAAAAGTTGACCCAAATTTGACATTTTAACCTGTTTTTGTCTTATTTTGAAAAGCCTTTACCGGACGTAGTGATACTCTGATCGTTTTGATGGTTTTGACCATTTTAGCATCGCTTGAGCGGTGAAATGCTTGGACCGTGTCTTTTGTTTTTAAACCATTTTACTTAAAAGTTTATCCTGGAAGTTAAAAATGTCTCTTTCAACAGCTCGTTCGTTCCTGTCGGAGGCTTGTTACGGCGAACAAGAACTGGACGCTAACTCCGCTCTTATGGAGCTGGACAAAGGTGCTAACGAGTTAGCATTTGGCTCATTCATTCTGTGATTTCATGATTTGTTAAGGCTTTATCGTATTTTTTAGGGCTTTGTCTTCTTTGTAGTGACTGTAGCATTGCTTGTAATTTCAGGTCTACGCTCAGGGAAGCTCGGAGAGCAGTGTGAGGCTGTGGTGTTGTTCCCCAAACTCTTCCAGAAGTATCCTTTCCCCATCCTCATCAACTCTGCTTTTCTGAAGCTGGCTGACATATTCAGGCTTGGGTATGAGAGATTTAGAGTTTTTTTTTCCTTCTGAAATCATTTTAACAACAACTAAAATCTACATTTTGCTAGACAAAATGGACCATGCTCTTCCAAAAACATTTGTTAATGGAGCAAATTTCTATTATGGGCTTTTAAAAAACAAAATGTTTTAACAATATTCAGGCGTGAACAGTGGACATCAATAGCAGCCTAATGCATATTTTACTCACAATTTATTTGGTTAACATAATTCATGTAATGATCAAATACAATCACGTTCTCATATCAGTGGGCATAAAAAATAATGCAAAGCATTAATGTTTTCTACAGCTTCCAAAAATATTCAAATAAAACTACATCAAGCTTTTGCTTGGTGAGGATGCTTGTATTCATATATTAATTTATGGTCTGCTCTGGATTGATCTAAATGAAGTGTTTTGTAAATCTCAGGTATTTTCAGAATTAAATATAAATCCATCTAATCAGTTCTAATGTGCCTCAAACATGTTTTAAGAAGCTCGTATCTCTCCTCAGCAACAACTTTCTGCGTCTGTGTGTGCTGAAAGTAACACAGCAGAGTGAGAAACATTTGGAGAAGATTCTCAACGTGGATGAGTTTGTTAAAAGGGTGTTTTCAGTCATCCATAGCAACGATCCTGTGGCCAGAGCCATCACTCTGAGGTGAAGTTGTACACACAGCTTTAGAAGATCAGTACTAACACTTATAAAATAAATATTAAGAAGCCATTATCCTTGTTGTTTTGTTTGTTCAGGATGCTCGGTAGTTTGGCTTCCATCATCCCAGAGAGGAAGAATGCCCACCACAGTATTCGACAAAGCTTGGACTCTCATGACAATGTGGAAGTGGAGGCTGCTATTTTTGCTGCTGCGAGTTTCTCTGCACAGTCAAAGTAAGGAAAACCAACACTTGAGGCCATATCTTGACTGTGCTGGGAGTAGATGGTGAATGGTAATCAGAGGACCAAACCTAAAACTCATCTTAATTTTGCTGCTGGGGTCTTCAACCCGTTTTATGAATACTTGAGCTGTATTTAAATATTTGTATGGGAGATGTCCTCTGAAAGAAAACATCTGTGCTGGTATTCCAGGTCTAAAAAACGCACTGATGATGAACAAGTTTTTTAAAAATCTGGCTCAAATCTGCGTATCCTGATGTTGTTCTTCAAGCATTCGATATTTTCCACTTGTCCCCAAGACTAGTCAGGTCTTGGGGTAGCAGCTTGAGTAGGAAGGCCCAGGCATCTCTTTCCACAGCCGCTTCTTCTGGGAGGACCGCAAGGTGTTCCCAGGCCAGTTGAGAGATGTAGTCTCTCCAGTTTGTTCTGGGGTCTGCTCTCAGTTGGACCTGCCCAAAGCATCTCCCTGGGGAGGCGTCCAGGAGGCATCCTTACCAGCTGACAAAACCACCTCAACTGGCTCCTGTTGATGTGGAGGAGCAGCGACTGTACTCTGAGTCTCTCCTGGATAACTGAACTTCTCATCCTGTCTCTAAGGGAGAGTCCAGCTACCCTGCTGAGGAAACTCGTTTTGACCGTTTGCATGCCAGATCTCATTCTTTCTGTCACTATCTAGAGTTTGTGACCATAGTTCGCATATGTCAAAGTCAAGGCCCGTGGGCCAGATCCGGCCCGCAAATTAATTATCTATGGCCCCCTGGATGATATTTAA
>JARVLU010000179.1:22698259-22708577 GCA_031762415.1 Simpsonichthys santanae | reverse complement strand
ACCTGAACCGTTATCTGCGTAACCCCCCAGTATGGCGGCTGGAATTCATAAGTCACGTGTCTGCAAAAGACCTATTAGTGACAGTCCTAAAATAATGTCAAGATTTCAAATGCAACAATTCTGAGGCGCTAATTTTCTTGGGATGTATCTTTTAAAAAGGTGGTGATTTATACTATATAAAGTTTATATAAGAAGTTAATCAAACCTGCTTATGTAGTTAGAGCTGCTTTTGTTTTTTCTCACTGATATGCTGAGTCATGGTTTCATGTGAAGTGTATTACAAAGAGAAACACACTTCTTTGTTTTCCCACTGATGTTTGTAGACGGCCCTGACCTCGTTGGTGAAGCTGCTGAAAAATCGGCCCCATCTCAGCCAGTCGGTTGTGGAGTTCCTGCTCGGCCAGCTCCACTTATCCTGCGACTCCTCGCGTGTCTTGATGTGCCACGCCCTGGCAGCCATCGCCGCCCACCTGCCCGTGCTGGGAGATGGCATGCTGGGAGATCTGGTGGATCTTTATCGAGTGGTCGGTCTCTCCTCCACCGGCGAGCAGCAGCAGGAGCTCCTGGTGAGAAAAGTTTTCACGGATCACACGTCGTCTGATGTTGAACTGGGTGGCACAAGCTGATTCATCATTTTAGCTACAGTATATCAGCATTCTTTGGGCTGTTTTAACCAAACTTCAGCTCATTTAGCAGATGGATGCTATGACGTTTAGTTTTTGCAACTTTTATACTTTGTGAGGAACTTTATTTACAAATTCTTCCCTGTAAAAAATACTGATGTCTGCAATTCCTTTAGAAATGCTGATCTTTTATTTTACTTTTTTGTTTTCAGCTGCTGTTCTCCTACTTCAAATGTTTAGCTATTGTTCAGCTACTTTAAACTCTTTGTTATTGTTATGGTATTTTAATATTTTAGCTATCGTTCTTTTATTATTAGCCTTTAAATATTTTAGCTATGTGCACTTCTAGCTAACCTTTTGCTACTTTTTGTTTCAATCTACTATGGTATTTTGCTACTTTAGCTTTTAGTTGTCTTTTGCTAGTTTTAGCAATGTTTTGCTATTTTTAACTTTGTTTTGTTGTTTTAGCTAGCCTTTTGCAGCTCTTTGCTTTTACACTAACCTTTGGCAAAATTTTAGTGAACCTTTTGCTGCTTTTAATTGATGTTTTGATCCTTTTATTTTTCAGCAAACCTTTTCCTACTTAAGCTTGTAGCTAATCTTTTGCTACTTTTAACTTCAGTTAACATTTTGCTGTTTTAGCTAGCATTTTACAACTCTTAGCCTTTGACAAGCCTTTGGCAAAATTTTAGTGAACCTTTTGCTGCTTTTACCTGATGTTTTGGTCCCTTTATTTTTCAGCAAACCTTTTCCTACTTTAGCATTTAGCTAACATTTTGCTAATTTTAACTCCTAGTTACAGTTTGCTACTTTTAGCTAACCTTATAACTGGCATTTTGCTCCTTTTAACTTTAAGCAAACATTTTGCATCTTTAGCCTGCTGCTACCATTTTGCTTTTGTTAACCTTTCATCTAACCTTTTGCTACTTTTAGCTAACCTTTTGTTGCCTTCAGGCTGGTGTTTTGCTCTTTTTAGCTTTAACATGACGTTTTCAACTCCTTCCGTAAACTTTAGCCTCAGTTTAACGTTGATTTTGACATAAAATGCTGTTTCTCTTTAAAACTTCTCACTTGCTTCATTGCTCTTATCCATCACTCTGATTACTGCAGGTTTCCTTGGCAACAGTGATTTTTGTTGCCAGCCAATCGTCTCTATCTGCTGAAGTGAAAACCATCATCAAACAACAGCTGGAGAACGTCGCTAATGGCTGGACGGTGTATCGTATCGCACGGCAAGCCTCCCGTATGGTGAGTTTTAATGTTCCACAGGTCTCTAACAACCTTCCAACGGGAGAATCCTGTAGCTGTTTCTTCGTCGTCTGCAGGGCTGCCATGAGTTCTCTAGCGAGCTGTACCAGTGTCTGCGCACCCGCGTAGCATCGGAGCACTTCTACTTCTGGCTGAACAGCCTGAAGGAGTTTTCTCAGGCCGAGCAGTGCCTGAGTCACGTGGAGGACGGTGACTACAGCGGAGCCATGAGCGCCATCGCCGAGGCCCTGCGCTCGTACCAGAAGGGCATTGCTTCCCTCACGGTCAGTTAACCATCAGGCTTCAGCTTGTCAGAAACAGGAACGCAGGTTCTCCTACACAAACAACAGCAGCACTCTTGAGCATGTGAGGCTCAGATCTGGAGACGTGTAACACAAACTGTTTAGTTTGGTCAACCAAGCAACAACTTTGTACTTGATTGTATGATTTTAGACAATTGATTTGATAAACCTTTCCCTGCAGGCTGCCAGTACTCCTCTTAGCCCGCTTACGTTTCAGTGTGAGTTCGTTAAGCTGCGAATCGACACTCTGCAAGCGCTGTCGCAGCTCATCTGTACCTGCAACAGCCTGAAAACCAGCCCTCCTCCCGCCATTGCCACCACCATCGCCCTCACCTCAGGCAACGACCTGCAGCGCTGTGGCCGCATCTCCATGCAGGTAAACCTGCCGAAGTTTCAGGTCAAAATGCAGAAACCCAGTCATCGGTTTCTCAGTAGTTCTGGATAGATTTTTTTTTTATTTTGTTTTTTGCCTGTTGCTTTTTATTATTTTTCTTTTATGTCCCAACTGCATGTTTTCTTCATCCTGTTCAAATAAAAACCACACTTCCAGAAAAAATGCAGAGATTGCCAAGTAAAAATAACTACTAAAATTGACAAAAGAAGCTGAAACTGGCTTGTTAAACTTACACAATGCAAAGCTATAGATACACCTAGCACATCTGTAGCTAAATCTAGCAAAACTGTTAATAAACCTAGCAAAACTGTAGCTAAACCTAGCAAAACTGTAGCTAAACCTAGCACATCTGTAGCTAAACCTAGCAAAACTGTAGCTAAACCTAGCTAAACTGTTACTAAACCTAGCACATCTGTAGCTAAATATAGCAAAACTGTTACTAAACCTAGCTAAACTGTAGCTAAACCTAGCAAAACTGTAGCTAAACCTAGCACATCTGTAGCTAAACCTTGCAAAACTCTAGCTAAACCTAGCAAAACTGTTGCTTAACTTGTTCAAACTATAGATAAAAGTAGCTAAAGAAATGCTATGAGGTAAAATTAGCCTGTATGTAAATTAGCAAAACTTTGAATAAAGGTAGAAAATCAGATGCTTAAACTAAATTTAGTAAAATACTAGTAAAAATTAGCTAAACTTAAGCTAAAAGTAGCAGAACAGTAGCTAAAAGCTAAGAGTAACAGAACAATAGCTAAAAGACAATACAGTAATAGCTGAACAGTAGCTAAAAGTAACAGAACTGCAACTAAAAGCTAAATGTAGCATAAAAAGACAAAAAGAACAAGTTTGCTGAAGCAGATTTCAACACAAGAATGTTTTTGAAGAAAATGAAAAGATTTTAATGTATTTCTATGAGAAATTTATATAAATCTGAGAAATAAAATTGAATGTATTTTAAAAGTCTAAAAAATCCATAAAGCAAAAGTTGTGGCTCATTATTTCTGATTGAGGTGAAAGTTTTGGTGTAGTTAAAATAATACAAAGTATGAACAGAAGAAGAAGAAACCACAGAGGCAAACCATGTGACGCTGACTCAGCATTCACGCTGTAAAACACAGCGATCATGTAGTTTATTATGTAGTGAGCAGGATTTGTTCATCCAAGAGGAGTAAATGAGTCCCGCTGTGGTTTGTCATCTTTTGTTTTTCCAGATGAAGGTGTGCATGGACGAGTTCAGAGGTCTCGCCGCTCGCTACGCTGACCTGCACCAGTCGTTGTTCGATGCAGATTACGCCACCCTTCGTAACGTGGAGCTGTATCCTCAAACGTTTCTCAGTCCGGTCACGCTCGTCTCTCTGACGGTTCTGCTCCTGCTCTAGTTTTTTATTTTTTTTAACCATCTGTCCAGACAGCAGCAGAGCTGTTTGCTCGTGTCTCACGTAATTGAGGCTTTGATACTGGACCCGCAGGCAGCCAGGTGAGAGCAGCTGAAGCAGCTTCATTTGTACGTTCCTATTGTTTTCTGCCTTTAGAGAAAACAGCCGAAAGCTTAAAATCTATTTGTTGTGGGGAAATAGTGATGTGTTTATGTGTCAAACAGCTTATTGTAGGATTCAGTCAGCTCTTTAGTACATGTTTGTCAACTTGTCCCGTCTGATGTGAAGTTTCCAGGAGTGTGCCGCTCTGGGCTCTGTTCAGACAGAGAGCGAATACGAGCGCCGGATGATGTCCGTCTTTAACCACGTGTTAGAGGAAGTGGAAGGCCTGTCCAAGAAACATCCTCCTGTTTCGCACCTGGTGAGTCCCACACGCATCACAGTCTCAAAGAACTTCACCTGCTCAGCCTAGTTTTTGTTTTCCTGCAGATTTAGTCCATTCATTCTCTTGCTCGCTCCAGATTGTGTTTGTTTTGGATTAAAAATGAAAACTCATACTTATCTGTGCAAATTCAGTAGATATTGAAGATATTGTGTTTGTGTTAATAACTGCAATATGTTTTTTAAGGGTTTAATTTTGTCTAATCTCATTTGAGAGTGATAAATTACAAAAAATAAACAATCTGTCTTGTTGCCATGTTTGTTTTTCAGCACACAAGTTGCCTCTGTGATGCGGTCATAGCTTTGCTGAAAGTCCCACTGTCTTTTCAAAGATATTTCTTCCAAAAGCTCCAGACGACCAGCATCAAGGTGACAATTTAATGTTTTTAACATGTCGGCACGACCACCGTTGACTGATTTCTGCATGTAGTTGTGGCTGTTTGTTTACAATTTAAGGGCAAATAAGTTCTTTAGACAACAATTTTCCTGTTGTGTTTTGTGCTTCTTTAGCTCGCCCTCTCCCCGTCACCTCGGACACCCAGCGAGCCCATCCCCGTGCAGAACAGCCAGCAGCTGACTCTGAAGGTGGAGGGGGTGGTACAGCACGGTTCCACGCCGGGACTCTTCAGGAAGATCCAGTCTGTCTGCCTCGGTGTCACTTCGGTTCTCCAAAGCAAGACGGGGCCCGACTACAAAGTATGTCCTGCTTTTTCAAGTTTTTCTTAAATACAAACAAAACAAAATGAAGACGTGTTTTATGCACAATGGATCGAAGCAATGATCAAGATGGCGGCGCGCGCAGCTGCAGCGGCTCACTGCCCACCCTTTCTGTGCAGCTGCTTGTGTATGTTAACTTTAGCCCGTTTTACATTTTGTTGGGCAGCAGATGT
This sequence comes from Simpsonichthys santanae, assembly GCA_031762415.1. Taxonomy (NCBI): domain Eukaryota; kingdom Metazoa; phylum Chordata; class Actinopteri; order Cyprinodontiformes; family Rivulidae; genus Simpsonichthys; species Simpsonichthys santanae. The sequence goes on along the minus strand of JARVLU010000179.1, from coordinate 22,703,306 downwards.
AGCAATAACCGTTAGAAATAACACCTTAATGTCCACTAGCGTGTTGATGACTGTTCCACATTGGTGGAGGGTCTGGAGTTCCTCCCACAGAAAATTTTGAATAAAGTAGATACCATTTCCTGCATGCTGGTGTATTTTAATGGGTTTTTAAACATCTCTGTTTACCTATACTGTACTTGAATCAATAACTATTTTAGAGAGCATGGCACAACAAGTAGTGCTAAGCTAGTGGAGCACAATACAGTCACGCTAGCTAAGATGCTAGAGATGTAGCACTCTACATTACGTTCATTCATTCAACCTTTATTTATACAGTTAGTCTCATTGAGTCAGGAGTACTCATTTTCAAGAGACCTGTTTTAAACAAACAAAAAAAAACAGATGAGGTACACACAACAATAAACAGTCATAAAAAACATTTAAAGCATATACTGTACATATAAATACATATAAAACATACACAACCTAATAAACGCTTTGTACAAAATCAGTTTAGTGTTAACTGATCATAACAAAGATTAAACTTATGCAACCAGAAGTTGCAACACTTATCTACATTTAAAACGCACAAAACAAAGCACAACTTGCTTTACACATTAACTTTTAATTAGTATTGTAATTATGACCACAAAAAATGGAGGCTTTATTTGCAGTTACCATCGTACAGATGAAACTGTGGTACTTCCTGTTTATCACGTGTTAGACAGCTCACATTGTTAATGTGTACTGGTAGTTGTCTTGTTTACTGACATAAGTTCTGTTAGAGCTTGTTTCTTTCTAAGTGTCATAATTCTTATGCTCTTAAATGCACCATAGCCTTTCCGACGCTTGTGAACGCACCACTCTGTGTGTAAAATGCAGTCCTGTAGATGTTTTTTCTCTCCCGACACAAAAGTTTGTATTTGAGCACTTATCCACACTTTCTCAGTTTACTGCTGTGTACTGCCAGAAGAAACACAGCAAATAAATGAACCCTAAACTGGATATTTGTATCTGTTATTTAATGGGAGTACAACTTCATGCCTGCACCTCTAAACCAGTTAATTTCCTGCAGAACACCAAACCTCTCCATTTTTTCAGACTCCGTTTAGGTTTTAATATTTTGATGAATCTAAGGTTTGAGAACTGAATTTCCTTTTTTTTGGGGGGGTGCTGAGTTAAATTTTAAGGGTGCTTCAGCACCCCTAAAGAGGCTAAAATCGCCACTGCGTGTTACAATGATAATAAAGATATTCTGATTCTAATGTCTAAGAAATTGAACAATTTTAGGAAAAAACAAGGTAATTCTGAGTTTTATGTCGGCCACATGTTAAAACACTTTATTTTTTACAACTGCTCATGATTTAACCAGTTGTATTTGTATTGTTGTTTTCAGGTTCCACTGGATACTAAAACCAACGAGATCCAGCAGCGCGTAGAACCTCACAACGACTACTTCAGCACCCAGTTCCTGCTCAACTTCTCCGTCCTGGGCACCCACATGGTCACGGTGGAGGCCTCCGTGGTGGACGAGGGCGGCACCGAGTGGAAAACGGGTCCCAAGACGACGGTGTCCGTCAAGTCTCTGGAGGATCCTTACTCCCAGCAGCTTCGCCACCAGCTGCAGCAGGGTGGAGCTCAGCCCGCCCCGCAGAGGGGGGCGTACGCTCGGTTTTAGTGAGTCTCTTCTCACTCCTTCACGGTGCGAGCTTGTGTCGTTATGTTTTGTCTTTTTAGAAACTTCACATGTACATTTTTTTTTTTTTTTTTCAGTGATTAAAATGCTTTGTATCAGAGTAATACTCTCGACTTGGTGTGAATTATTTAAAGGCTTGTAGAAAAATTAGTTTAGACAATTAAATCAGTTTAGGGCTTTTATAATCTGAATAAGATTTTAATGTTGTGCCTATATTCTAAATCAAGTAATATTGTATATATGTGCAGTAACTATAACAAAAATATATCTGAGTAGATACGTATTTTATTACTTATGTGCAGTAACACAAAAAGCCACTAGAGGGCAGATAATTGTCAGTAAATACCATGGCCCCAATTAAAAAATAAAATGTTTTTAATTGCGCGGTTTACGCTGCATATTGTTTTTCTACTATTAATCTTAGATTATTTATTTTTTAACTTTGTGTTTGATGGTCAAAATTACAACGCAGATGACAGTAACTTAAAATAAGGTCACGCGACCCCATCACCGTTTTAAATAATGGGATGGGAGGGGCGCAGTTTCCTTCACCGACTGTCTAATGTTTGACTTCAGGGAGTCTGCGCGCGCCTCGACACCAAAAAGCTGGCGTCAAACGTGCGCGAGCGCAAATGAAAAGGACTTAAAAATTCAAGTTCCGCTCTGGGTTTTCAAAATAAATACAATTACGTCCGGTCACGTTTGGTTGAAAAATCACCTCTAACGTGAGCCATGACAAAGCGATTTAAAACATTCTTAGTTGAATTTTAAGTGATTTTCTCAGTTTAATGAGACCAGCAAGGTTCATATTGTATGAAATCATACTTTTGGAGGACATACAAAACGTTTACAACTGATTAACTTGTACAAATGATCATGTTTGATCATGTTTATACAGTATACTGTACAGTATATATATATATATATATATATATATATCTCCAGTCATTTGAATTAAATATTTACACGAAAACAATAGGATTTTATTTATTGTATCTAACAGGATTTTTTTTTTTACTAGTTAATGTGTACAAATAAAAATAGCTTTTCCTTACAGTTTAATTATTTTACTTTGAAGAGCAGCTCGAGCCACTTCCGTTTTGCTGCTGCCGTTCCTTTGTGGGTCTTGCCGCCGCGGTTGTGTGTGAATCGGGACCTGGAGGAAGATAACGGATCTAACGAGACCAGAAAAGAAAAACCGCCGTTCCTCCTGTTTGATGCGCACATGTATGCGTTGCGTTGCGGGTTGTTAACGAGCGGCGTCGACCCGAGGCCCGCCAGAACCGCCTCCCCGTCGAACTCACTGGATGGAGAAGCTCAGTTAGCTTATCTGAGCCGACGGTGATGATGATGATGATGATGTATCTGAGGATTTATCGTAGCCGTTCACTGAGATGGAGCCTGCGACGTTCAAGTGGAGCTGCTTACTAGCCGGCTAGGACCTGGATAGCTAAATGGAACAGCGGTTATCTCGCACAGGGTTTTCTTTACCTTTACCGCCCCGGTCCAGATCAGATTTAACGCAGTTAACATGCCGACTAGGAAGATTTGCTGATTTATTTTAGGTTCACTGCATCATTTATTTTATTAGTTTTAACCTCAGGCCGTCCTTGGATGCTTCAGTGACATTAACTGGGTGAGTAACACGAGCTATTGGACTTTTACTACTAAACTACAGGGCGGGACTACACAGATGAAGTCGCCGCCGCTGCGCTTTGCACCACCGGACACGCATCCACCGTCGGAGTCAAACGTTTTTGTCGCGACTCTTAAAACTACAAGAGCAGTGAAGCCTTTGAGCTGCTTCTGGTATTTGTGTAAATGTTTCACGATAATACTGAAACCCACAGGTTGTTGATTCTGACGTGTTTCGTTACCCCCCAGTTTTCCCGTTATGCTAACTCACCTTGCTGCTAGCTAGCGTATTATGAAGAGCTCAATTTTATGGCAGGCCAGCGAGACATATAATCACACTGCCTCCAAGAAAAAATATTGCTTATTACAGTACAGTAATATGTAATTTCCCAAACTTAAAACGCCCCTCATCTTAGAAGTAATAGACGTCTGTAAAAGTATGAATACCTGTATAATTAGAAGTAATAGACGTCTGTAAAAGTATGAATACCTGTATAATTAAATAAGCATAATAGATCAAATTAACTTTAATAACGTTCACATTCAAAAATCCAATTACTATTTTATATACAGATAATATCTCTCCTAGTCAAAATTGCGTTCTTGTTCGATAAAGATATCTACAATAATATATTTGCAAATAAAGATGACTACTAATTGTTATGTTCCATTTAATGACATCCCATAGAGTTATTTGCAGATATCCAAGATATTTGTAATTACATTGTTGTTAGTGGTTATTTATATGAACAAATTGGGTTTTTAACCAGTCGTAATATGAATATGTGATGCCCTCAATAACATCTTTACTTGTGTTTTTTAAGTATTTTCCTGATATTCACCAATATATGTAGAATTCCTCCCATTTTTTTCTTGAAGTTTATTATGTGGTTTATGATTTAACACTGGGGCTGTAGATGTCTAAAATGTTAGTTTTTTCAGTAAGAATCATATTTCAGATATACTGTATTTGATGTTTATTCTAGAATAACATTTGGAGCTGATTGGTAAACATAGATGGGAAATGTGATGTATTTTATTCTAGTAAGAGATATGTTCTTATTTGAGATCTGAAATGTGATTGCAGGTAGGACAAATGGCAAGAATTAGATTACAATATGTACTTTGAAGAACATGTTAAATAGATATATGATGAACCTACTTTCCTTACAAGCACATCCCTGTGAATGGTCCTTTTAAGGTCCTGTCTTCACGTGTTCTGGGGTGGGAGCCAGTTACCATTAGGTCACAAACTACAGTTGATCATATTCATCAAGTCTGATGAATAGTAATCACTTAGCGTCCTCTATGCATGCGTTTGCATACAAATGCTGTTAAATCATAGCAGTAAAATGTAGTGGAAGCAAAAAAATATATGAATTGGTTTGGTTTCCTCAGTGACTACATTAGAGTTCATAGAGTTATTAATATAGTCTGTAAATGTATTTAAATGTTGGACATTACATCATTATAACTTTAATTGGGATCTGTGGACTGAAATGTGAATTATTAAGATTCTCAAATTCACTTCAGTTTATTTAGTCACAACAGAAGTCGTACAAAAGGATTCACATACATTATATTAAAAAAAAGTCATTCAGTAAAAGTTAGCTATTTAAGTATGCCAACAGATTGTGTTGAATCTTCACTTCATCATAGTCTCCCATCCTGAGCAAACATAAAGGCAAGTCAGTGGCGGTCCTAGCCTATTTGGCACCCTGGGCGAGCGCGGGGGGG
>JARVLU010000179.1:22652502-22668394 GCA_031762415.1 Simpsonichthys santanae | reverse complement strand
AGGAAGTAGAACTTGTTCTGTAGTTTTTTTTTTTTTTTTTAAGGAGAGTTTACCACTCTGCACATGTCAGTACTTCTATCCAGAATACAAGCCCGCTGCATTAAAAAAACCTGTTGTGAACAGATTGTGCTCATGTAAACAGTACATTTGAATTATTTAATCAGAAAACATTTCAATCCTGTCAAAGAATTTTGCCCATGCAAACATGGCTATTGTTTACTAATTTGAAACGTATATTATCTGCAGGGGCTGCAGAACCAGAGTTACTTTTTGTGTGAAAAACAATGGTGTGGAGTACACTTTTCTTTAGTTCATGCAGATGGTTTGTAGCAGCGGTCCTAATGTTTAGATGGATGTCCTTCTTGCCGAGTTGTCTCTGCAGAGCAGAAAGATTGAAACCTTTTTCTTTGAGGCAAAGTAATACCGTAGTAATTTAATCTCAAACTGTTGTAATGTGGCAGTCGTTTTGCGTACACTTCCACTGATGAGCTCAGTTAGCAACACGTTGAGCGCAGCCGCGCTAACATATTTAATATTACTTCTGATCGGGCCTAACCAAAGATCAATACTGCTCCTCCTCATCCCATCCTTGCTAATGTTCCTAATGTTGTCAAGGCCATCGAGTTTTGCTTCCGCCTCTGTCGAACCATTGATGCAATCCTAAGTACTCTGCTCTGCAGCTAACAAAGGCTTAGCATTGTTTGTATTCCTTTGATGTTGTTTTTCTACACTATTGGCTCAGTAATTGCCTTTTAAGATTTTGAGCTTGTAAAATATTTTGTACAAATTATTTTTAGTGTTATTTTTTTTTTTTTGTATTAAGCTTTTACAAATACAAAATAAGCTTAGCCTAAAACTTTGGCATGAAAGGCAGTGGGTGATATGCATTCCTTCACTGAATGCTGGGCCTTTAATTTGTTACAGATTCCAACTAAACTAAAATGTTGTTGTTGTTGTGGCTGTTATTGTATAGCATGTTATATTTATTATGTATGCTGTATAATCTGCTGTTTTTTCTTTTAAGGGTAAAGCTCACAGAGACAAGCAGCTGATCTACTTGAAAGAGCACCTAGAGAAATACTACCACAGCCGTGACAGGAAGTGGATAGTGCTCTTCCCCGAGGGCGGCTTCCTAAGGAAGAGGCGAGAAACCAGCCAGCTGTTTGCCAAGAAACACTCGCTGCCCCACCTAACCCATGTCACGTTGCCTCGTCTCGGGGCCTCCCACGTTATCCTGAAGACCCTGTCAGCCCAGCAAGAGAACGGCAGCGTGGGCACGGAGGCTGGAACCAGAAACCAAACAGGTAACTGCAACGCCCAAACGCATGAGCTTAACCTTCAGCGGCTTCTCTGGTCTTCTGGGTTGGTTTTATGTATTGGTGTGTTTAAAAGTGGAAAAGGTTGATTAGTAACTCTAAATTGTGTCTAGGTGTGAAAGCGTGAATGGTTGTCTGCCTCGTTGGTGTATATGTGTCCCTGTGATGGACTTGTGAGTAGACCTGTCACGATAAACAATAAATCAATTAATCGTGTGATAAATGAAAATTATCAGCCTCATTTTCATTTATCAGCTTTATCATTTCTTCGTGTCTCTTTCTATCGAAGACACTGGATGAAAAGGCTCAACTCCCTTTCTCTTTTCTCTTTAAAATCAATTTTAATTATCCTAAATCGCGTTTTTGGATTGTTAAAAGCAGCTAAGCTAACAGGCTGATCTCGGGTGGGGGGGGGACCTCTGTCTTGTCGACGCTCCAAAATTCATGGTTGAAACCTGTGCCTTCGTGTAGAAAGTTGTTTTTCTCTGCAACAAGAAGCTGAGACCTTGTTTACTGATTTTTTATTAAAAGCTTTGTGTGAACAGTGGTATGCTAAAGAGCTCAAACCACACCGAGCGACCACCATGTCAGCTCATGTCACATCAAGGGGCCTCCTTCCCATTTTTCTTAATAAGACACGCTGCTCGCTCCCTCACTATCCATCCTGCATTTCAAACAGTCTCATGCTGCCATCCGGGGCCAAAAAAAGGTGCTGCACTCAAAACAAAGTAACCAACATTTCTTCTAAAATTTGACAATAATTACTAGTTATTAACAAATTTCAGACAATATTATCGTTTATTGCAATAATTTCTGAGACAATTAATCGCCCAGCAAAATTTGTTATTGTGACAAGCGTACTTACGAGCAGTCCAGGGTGTATGTCGCCTCTCCTGCAGGAACTGCTGGATGTAGGTACCAGCAACCCGTGACCTGTAAAGGACAAGCAAGTGAAGAAAATGAGTGGATGGAAAAAAAAAAAAGGTTATTTCTTGAAAATGCCTTTTATTTCTTTGGGTTTTGTGAGCTCTTCTCCACTCAGAAACCCTCTGGTTTATAATCAAATGTTGGTTTCATGTCCACCAGAAGGGACAAAGATAAGGCATGCTTCAAACATGGAATATTAAATCTCCCCCTCCTCGTCTCACTGTCTTCTGGGCGTCCTGCTTTAAATGAGAGGCGACCAGTCGGTGGTAAAGATTGCCAGCAGAGCATCGTGGTGACATGCACAGAGGTGCCAGAAATTGCATCAGAGTTCCTGAAAAGCCCCAGTGGTGATTTGTAAGAGTGTAATTTTTTCATACCAAGAGACCAGCCCTCAATACAGCCAGTGAGCAGAAATATACCATTAGAATTAATAAACTTGAGGAGATGGAAATTTTTCACATTTTTATTTTAGCATTTTTTTCTTCTTACTTTTCTCTATTTCATAATGGGGGAGCAGTGGCGCAGAGGTAAGTGAAGGTGAGCCTGTGATCAGAAGGTCGCCAGTTTGTCTCTCCAGACCAACAACATAAAAAAAATGTGGGTGGGAAAGGTGAGGCACCCACATCTGCTTCCACCTTCATTTGCCCCACTCTGGGCCCTTGAGCAAGGCCCTTAACCCCCACCATCTGCTCCCCCGGGCGCCCTAGATGGCAGCTCTCTGCTCCACACAGAGGGCTGTGGTAGCTCGGTGGTCTGTGGTGTCAGGAAGGGCATCAGGTTTAAAAACAATCGCCAAGTCTTCATGCGAGTTAGTTCGCTGTGGCGACCCCTGAAGAAGGGAGCAGCTGAAAGAAGACTTCTCTGTTTCAAAGCGGTTTTTTTTAGCTTGGATGCATATTTATTTGATTTTGTTTTGATTCTGTTGTTTTAACTAAATGCAAACAGATTCTCAACATTATTGCAAAAATATATATATATCATATTCATTAGTTTTTTCTTCTTTTTTTCTGAACTGTACAACTTACTTTTTACTGCTACTTTCACCTATCAATAAAAAAATACATCAGCTTGGTGTTAACAGGATGCCTCGTAGGGGTGGGACGCATAAATCTTTATGCAAGAAAAATTCTGAGTTAATTTTCCAATGTCAAAATTGGGGTTTCTTAACAGTAATTAATGCTGCCAATTTAAGAGCGTTTCTTTTCGTGGATATTTTTAAGAGCGCATGCAGGGCACCTTAACCAGTATTTCTGTATTTCAATGAATATAAATGTGCCGTAATTTGCTCAGTTGCTAAATTTAATGTGTTGTCCTTTGGCAGATAGAAAAAATATATATAAAGCACAAGTGCACAAAATAAATACAACTGATAAAACAAAGCAGTATCACATTCTATAAATTGCACAGTAAAAACAGGCTTATTTTAAGAAAGAATACAGGATTTGTTAGTTTTTAGACAAAGTTTTAGTTCAGAGTCCGCTCAGTAGTTCATACATTGTGTCATTTGTCCTGGTAGAGTTGCAGTAACTTCCTATGGTAGAAACTTGTTGCAGGCTCTTGGATGTCGCTTCCTCTTTGAACCTGAGTTATGTGCAAATGGCAAAATAAATGTTTAGGTTTGTACTTTGTAACGTTGTCCACATTACTCTGAGAACTTGCATCTTGAGCGATCCTCAGCAAAAATTGCAGCGTTAAAAATGGTTTTAAACTTACAGATTCAATGAGCCCCCCATGGCTGTGTGCACATAGCACTGTTAGTTTACTCAGTGGACTCTCGTGGCTTCCATTCAAAATCCATTTTAAGGATGTGCTGTGTTAATAGTAAATTGGACATCTTTTTGGGCAGCGTTCCTGAGAACGTGGCTCAGAGCCTTCAGCGTTCCTGGAGTTTGCTAACACAGCTCTGTGTCCTACAGCCTCAGCACTAAACAGCAGGACGCTGTCTGTTTACCACTGGACAAGACCAGCTGTCAAACCAAAAGAAGAGGAATCTCTTTAATGGCTGTTGTAAAAATTAGAATCAAATAAGCACAGCTTAGTTAATGGAATATGCAGATTTAGATTCTGTTTTTTTTTTTTTTAATTATAGCACAAATATCTCGTAAACTTGTCAGCATCAACAAATAATAATACAGCAGAGGTTTGTTTATGTCCTGTGGGTGAAGAGTGTTAAAGTCAGTTTTATTCATGTCAAATCTTTGCTGCTTTCAGATCATATCCAAGTTCTACATGTTTGTTTGCCTCCTCTCTTCCAGCAGGAATGAGAGGTTAGTTGCTTCAGTTAGGCTTGTCGTCCCTCCTGAATCAAGCTAATGACATTAAAAACAAGAGCAAGAAAACACACACACACACCCAGAGGAGTGCCTTGCCCCTCTCACTTCTGTCCTGTTTGTTCTGTGTGTGTGTGCCTAGTCAAAGACGCTGCTCTGTTTTCCTCTGACCCTCCTCGATGCTCTGCAGAGGTGCCCAGAGCTTGCTGACTCACTCACTCACAGACAAACGGGGCCACTTGGAGAAAATAGGATTTGATGTAAATGTGCGTGCAGCTGCGTTTCTCCCCCCCATGCCGTGTCATCCAAGCTAAATGCACCGCTCAGTGCAAATATAAGGCGCATGGGTCACTGGTGGCGAGTGCATCTCACAGGCTGCAGAGTGGTTCTTCATGCCTTGAGCACTGATACGGTTAACATGTTGTTATAAAACTCTGTTTCCAGTTGGCAGATGAGCAAAGGTTACAGATGTGAATCATTTAAGGTGGGAATGGAGCTGCATGCAGTTCACACTGTACCAGTGTGTTATCTGCACATATGGAGGGATAGGTGGGAACAGAATGGTCTTATGGAGCATAATATTTATCAGTGTACTTCCTTCTTTTAAGTGTTCGCAGAAGGGCAGGGCCTTTCCAATGTCATGTTAAATTACCATGGCGGCTGCTTTTACAGTACTGTTTGTCAGTACTTATAAGCCACAAGCAAACCTTGGCTCTGGACTCAGTTCTCGGGCCTTTCAGCACAGCTGGGCTGGGATCTGTATCAGATTACCCACACAGGGATTGCTTGAATTCTCATCAATACCAGCGATGCCTGGCAAGTCACTTAGACAAGTGACAAATCAGCCTGCTCGTTCCTCCCTGCCTCACTCGGTCTCCTCTATATATAAGGAAGATAAAAGTGCCTGAGACAAACAGATGATGTAAACAGAGGTGTGGATTGTCCTGATAGATAATTGGAACAAGGTTGAGTCAGGAAACGTTTTGTCTTTTATCCAAAAGACTTCTTCAGTCTGATGAGCTGCAACAAAGTCAGACACCTTAAGACGTGGATTCTTAAAATTCAGGTTTTACCACAGCTGTACACATGTCTATTAGAAGCATCCAACGCATTGGCCTTTAAAGTCTTAATTCAAAGCAATAGTCGAATTACAAAACATGATTAGACACGGTGATTAACGAGCAAACTAGATTCACGGGAGCGTAAACGAACTGTCAGCTCGGTTACATCCTCAGGATGAAAATAATTATCCTCACTCGAAGATCAAAATGAGTTTACTGTCTGAAGGACAGCACAGTGATATTACTGTATTTAGGTAACTTACAGCAGCGATTGATAAGGCAAAATTATATCAAACTGTCCAGTCCATGATTGTATGTAGATGATGCCAGCCACTTGATATGGATAGCCATGACAACTCGAGCACATTTCAAATTATTAAAACTAAAAACAGTACAATATTATTTGGTATAAGACTATTTTAAATTATGTTAATAGTTTAAAATAATGTGGTTATGTGCATAGTATGAACTCTAGATCTTACCACAAGCTGCCACTGTCAAACAAGGTTTTGCCAGAATAGTTTGATGTCATCCAGCTAACAGTTTGTATCAGCAGCAACACGTTGTTTGTTCATGTAGAATTCATACCTAACATCAGTGGCACACTGTTAGCTAGCTGAGTTGTAAAATGAGCAGAAAATGTTCTGCTGCCTTTCTGTGGTTGGGTCGCAAACGCAACAGATCTAGGATAGAAACCCAGACATCCCTCTCCCCAGTGACACCCTCCAGCTCTTTGGGAATCCCAAGACATTCCCAGGCCAGAGAAGGTAAACAATCCCTCTCCCAAGGTCTGGTTCTGCCTTGGGATCTCCTCCCAGTAGGTTGTGTTGGGAAAAACTTCAGAAGGAGTTGCCCGGGAGGCATCCTAATCAGATGCCTGAGCTACTTGCGCTGACTCCTGTTGATGCAGAGGAGCAGCTGTTCTCCAAGCTGCCTCCGGATGAAGGATCTCCCAACATTAGCTCTAAAGCTGAGCGCAGCCACCCTACAGACAAAGTTCATTCAGACAGTTCTATCCAGGATCTTGCTCTTTTAGTCATGATCCTCACCTCATGACCATCAGTGAGTGATGAAACTTAAACGGGTCTGTAAATGGAGAGCTTTGCTTTTCAGCTCAACTGTTATTTATTATAACAGACCGGAGCAATGTCCATAATACTGCAGACAAGGTCCTGATCTGTCAATCCATCTCTGGCTCTATCTTACATTCACTTGTGAACAAAGCTCCTATGTACTTGAACTCTTCTGCTTCAGGCAGAGACACTTCTGAACCAGAGGGAACAGTCCACCTTTTTCCAACAGAGAATCGTAGCCTCAGACTTAGAGGACCTGACTCCTGTCTTAGCCATTCCACGCTCGACTGAGAACTGCCAATGTACACACTGAAGGTCATGGCCTGAAGATGCCAGCAAAATATCATCTGCAAAGGTCCCAGAGGTTCCCAAACTTGACACCTTTCGGTTCATGATTGTGTCTTGAGACGCAACAAACAGGATTGGAGACAAAAGGCATATCTGGCAGTGTCCAACCCATTAGGATGCAGACTCCGCTTTTGCTTTACTTGTTCAGGGACTAGATAGTCCTTAGAAGTAACCCCACCTCACCTCACACTCCCATATCATCAACACTGAATGCCCTGAGGAACAGTGATTTGTCTTCCAAGTCCACAAAGCACATGTGGACTGGAGAGTCGAACGTCCAAATGATCTCCTTGGCAACTTTAAATATCAGGTCCATTGTCCCGCAACATGGATGAGAGCCACAGTTTTTCCTTCTGGATCTGAGGTTTGACAGTCAGTAAGGAGAAAACATCCCAACATTTTCCAGGTCTCTCTTGTAAATGAGTCCTCAAGACTCAACGGGATTAACCTGCCTAAATAAAGGTTGAAATTTATTTGAACAAAGCTTTTATATCAGTGTATTTTGAATAAGTTTATGTTAAAAGTACAAGACAGCCATGAATTACCCAAACAAGAAACAGGTAGTGCACATAACTTCAAGATTAAATTAGGAATTGTTTTACTGGCTGTTTGTTGGTCTGGTCCTAGATTTGTCAAGATGTTGCGTCACATGAACTATTATCCTGCTGCTGAAACGTCAGACCCCATTGAAAGAAACTTCTCACTTTAGAGTTAACATTTCACAGTGCGCATTTGAAAGAGATATTATTAAAGACAGAAGAAGGCAGTGATTTTCTAAATAGCACAACCAAAGTTTTATAAACTGTTTTAAAGGTGTAGTTCGCAGTACTGTATATTCCTGAAATAGAACATCTTGTCATTTTTAAAAGGGTTACAGTTTAGTGGGAGTGTCAGTTAATTCTCTGTTTTTATGTATTTTAATTTTCTTCTTTACTAAATTGTGGGTCTGTATTACTTTTTAGGTTTCCATGTTGAAGTGTTCTGGAACTAGATGCTGAAACCAAGAGATAACCAAACATCACACCTAGGGATAATTTACCAATTAGATAAAAATACTCATGAAGAAAGATAAAATCTTTGTTTGTAAATGTGTTCTTTAAATTTTTGCCTCTTCAGGGGTCGCCACAGCGAGTCATCCTCCTCCACCTCACTTTGTCCTCTGCATCCTCTGTCCTCACTCCAACTACCTCCATGTCCTCTCTAACTGCATCCATATATCTCCTCTTTGTCTTTTTCCTGGCAGCTGCATTTCTAACATCCTTCTACCAGTATACCCACTGTCCCTCCTCTGGACATGTCCAAACTGTCTCAATCTGGCCTCTAACTTTATCTCCCAGTTGTTCAACCAGTGCTGTACCTCTAATGATCTCATTCCTAATCTTATCCATCATCGCCACTCCTAAGGAGAACCTCAGCATCTTCATTTCTGTTACTTCCAGTTCTTTCTCCTGTCTTTTTGTCAATGCCACTGTCTCCAGACCAGACAGCATAGCTGGTCTCACAACTGTCTTGTAAAACTTTCACTTTGATGATTATAGTTTTGGCTAAACTGTTTTACGTCAGATTGGATGCCCTTCCTTACACAACCCTCACCATTCACCTGGGCTTGGGACCAGCACAAGCTTTAACATTTACAGTGCACTTACAGTTTGTATTTTTCAGAGATATACTTGTCTTTATAGTAGTCTGAGGCAAACAAGTGGTAGTGTTTTACATAGTTTTTATTTTTATGAAATACTGAGCAACCTGATGTTTTACTGGTCTGTCCTAACTGTTGTAAACACAATGCACTTAAATAAGAGGAACCTTGTTATTTATCAACCATGGTGAACTGTTGTAATGTTCCCGTCACGCTCCTCGACCCACCCTGCTCAGTCTGTCCTTTACGTTTGTCTTGTAAAAGGACATTTTTTTTACTCGTTCACAGTCGTTTACAGCTGCTGACGTCGACAGAGTTTAATGTAATGTGTCCAGTCACTTGTAAAATTTAGTTTTTCTGCCACACACCGTGGCGTACCGTATGAACCTCACACAAAGAGGCTGCTGTGCTTTGATAGGAAAGTGCTTGATAAACATAACCAGCAAACTGAGCTTTGGCTTTAACCAGGCAGGGAACTAGGCCGTGCTTCTTCGCATCGGGCTCGCCTCACAGGCGTCTGTGCTGACGGAGGCTGCTGCTGCCGATGGCTGCTTTTGCATCTGACAAACAACTGCGGAGTATTGTGCTAAAAAGGAAAGTCTAGTGTTTAGTTAATGCACTCAGTGAGAATTTAAAGAGCAGCTTGTGGGTCAGAAAGAGTGGCTTTCATGTGCAAAATGATTGAATGGAAACAGGATTTTAAAACATGGATGCAAAGTGAGTCTTTGTGACATTTAAAGGGGCTTACTTGAAATGCTGAATCCTGACTTTGTGAAAAGGGAGAGCGGTCAAGCTGTCACAAGTTTATTAAGATTGAACATGAATAAAACTGCTTTTACAGTAGATGGGAGACAAGAGCCATTTGAATGTATCTTTTAAATAACATCCATCCATTATCGTTAACCACTGATTCATTTTTGGGTCACCGGTGCCCACTGCCCATGTCCTGCAGTCACTGTGAAGGGCGGGGTACACCCTTGACAGGTTTCCAGTCCATCACAGAGACACATAGAGACAAATGAGACAAGCAACCAATCACACTCTCACTCACACCTGGAGACAATTTAGAGTTACCAATCAGCCTAACATGCATGTTTTTATCTGTGGGAGTACCCCGAGAAAACCCACGCATGCACGGAGAGAACATGCAAACTTCACCCAGAAAGGCCCCCGGCCGGGATTCGATCCAGCGACCCTCTCCTTGAGAGACAACAGCTCTTCCAGCTGCACCACGTAGTTGAGTTAATATTCTAAACAATGCACACACTTTATATTGCCTACTTTTGAATTCAGTTATAAGACTAGCATTTACCTTTAATACATGAAAGTTGTAATAAATTGTGACTAGACATGGGCCAATATGAGATTGTCACAGTATGATAACCTTGAATTAAAATACCTGTTTCGCAGTCCTCTCATATATCACTCGTATCTCATAACGCTGTCTCACCATAAGCGTGTGGTCTAATTGATTTTATATGAAAACAAAATAGCTGCTTTTATAAACACTGCTGCTAAAATGTTATATTATTTTTATATAAGTTGGTTATTAATAACAGGACTTATGTCTGTAATAGTAGTTATGTTAGTTATATTTTGAGTTTTATCCACTAATTTACATAATAGTTAGAACACAAGCGAGGGTTTTGAGTCAATGGAACAAACGATTTTGACTGAAACACCAAATCTACAGCAGGCCTTTTTAAATTATGTTTTTAATTATTATTTAGATTTTACACATGTACGCATAGGGCTGGACGATATGGCCAAAACTTTTATCATGATATACAGTATTTCTTAATTTTGATTGATAATCCGATATCGATATAAACAATATAAAAGCCTCAGAGAAACTGTACAGACAAATTACTGTTCACCTTTTATTTGTATTTAGCCTTTAAAGAAATTTGAAATCACTGTCAAATAAACATAAAACTCTCAACTTTGTCAATATTAATAGTTTTAACTTTAAACAACATAAACCTAGACGTTTGCTGCGTGTGTTGTTTCAGGGACAGGTTGGCTCAAACTTTTATTGTGCTTCATCTTCTGACTTTCATATTCTATCGAGTGGAAACTCTTCAGATGGTGGAACAAGTTAGATGATGATAAGTTAGATCATTTTGAAGCGAAAACTTACCGCGCGTTGGAGCCTAGCCTAGCCTGCTACTGTTGACTCCTTCTGGACTCGAGCTTTGCGTGTGGTGTACGTCACCACGCACTCACGGAGTTGTGTCGCTGCTTTTTCTGTTCAGGTTGAAATGGCTGCTGGTTGAAGTCAGTGAAACACTGTAATCATAGCGTAATGTATATCGAAATATCAAAAATGTGCTTAAAACTCATATCACCGTTATCGAATAACAGTATATTGTGATATATATCGATATCTAATTATTGTCCAGCCCTAAGTACACAATAGGAAAACCTAAGCAATAAAACCAAACAAGACAAATTTTGTGAAAATTTCCATAAGGTCCGCCAACTTGCATGCCACAATTTTAAACAATGGTTTTAAACAATAAATGAGTGCTCAGAAAATGGGTCGGAAGTCACTCTCTTCTACAACCGCACCAAATTTTAGCTCATTATCTCGAAAATTGTCTGGTTTACGGCCATTTTTATGTTTGCTAAGCTTGATTAGCTGTGGCTAACAAGCAGTCAAACTCACAAGACACAAGCAATTACATTATTGCCTGCCTTTCATTGCAGCAGGTGATAAAAACACAAAACAAAATCAAATAAAAAGCTACATTCAGGTGTAGTTCTAACAAAAGTACTTTTGTGCAAAACCTTATTCTTTGCTTTTCTCAACCTGAGCTTGACAGCCGGATTGTAACTAGGAAATTAATAAATGTATCTGCCTCGGTACAGATCTCATTGTTTCTTAGATCAAAAGACAAGCTAATGTTTAGCTTTTTGCAAAAGTGTGTGTGGTGGGGGCGGGGTCTTTTTTGGTAGCCAAGCAATGACTGTGTGTCTTTCATTACCAGAAAAATTTCCAAATAGCCAATTTTGTCCTTTTTTTTTAATGGAGGAAAGTTCAGGGTTTTTTCCTTCTGGCCGTCACACACAGCTGACTGACAACCCAAAGCAACACATGGGGGTTTGTAGTCTTCTAGGCTTTACACTGTTTCAGGCATCTCATCAAACTGAGTTTAAACCACGAAAAGGTAATTGTGTTGGTTTTGAATCAATGACAAAAACCACAGTACATCTTTTACTGGCTCTCGTCGATGTGTGATAAACAACAATCAGCTGATTTTACACAAACCTCACAGTATCCGACTCACGTTGTCACTTTATTTGACAACATTAAATGTTTAAATGAGGACAGCAGGAGAGCAGAGGGACTTGGGAACAAAAGTTTTTTTATTGTCAAAATGAATCTCATCAGCGTCCCATTAGGAACTCAAATGGACACGTTCCATTATAGATGCCCTGGAAGTCCCATCCTGTCACCCAAACAAAACTCACTCAGGCACGGAGCCACCTTTGTTGTAGGAAGATTGTTCTAAGAAGCAGCTTTATACTATATATAAACTATATATTTTATTGTTTCATCTCCTTGTTTTTTATAAAGGTGGTCCAGAACATGTTAAAACAAGTGTGTCTTCTTGTGGCTCGTTTTGCCACCCCAAGAACCGGCTCACTGACAACTCCCTGGATTACACCCAATTTCTTGCATTCCATCTTCCATTTTGTCAAGTACCTGTTTTTATTTGTTTGATTGATTTTTGGTGGAGTGTTCTTCACCATGCCTAAAAAATACCCTAAGTTATTCTTGCGTCAGGAAAAGGTCGGTTTGCTTAATAAAAATTAAACCGTATTTATTTTTACTCCTACAATCCAAATTCAGTTGAGATGGGATTCCAGCTGCTCGTTTACATCAACCAGCTTGAATCTGCCTGCTTTGCTGCCGTTTAAAATTCATTCACATTTAATACTTACAGTATCCAAGAGCTCGAATGTCAAGATGATCTGAGCTTTTTGAGTGACTCCTAATGTCTGTTACTTTTTGAATAAACTCTAACAATTAACTACGTATTTGTCTTCCTCTTCACTAAGTACACTGTTTTTTTTTTTTCTTTCTTTCATGGCAGCTAACAAAAGTAAAGGCCTGCAGTGGGTTATTGATGTGACCATAGCCTACCCCAAAGCAAGACCAATGGACATCCAGACCTGGATCTTTGGCTACAGGCCTCCTACCGTCACACATGTGCATTACAGGTAAGAGTCAGATGTTATTCATGGCCTTTCTAATCTGTTTTAGCTTCTGGCACAATGCTGACTTTTCACCCGTGTCCCTCTGCCAAGATAAAAACAAACATTACCATGAATAACCTTCATACTTTACCATGCAAATATACCATGCAGCGAGCATGCAAAGATCTGGGTCACGTGAAAACGTCCCACAATACATCATGAAGTAAGTTCAAACAAAATGCCAGATACCTCAAGCTGATGAATGTTAAACTATTTATCTCAACAGTTCTAATATTTATTTATTTATTTATTTTAACAATGAAAGGTTTGTCATCTTGTTCAGTCTTATTTGTCTTTGTTATGTTTTTTCAAACAAGAGGAACGTGTACATCCAGTAACCACCCAGAATTATTACCGTATTTTCCGGACAATGTCACTTTGTAGTATAAGTCACATTTATTTAGACGTGTATTTTTACAAAGTGCACAAACAGACATTTAATCTGAAATAACAACAACACAGAGAACATACCTGGGATCCTGAACAGGCTTAATTAACATAACAAGCCAATGAGTCTGACAAGCAAGTTACTGTGCTGGTAAATTCACCTTTCTCATTCCACATCACTTTTGGGGCATTTTACTTGTGTTAAGCTGCAAATGTTAATGTTTACTGTTTGGTTCATGTCAGTATGAATGAGCGTTTAACGCGTGAGTCAAAAATTGCATCATGAATAGGGGAAAAAAAAAGTATATAAATTGCTTCGGACTATAAGTCACAGGACTGGCCAAACTATGAAAAAAAGTGCTACTTATAGTCCGGAAAATATGGTACATTGAGACCTTTTGACTCTAAACTAGGGCTGGACAATAATTTGATATCGATATATATCACAATATACTTTTATTCAATAACTGTGATATGAGTTTTAAGCCCATTTTTGCATTTCACTGACGCATTTCTTTTTCTGTTCATGTTAAAAACTATTAATACTTTCAAAATTTAGAGTTTTATGTTTATTTGATAGTGATTGCAAATTTTTTAGAAGGTTAAATACAAATAAAAGGTGATCATTAATTTATTTGTACTGTTTGTACAGTTTTTCTGAGGCTTTTATATTGTTTATCTCGATATCAAATTGTATCGTTGTAGACCAAAATTAAGAAATACACAGTATTGTGATAAAAGTTTTGGCCATATCGTCCAGCCCTACTCTGAACTTGCGCTTGTTAGTGTTGAAGGGTCCACAAACTTCACACTTCTTATAGTTCTTGTTGGTAAAATGCCTCAAACGGCAGTGATCTGAAATGGGTATTGACACGTTATTTACTTGTGTAATCGATTGAACTTTTTTTATTCAAGGTTTTGTAACTGACAGTTATTTGTTAGTGGGTCTGCAGTCTTTCATTCAGGTCTTACTTTCAAAGACTAATTATTGTCCTTGTGCAAAATAAAGCAAACGATTAATGACTGTCAGTAACATCAGAATAAGCTTTATTATCATTGCACCGATATACAACGAGAAAATGTCCGTACAGTCGTCTGAAAGATGGGCGGAGTGCATGAAGCTGCTGCTATAAAGCACGGCCCTCTTATCTTTTTCAGCATACATTTTTTAGATAGAAAAAGGGACAAAACCATTAGGAGAGGATAGTGGCAATACAAAAAAGATCTCTTCACACCTTGTCCTAACAGGACATGATGTAAGACATCCAAAAATCTGCCAGCAAGCACATTTATGAGCACGTTACATGTGCATTTACAATGAGGCGGTCTGTGAAGCACTACAGATAGTCCATTGTCCTGATAAGATGATGGTCAGCCAGTACAGTTCTGATAAGCCTCCACAGAAAGGAGGCGGGTGCGATAGACAAAGCTTTCCCTTAGTTTACACATTTCCAAGAGAAATTGATAAGTCAGCCTGTTTCGAGTCCAACCGGGGAGTCAGATTCAGATAACCACAATTGTTGACTTATTCAGGTAGACTGTTGTTTTTCTCTGGTCAGCCTTTGAGTCTGTACTGGTACTTCCAAGGTCCGAAATGGCCAGATTAGGGTACATTCTACTGGTCTATGCTTACGAGCCTCTTCAAGGTCGTTTTCATGCTGACGAGTCCCAAAGCCGCAGGTGGCCTGCGATTCAAATCACTTCCAACTTAAGGTTTAGTTCGTAAATTAGCTGATTTTGAGTCCTCCGAGCACGAACCAAACCTTCACATAGGCAGCAGCCTGATGAGGGCCAAATTAGCTGCGTCCGTCTTTTTATTTTATTTAATTTTTGACAGTTTATAATACTAAACACTATCACCTGCTGTTCGTGGCACATAGTTGTTGGTTGCATAGTTTCAGAGAGAGCACTGATCTGGTGCTGCATTATTACTGCCTGACTGATTAATGTCTGTAAATGAAACGTCTGAAGAGGTGAAGCTGATATAGTGTATCCTTTGAAAACCGTCTTGTGGGATCATGTCACGTGTTGTATCTAACGAGGTGATTTTGTTTTATGTTGTCTTGTTCTCATTACCGTGCAGATTCTCCTCTGTTGTCCTTTGTACCCACCTGAGACCACGGTGAGGGTCAGCCACGGTTAGTTTCTCTGTGGACTCGGTTCAAAATAAAAGCTCCAAGATCATTGGGTACAAGTCGGTATGACGTAACCTTCCATGTGTTTGCACCTCAGCGTGCAGAATGGGATAGGTAGGACCTGGAAAAAAAGGTGGTGTGATTTATGAAGCCTGGCTCACATGCCCATCTCTGGAGGATTCTCCGTCCACTCGGGCTAAAAACCTGAGGACTCATTAAGTCTGTAATTAGAGCAGTGAAAGCTGTAGTTCCAACCTTCCTGCGGGGCGCTTTAATCAGCCATCGATACAATCAGCCTTTCTTGCTAGGTCAGCAGCTTTGCCGCTCCGGGATAGACGGGAAGCCACCCAAGCACAGCTGCGTGCACACTTCATTCACGTAGACGATGCTGATCATCAAGGAGTTAGACCCACGCTGGTACAGGTGCAGAGTCAACACAGGGATTAATGTGCCTGATGATCAAGGGAACACCG
>JARVLU010000179.1:22599421-22627801 GCA_031762415.1 Simpsonichthys santanae | reverse complement strand
AGCCTCATGGACAGAAACTGGAAGTTGGTTCCACAAGAGAGGAGCCTGAGAACTGAAAGATCTTCCTCCCATTCTGCCTTTGGAAACTCTGGGGGCCGCAAGTAAACCTGCAGTCTGAAAGCGAAGTGCTCTGTTAGGAGAATATGGAACAATAAGATCTCAAACATAAGATGGCGCTAGGTTGTTGAGAGCTTTGTAAATAAACTACTACTTATTACTTGTACTACTATTCCCACTTTGCAGTTTTTCACTTGTCATGGGGGAGCCGAGAACGATACCCCACCACGATAAACGAGGGACTACTGTACAGTATATCGTTATCTCAAGTTCTCTGCTGGAGTAGCATGGACACGTATTACTTCAATTTATTTTATTTACTTCTTTGGTTCAGAGAAACAAGTTGAATTACACTTACATTTCTTAAAGTTTATTGTGCTTATAAACGATTACATAAAAAATAAAAATAAAAACAGCCTATACATCTGCAATTACCGGTAAGTAACACTGGGAGTCAATCCACTTGAAGATGGCTGCTGCAGCCAGCTGGCCATAAAAAATAAAATAAATACTGTAACTCATTCAGTTGGAGATATGCAGTGATAACATTTGATGTGGTAGTATCTGAGAGTCATTAACGATACTCTGAGTTAACATCTTGTAACATGTTATGACTGTGTAAAAAGGTTTTATCAAGGATGGATCAGAACAGCTACATTTTTGTCATTTCTCAACCTAAAATGAACTCACCGCAAAACTCTGACCTGAGAGGTGGCGGGCAGTATGAAATTAAATTTTCTCTTTGTTTTCGTTTTTCCCCGCAGGAGCTCTGACTGAATGTTACGATGAACTCGGGAATCGTTACCAGCTGCCGGTCTACTGCCTCTCTCCCCCCGTCAACATGATTGAAGAGCGCTCCGACGAGCCCGACGGCTCAGATCCAGACTCCGTGTCGGCGGACCCATCCACAGGCAGCTCCGGAGACCCCGTCCCAGGAGGCGAGTGTCAGCTTCGGCTTCGGCTCTCCACGGGCCGCGACCTCCGACTGGCGGTCCGCTCCACGGACACGGTGGGCATGATGAAGCGTCGCTTGCAAAGCCAGGAGGGCGTGCCTGCCACAACCCAACGCTGGTTTTTCTCAGGTCGGCCGCTGACCGACAGGCTGCGCTTGGATCAACTCAACATTTCCAGGGATTATGTAGTTCAGGTTATCCTCAGCCAGCGTCCACCACCAGAGCCTGTAACTCCACCAGGACATACAGCAGAGGCTTGTGGGCCAGCTGCCATGGAAGGAGTGTCTGCTGTCTCCCAGGAGCCGACGCCCGTGGAGAATTAAATCTGAACATACCACAGGCCTGGAGTTTAGAAGAAGAAGAAGAAGAAGGAGGCCCGAAACAGAATTGATTCTTCTCTTCTGTGCTCTTTGGTTGTTTTTGCTGAGAAGGGCTACGTCAGGGCAGAGGTCAGCATCTGCTGGCATTTAAAGACTATAACGAAGAAGAGACTCTTTATTTTGGTTTTACACGTTCAAATTTTGACCCTTTTTTGAAGTCTTTTTAAATGTTCCTATGGAAACCAGACTAAAAAAGAGAACTTTGTTAGATGGTTTAAAGGGTTTTCCTGGCAGCTCTGAAGGCAGAATGTTTATGTGTCAGTTTCCTTTAAAGTTCTGCTCGGAGAAGGTCGGCAAGATGAACTGTGATTACAAGGCCACAGGGTTATAAACACATTTTTGATTCAGACAGTTGACTAAATGCAACTATCCAACAGTAATGAGTTATTCAGGCTTTTTAGTAAAACAAAAAAAATCATAGGATTATTGTATGTGAGAAAGCTAACAGCTGTGAAGGACAGTTCGTATTGTTAGCACAGAGATTTAGGTCCTATATTGTCAAGAAGTCGCAGTCACGAAGCATGGCTGCGTAATTTACCAAGCTGCTGCTGGATTCAATACTTCACTCTGCTTCACCGAACAATCAAACTAATCATTTGATAAACAGTAATTCTCCTTTGTGTGTGAATAAGTGTGTGTGTTGATGCTCAGGACACAAACCACACTTGAACCATGCAGCAAAAGTATGGACATCAGAGACATGATTGCATATTTTGGTTAAAAATAGAGTGTTTTTAAATAAAAATGGTCATTGCTGATATTCCTTAATCCTTGTCTAATAGTATTATTTTACTACCTTCTTATTTTTGGCATGTAGATAAATTGTATGAAACCGCGTATGTTCGGGACAGTGTCTCATATACATGAGAATTTCCATTCATTTAGTGTCAAAGCTGAAACTCAGATCAAAGACATTCATGCCAATTTGCCTTTTAGCTTTTTTTTTTTTTGTCATGTGACAAGATTTTGTTGCTTTGAGCTCCATTCAAGTTCACACCCAGATATTCAGTATGGAGATGAGAATCAAAAACTATCCAGTTTGCCTGACATTAACTTTAAAAGAAGGTCAACTAATAGTGGACTGCCTATTAAGGCAGCCCCATATTATTATCCACAAAGGTTTCTTAACTTTATATCTTACTCTTCTGTCAACTTTAATGTGGCCTGAACCACAATGTGTACAGCTATCAAAACGACCGGCTCGGTGCCGTGATGTGTGCCATTACTTGTATTGGCGTTTTGAGTTACCATGGCGACATAATTTGCAAACAAAGACACCATTTTTATGTTATTTTTCATAGACTCTGGTTGCGAATCAAATATCCAAGATGGCTGTCTGAGCTAAAAATGAAAAATATTGAAAATCAGCTGTGTTTAGACACTGAAATTCAGTATGAGGGTATTGCCCAATAAATAATTCAAAAATATTCAAGATGGCCACCAAAGCTAAATTTAAATGGCTTTAACTCAGCTATTCTTGCACATAGAGCTGAAGTTTGGTGTGGTTATAGCTGATAACCTTCCCTATCACATACTGTATCCAAATAAATAATCCAAAATTGTTACCACAGCTTAAAATAATTTTTTTTTAACTCATTGATATTTTGCAACTTTGAGCTGATATTTGGTTTAGTGTTAGCTTAGAGCCATCCCCAACACAGTACTGTCAAATCAAAATTTTAAAATGGACGCCACATCCCTGTCAAAAGTTTCTCCAGGAACTTTCTAGTTGATTTGAATATTGCTTATTATTTGCATTCTGATACCAAAATGTTAAATCTGGGACATTTTTAATGGAAGTGCCAAAGAGTTAAAGGTTAATTTGTTATGAAGGCTACTTTCCTAGTTTGCAGTAATAAACAAAATCTAGGATGAATTGGCGATTCTGAATTTGACTTTACATGTAAATATGAATGTTTTGGGGAAGAACTGGGAAACCGATATCGAGTATACCTTGCCTCTTGCTTCAAGACGAAAAGGAAAGTGACTTGAGAGCGTTGCATTCAATAGCTTTGCATCATTGTTCAAAAACTCAGTCTACGTCTTACTGCATAAGTAAAGCATGACAAAACAGCTTCCTTGATTTCCCCTTTTCTTTGTTTCCATTTCCTTCTTTAGGTCGTCTCACTCTGATAGGCAGAATTTAGGAACTTTGTTGGAAAAACACAGTGATGCAAAGACAGTTGGAGAGAAAAACATTGTTTGCTTTGTGTTTCAAAGAACTGGTATCTACTGGCTCTCCCAGCTTAACAACAAACGTCACCGGCCTGGTGATGTGATATGGATGGAACTTCAACCTGCAGGGTAAATCACTCAATTCCAGCTCTCTAAAGCAGAGGAAGTAGGAGAGTTAATGAACAACGCACATTTGTTTGTGCTTCTTTACATGATCCTCAAGGCAGAAGAACAAAAGTGGATGTGGTGTAAAATGTGTAGTTCTCAATAAATGTTAAAAACGGAATAATAGTGGATTTTGAGGAAGTACCTCAAAAGACTCAAACTAGTTTCCAAAGGTTTTGATTTCATTCAGAAAAAAGAGTTTTACTTTGAGGAAAATACAGTGTAAAAATCAAAGTTTTTAATAATTTGTCTTTAGCGTTCCTTTTTTAAAAATTATTATTAGAATAAGAGTCATTGAAGTCAGAAGAGAAGCAGTGGCGTGGTTCCTTTCAGAGCAGCGCATTAAGAGAAAGTGACAATAAGTTCAGAGGTGATTTAATTCAAAACCACAATGCATGTTTTCATTCAGTAGGAGTCATCTGTTGCCTCGTCAGAGAATCAGAATAAAACTGTAAATGTGGTAGATGTGATTACATAAAAACTATTAAAGGCTCAGCTAAATGTTAGTGGCTATAATGGAAGGGAAAATACAAAAACTCTACATCAGTACAGGTAATTTTCCAAATGTGCTATTAGTATTTTTCCTTTTCAGCATATAATTACTGGGTTCCTAAATCACCATCAGTGATAATTGTTCTTTATGAAAGGATCTTTTTTACATGATCAGAATAACCTTTTATGAAATTGTGAACACGGACAGGTTCTTGTTCTTGTTCCAGAGAAATCTCATGACTGTGACAGGACACCTGATCAATCCTCTGATACGCATCACGACACGTCTATTTCACTTCCATAAATATTTCCTTCACTTGTCCTCACTTCCTCCTCAGTGGTAAGTGTGGTTGAACAATAATGCACACAATTTCACATGAAATACACACAGAGATAGCATGAACTGCTCCTTTGTTTCTAATCTTGTCATCTCCTGCATAATTGTGTGAATGGATGGTGAGCAAAAGTTCCAAATGTCGGAAAATACATAAAAAGTTTGATATTGAAATACAGAGATGTGTGTATGCTTGTTTATGTTACTTTGTGAGGCCCAATTTTCAACATACTACATTGTGAGGACCATCTGTTTTTTGTGGGGAACAAAACCTAGTCCCCATAAGTTTCAAGTGTCGTTGGTGGGTTAGGGGTTAGGTTTAGGGCTAAGGTGTGAATTGAGGATAGGTTAGGTTTAGGATTAGGTATGTACTGTACTGGTAATGGTTAGGTATGTACTGGTGATGTTTATGGTTAGGTATGTACTGGTAATGTTTAGGGTTAGGTATGTACTGGTAATGTTTAGGGTTACTGGTAATGTTTAGGGTTAGGGTATGTACTGGTAATGTTTAGGGTTACTGGTAATCTTTAGGGTTAGGGTATGTACTGGTAATGTTTAAAGTTAGGTATGTACTGGTAATGTTTAGGATTAGGTATGTACTGGTAATGGTTAGGGTTAGGTATGTACTGGTAATGGTTAGATTTAGGGTTAGGTGTACGGGTAATGTTTAGGGTTAGGTATGTACTGGTAATGGTTAGAATTAGGGTTAGGTATGTACTGGTAATGGTTATATTTAGGGTTAGTTATATACTGGTAATGGTTAGGTTTAAGGTTATGTATGTACTATACTGGTAATGTTTAGAGTTGGGTATGAGCTGGTAATGTTTAGGGTTAGGGTAAGGGTCGGGGTTAGGCTATATAAATGAACAAAAATGAATGGAAGTCAATGCAAAGTCCATGTAAAGATAGCAAGACATCCATACATACATTCATATACCGGTAGTTGTATGTAAGTATATAATCAGATTCTCAGCTTCAATAATTATCTAGCTTGATTTTTTTTTTTCCAGTTTATGGAGCTGCTGTTATGTCATCATCCTCTCTTTGTCAATAACCAGTCCTACATACACACATACACACACACATACACACATTGGTTTGGGGTTTTTTACCTTCTGCTTCTGTCAGATAAATAGTGCGACTGCATGCCGAGTTCAGACAGACAGCAGTCACTCAACAAAGCCTCTCACTGCTCTGCATTCAAGTGTGATCAGCTTGGACCCATGTCTGGGAGTCAAAAGGTAACATGAAGTCTATTCAGCTTTTTTTAATTTCATTTTAGTTTTTATTGTTTTCTTATACCATATTTATTTTATGCTATTAAAACAATATTTGCTCATGCATTGAAATACCTGAATGCAATTCAATTACACTCTCACTTTAAACTTTGTAGCTGTCAGTTTGTAAGATTATTTTAAATTCCTGAAAATCATAAAAAGTACAGTATAGAGGTTTTCAAATCTACTGAGGTCCTTTTAACAATAAAGATGACTTGGTGTGGTGACCCCTAAAGAGGGAACAGCCTAAATAATAAATTATGGTACCACTTTACAATAAGGCTCCTCTTATAGATGGCTAATAAGTTTATAGATATATTGCCGCAATTCCTCTATTGACACTTAATAAATAATTAATAATTGTTTATTATGCATTAATTAAGGGTGACAGAGAGACAGAACTGACCAGTTTCTTGCCAAATAGTGAGCCAGATCTGTTCACCTATATATTTCATCTAGAGTTGTATTAAACATTTCAGAATAAGTTACTACCTTGTGAGCACAATAAGCATTTGTAAACCTATACTTTAGGATTTAATATTAGATGTAGATACTTATAATGCAGTGATAAAGTGCAATATTATATGCTAAAGAAAAGGTTTACAAATGCTTGTTGTGCTTACAAGATACTTATTCTGAAATGTTTAATTAAACAACTCTAGATGAAATATATAGGTGAACAGATCTGGCTTCCTATCTGGCAAGTAACTGGTCAGTTTTGTCTCTGTCACCCTTAATTAATGCATAATAAGCAATTACTAATGATTTATGAAATATAGAGGACTTAATAACGTATCTATAAACTATTTATTAGCCATATACTGTATAAGGGGAGTCTTATTGTCAAGTGGTATTGATATGGTAGTTCTTTTGGAACTTTTTTTTTACATTTATTTGAAAGCCAGAATCCACGAAATTAAGGATTTTATCATAATGTGTTTATGTATTTAAGTATTTGCATTTTTAATCACGTTTGAATCTTATTCATGATTTCTAAATACTCTTGATCTGATTTCCCTGTAACTTTATATAATTTATTTCAGATGTATTCATTGTTCTTGGTGATCTTGTGTTCTGGTCTGTGCTTTGCCAGTGATGATTATAACATTGAAAGACTGATGGATAATGGTTAGTATCTCTAATTTTTTTTATCTAATATTCACTAATATTTACTATTTTAATCTTTGCATGCATTTATCCAACTTTACTTATTTTTGTGTTGTCCTTAGTTGTGGTCCTGAGGGTGCCTTATGCTTATGGTAACACGATGGAAGTCCATCTGTCCTGTGGAGAAGCTTATCAGAACCAGCCTGTGTTTTGGAAGAAAGATGGTAATAAAACTCGTTTTTTGCTGCTGTTTATACACACACATGTTTTTAATAGTACCTGTACTAGTACTCTCAGTCAAATGTAGTAAAATATAATACAAGACTGTGAAAAGGTCAGTTTGTAATAAAGATTAACAATTAAGGAAATATAATTGTCGCAGGTGCGGAGCTTTCACCAGCTCTGCAGGGGAACCATATCACAGTACTGGTCAAAGAGATGAATGGAGGAAATTACACTTGTCACCCCAGTCCAAATGGAGAATACCTCAACCACACCGTGATTCTGGTCCAGCTAGATCCAGATAACAGGACTGTCATACTGGAGGAAAAATCCCCTGAAGAAGGTGAGATAAGAACCGTGGTGGGGATGTTTGATGAGGATTAAGGAGAAGGAGGTGAGACGAGACAAGAGGGGTAAACAGTGATGGAAAAGACAGGGATGCAGATTTAGTTTTTATTTAACCAAGCAGGAGGCTTTCACATGAGAAGGCTGATAAAAGAATGATGGAAGGAAAGGGATATTGGCTCAAATAAAAGATGGTGAAAGAAGGCTGGTGATCAAAATCTGACAACAGTAACAGGATAAAAAAAATGGATCAACGCGAGTGGAGGGTTGGTGTTCAGAAAAATACAAAATAAGACATTTAATGAATATAAGAAAAGCAAACAACCCTAAAGCAAACTCCTTTGAGACACTTGTGAACTGCTCACAACCCAAAATAAACCACGAAGAGGAAACTGACAATGTTTCAATACCTCCAGGTCACATCCACTGCACGGCACCAAACTACAAAGGTGCCTTTCACTGCACCTGGAAAAAAACGCAGTACAGATCCCACGCCGCTGTGCTCCTGGTCAAAGCAAACCGGTAAGAACAGAAACTATTTAAGCTCTCACATGCTTTAAAAAACATTATTTAACCTTTTGAAGAATTTTACCACCCAGTTTGTGTTGATTCTAGTGACATGGATGAAATTTCCTGTGAGCCGGATGCTGACGGGTCTGGAGTTCACTGTCAGGATGCCAACTGCCCGTATAAAGAAGAAAAGCATCGCATTTCTCTGACAGTTTATATACACAGCTACTCCCGTCTGGAGGCTTACACCAAGTCCTTCTACTTGAGAGAGATCGGTATGTTGTTTCAATTTAAAGTTGCAGTTTAAAGTAGAACTTTTTTTCTTTTAGTGAGGAAAATAAGTATTTATGAGACTTTAAAACTGTGAGAGATGGAGCCTGCCTGACATGCAGTGGTCAGTCGTTCCATAGTTTTGAACCTGCAACATAGAAGACCCTGTTCACCTCTGTGCTTAAAACGATCGCCTGGAACTAATATAAGCATCTGGTCTGCTGACCTCAGAGATCGTTGTGGGACATATGGCTGCAGCAGATCAGTGCGCTAAAAAGGGGCAGAACTGTTCAGAGATTTTAAAACGGATTCAAAAGATATATACTGTATTTTAATTGATGCAACTTGAGGCTTTCTTTGATGTACATTAAGATACCAATGGTTGTGTGGACACAAGTTGATCCCTTTGTTCTGACTCACAAACAACTATTATGTGTACCCAAGACTGTTGTCAACTTTTCCTTCTTTTCTTCAATTAATCCCTGTTTTCTGTTTAGTAAGGCCAGACAAACTCCCTAACCTACATATCAGCAGTGGTCAAGTGTTCAGCTGGGACTACCCTGACTCCTGGGAGAAGCCCTGCACCTTTTTTGGCCTCCACTTCCAGGTCAAGGTTGTCCACCCTGGACACTCCTGTAACAGCGAGAAGCCCATAACAGTAAGGCGAACCAGAAGGCATAAGATTTTTTTTTTTTAACTAGATTTCTTGGTCTTGAATGATTTCATGTTTTAATTTTTTGCAGAATAACGTCATTGAGGAAACCAAATACGAGGTCAGTGTCAAGTCCAAGAAGTATACTATCTGTGTGCGAGCTCAGGACAAGCACACCATGGGACCATGGAGCCACTGGAGTGAGTGCAAGTAAGTGTTTTAGTTTAGTTACCAAAGCTCTGAATGGGGTTAAACTTAATATTCTGTTTTTGAATAATATAAAATATCTAATATAATTTATTTGGTTTTGTTTGTTTTCCCAGAGTGAACAAAAATAATGTGATTTGCTAACTTCCACTACTGCCCGGCTGTCTTGAGAGAATTGCGTCAAAGGAGACGGAAGTCTATCCCCTCTCAAATGTGATGTTTTTTATTTGTTTTCACGCATAGTTAAAAGTTATGCTCAAAGTGAAGCAGGAGTATACATGTACAGTATTTATTGAGCTTTCATTGAGAATTGTATGGAACATTGTTTAAGCATTTATTTTTTATAAACAACTGAAACGAAGACTGTTTCCCTTCAAGTTCTCTTTAACTTATTTGTAACTGTCATTGAAATTTTTTTTTATTTTTTTTATACATTTCATAATAAAACGGATGGGCATTTTAACGTTCGTGACTATTTTGTGATTGTCTCAAAAAGATATCAAGTTGTTTCAGTTCAAAATAGGAAACTGGGACGTTGTGCACAATATTAATAAAAACAGAATGCAATGATTTGCAAATCCCATAAACCCAAATTTTAATCATAAAGGAACACAATAAACAAATACAAATAAACTAAAGATTGTGCTATTTTTTAGAAGAAAAACATTAAATTTGACATTTGATGATAGCAAAACATCTAAAAAAAAGTTGGAATGGGCAACAGAAGGTTGTAAAAGTAAGTGGTATGAATAAACAACAGCTGAAGAAGTACTTTGCAACAAGACAGTAAGAGGACTGGGTATAAATAAAACAATTCAGAAAGGCTGCGCCTCTCAGAAGTAAAGATGGGCTGAGGTTCACCAGTCTGTGAAAATCTGAGTCTAACGGTAGTGGAACAAGTTCATAATGATATTCCAAAGAGAAAATTGGGCAACTTTCAATATAGCATCTTCTACTGTTCATAATAATATCAAAAGATTTCAAGAATCTAGAAACCTCTTTGCTCAAAGGGCAATCTTGATAAAGATCAGACGTGCATTAAAAAAAGTTCTGATTCTGTTCTGGATGTCACTGCATGCACTCAGGAACACTTCCACAAATCATTGTCTGTAAATACAGTTTACTGTAAAAAATGCAGTTACATTGGGAGTGGTGGATCAGCGGTTAGAGAAGGCGACCCTGTGATTGGAAGGTTGCCGGTTCGACTCCCCTGACCGACAACATACGAATGTAGATGGAAAAGGTGAAATATTCATACCTGCTACCACCTTCATTTGCCCCACTTTGGGCCCTTGAGCAAGGCCCTTAACCCCCAACACCTGCTCCCCCGGTTGCACAGCTCTCTGCTCCACACAGAGGGCTGTGGCAGCTCGGTGGTCTGTGGTTGTATCAGGAAGGGCATCCGCTGTAAAAACAATCGCCAAGTCTTTGTGCGAGTTGATTCGCTGTGGCAATCATTCAAGAAGGGAGCAGCCGAAAATAATAATAATTTGCGGTGCCATTCACAAATACAGATTAAAGCTGGCAAAGAAGCCATATATGAACATTATTCAGAAACTGCTATCTTCTCTGAGCCAAAGCTCATTTAAAATGGACCGAGGCAAAGTGGAAAACTGTTCTGTGATAAGAAAAATCCAATTTTGAAATTATTTTTTGGAAACCATGGGTGCCACCTCCTCTGAACAAAAGAGGTATGTGGCATCAGTACTCAGCTGATGTGCAGTCAGGGGAGGCAGTGCCTCACCTGTCATCATGACAAGTAAAATACTAACAATGATAAGAGAAGATACATTTGACCACTTGACTGTTCTATAAAACTGTTTTCTGAATTATTTCAACACTTCAATGGTCAAAATCCCACCACGTTCTCTGAGGTCAGCGGACCAGTTACTTCTCACAGTTCCAGGATACTCGTCTTAAACGCAGAGGTGACAGGGCCGTCTCTGTAGCAGGACCAAGACTTTGGAACGAGTTACCTCTGCTCGTCAGACAGGCCCCCTCCCTCTTGGTTTTCAAATCCTATTTAAAGGCTCACTGCTATTCCGTTGCTTTCAACACCAGATGATCTGTGTTTGGTCATTATATTTATTATCTGCAACGATTTTATGTCTATATTCTGTTTTTTACTTCATTTTGTATGTTGCCTATGTGCTGCCTGCTGTTTGTACAGCACTTTGGTTGGCCTTGTCGCTGTTTTAGGTGCTCTAAAAATAAAATGGTATGGTATATAATATATATCATATATTGTATAATCTCGTTCAGTAATTTGTGTGTTTTATGGCCTTTTCAGAATAAATTAAGTCCATGTGTAAATCAGAGTAGATATAACAGAACTTCAGAACAAAACTAGAGTCTTGTTAATAAAGTTTCAGCTAAAGTGCTTCTGTTGTGTAGATTCTGGTGTGGAAGGAACTGGACTATGGTACCATGGCGGAGAGCGAGAAGCAGATGCTGGTGTCAGAGGTCAACCTGCTGAGGGAGCTCAAACACCCGAACATTGTGAGGTACTATGACCGCATCATAGACCGCACCAATGCCACGCTCTACATCGTCATGGAGTTCTGTGAAGGAGGGGACCTGTCCTGCCTCATCAACCGGTGCATCAAGGAGAGGTAACCGTGCTCCGGTTCTGTGGGTGAACGGGTTTCTGCTCCCAGGGTCACTGGTTTGAATCCCTGCAGGCGTTATTTGGAGGAGCGGTTCATCCTGCGGGTGATGGCGCAGCTCACCTTGGCCCTGAAGGAGTGTCACAGGCGGAGCGACGGCAGGGCCACGGTCCTTCACCGGGACCTGAAACCAGCCAACATCTTCCTCGACGTCAAGCAGAACGTGAAGCTCGGAGACTTCGGCCTGGCCCGGATTCTGAACCACGACACCAGCTTTGCAAAGACGTTTGTTGGGACGCCGTACTACATGTCTCCTGTAGGTGCCATGATGCAACCGACATCTTGATTAGGGGGATAATTCTGATTTATTGTTCAGGGTTTTGTTTACGAACTATGAATACTCATCACTTTTACATCAGCCTGGGTTTGTGCAACACGACTGCTTTCCGACAGAAAACAACCTAAAGTTTAATTTAAACCCTCTGGCTGGACCTGTTAGGGTTATCTGTGAAAACACTGCGAGAGTTTGTTGAAGCAGCTGAAACTGAATAAAAGCTAAAACACACTGAACACAAATTAAATCGAGCAGAGTGTGAGACAAATTAAGCTAAACTACAAACAGCTCAAACCAGCAGAACAGTAGCTAAATGCTAAGAGTGGCAAAAAGCATAAAACAAATTAGCAAAAATGTAGCCAAAAGCTCAAAACATCAGAACAGAAACTGAAAATTAAAATTTGCTAAATTGTATCTAAAAGCTACAATTGGCAAAAATTTAGCCAAAAACCCAAATTCTGAAAAAAGGAGCTAAAAGTTATATTAGCAAAACATAAGCTAAAAGAGCAGAACAAAAGGAAAAAGCCAAAAATGAGTAAAATGGTAGCTAATTTCTAAATCTAGCAAAACAGATGCTAAAAGCTATACTTTGCTGAAATGTAGCTAACAGATAAAATCAAAACTGTAGCTGAAACCTAAAATCAGCTAAACCGTTTCCAAATGTTAATGTTATTAGGTAAGATCTAAAGACAAAACTATAGCTAAAAGCTAAAATCGGCAAAACCATATCCAAAAAAATAAAAGCTATAATTGACAAAATCGTAGCTAAAAGGAGCAAAGCAGTAGCTAAATGCTAACGGGAGCCTAAGGAGATAAAAGTACAGCAAGTTCGCTGAAGTGGATTTTAAAGAGAAAATGTTTTTGAGGGAATTGAAGAAACCTCATGTTTCAAACGTGTCATTTTTGTAAATAAATTTAAATATTCTGAAAAGTTACTAAAAGTATTAGCACACTATTTTCCCTCTAGCTGAATGATCCGATAATAGAATAGTTAAAGTCTGAAAATGTAGGTTGATTAAAAAAGAAATTCTCACATTAATCTACAGTGTATTCTAACGTCTGCTTCAAGACTTCAGCTGATTTCTTCTGATTGAGAAAACTCGTGTCAGAAACCTTCTCTGATTCTGCTGCGAGTAACACACTGACTACTCGTAAATTGGATAGGCCTGCAAAAAAAATGAAGAAAACCCTTTAAACATCAGAAGAAAAACCTCCACACATCTTCTACCATTTCTCTGCTTTCCTCTGATCTTACAGGAACAAATCAACAGGATGTCATACAACGAAAAGTCCGATATTTGGTCCCTGGGATGTTTGCTTTATGAACTTTGTGCTTTATCGTAAGTTTTCCACACACTTCCCTTATTTCAGCAGATCATCTCAGCAGGTTTGACAGTTTCCCCTGGATTTGTTCCCCGTTCAGGCCTCCGTTTACTGCGTACAACCAGAAAGAGTTGGCAGAGAAGATCAGAGAGGGGAGGTTCAGGAGGATCCCATACCGCTACTCCGAGGAACTGAACTCTCTGCTCAGCAAAATGCTCAACCTGAAGGTTCGAGATGTTTAACTCTGTTTGTTGTTTTTACAGGAACTGCTTTAGTTCTGACGAAACATTGATGCTCTTTGATAACAGGACTACCTGAGGCCTTCCGTGGAGTCCATTCTCCAGAGCAGCCTGTTGAGCGACATGGTCGCCGAGGAGCAAAGGAGGGCACAGGTGCGGGCCCAGAGGAGGTCTCCGCACTCTGACTGTCCCCCTAACAAGTCGCCCGAATCGTCTCCCCCGGCTGCAGAGCTCAGACTCAGGGAGCAGGTGCTGCGGGACAGAGAGCAGGCCCTGAAGGACCGAGAGGAGAGACTGGAGAGTAAGACTTCACACGTCAGCTTTTATTGGGCCACACTTGTTGCTATTATGGTTCAACTTTCCATAAAGCATGTGTTGATGGCTCTCAGCTACTACCACGTCAAACTTAAACTCACATTTGTAAAACTGACTGAGTTACAGCTGTTTTATGTTGGCTAAGTTCAATTAGCTGTGGCGACCATCTTGATTTGGTGTGATTTCAAAAACTAATCAGTCATAAATGCACATCTAATGATTTATTTTATTAAAATACGTTAAATGATTCCAAATATATTTTGCTAACAGACACTGTTGATTCAAACAGTTATTGCTATATTTCAACACGTTTGTTTAAAAACTGATTTGAATTAAAGAAGTTTTCATATTTTTCTAAGATCAGTTTGGTTATTTCCTGAAAGTTTTGTTGAAACCTGCCCTGAAACCCGTTCACGACGTAACAGAAAAAACATTTTCACCTTTTGGCTGCCAGCAATAATGAGCCTAAAAAGCTGAGTATTTAAAAGCAAAACATTTTAACTTCCTGTTAGAAATCATTGATGCTGAACAGCAAAGGTGAAGGTAACTCCTCAGCTGCTGAAATCCTGAATGAAGTCTGAACAGGACCAGAATCTTACAACATTCAAACCTTCAGGCTTTGAGACTTTAAGAGAACTTGTGAGCGACTCTGATCCATTTGTCGTAGTTTAAGGTTGCATGTTTAAATGTAGTATTTCATTAAATAAACGTGTAGCGTCCCAACATTATCAGAAGCAAGATTTTCCCACCGACCTGCAGCCTGGATTAAAAGCTGCTAAAACTTTAAAACATTACTGTATTTGTAACTGTTTTGTTGTTGTTGTTGTTGTTGTTGTTGTTGTTGTTGTTGTTGTTGTTGTTGTTGTTGTTGTTGTTGTTTTACCCAAACAGCTTTTTTTTTTTTTTTGTTTAAACGCAATGGTTCCCAACACTGGTCCTTGAGGAACACCATGCTGCATGTTTTAGTTGTTTACCTGCCTCACACCTGATTTGAATGAATGAGTGTTCACCAGGCTTTGGCAGAACTTGAGGAAGTAATAAAACCCCTGAATCTGGTGTGTTGGAGCAGAGAAACAACTAAAACATGCAGAATGGCGTTCCTCAAGGACCATGGTTGGGAAACTCAGAGTTCTTGTTTTAATCCTAAATGTAATTCTGTATTCTGCAGGGTAATTCTGCTGTTTTACGGTAATCTTGAACTAAGTTATTTTGGTAACGTCCAAGTGTAGCCGTGTAGTCAAAACAACAGGTTTGTTCACATCGCATCTTACAGAATCGATTGTTGATCTACTTCCACTCCCACAACTCCTGGCTCACTGTTGGTGTTTACATGCTGTAATGCAACACTGTTTAAATTAAAAACAAATTATTTCCCCCCTTTTTTTTATTTTTATTTTAACGGCAGGGCGAGAGCAGGAGCTGTGTGCTCGCGAGCGACTGGCCAACGAGAAGCTTGCACGGTAAAACAGTTTTCAGAGGAAACAGATCAATCTGTCACTTGACCCCCTTTTTTCTGCACATTCAACACAACCACTTGTTCATTCTTATCTGTGCTTTCAGAGCAGACAGTTTGCTGAAGAAGTACAGTCGTCTGCAGCAGCAGAAGGACCTGGCACAGATCTATGGCGCAGACATAGGTATGGGAATCCGACGGGGACATTTGGACTTTCTGAACCAAGACAGGCACTGAGACAGCTGCGGTTTTATGTGCGAATTAGTCTGCGTGGAGTTTTAACGGATGAAATCAAGTTTATTTGTGTAATCATGTAAATAAAGTTTTTATACACCAGTGTCGTGTTAATTAAAACAATTTATTTTGCATTTTAGAGGCTCCAGCTTGAGCAAAACATCTCGTCCCTGCAAAGACTGCTTGATTTAGATGAAGCTCAGCCTGCTGTTTGCTCATCCGTCATCTGACTCTTTGCTCTGTTTGCTGTAGATTTGGAGAATCTGTCACCTGGAAAGAAGAAGGTCCACTTTGCCAGTGAAAGCAAAGAGAACCTGCAGATGAACGGTCAGCAGAGCGACACGTCACAGCTCATCTTGAGGAGACTCCAGGCTGCTAATCTGCGTGCCAAAAAACTGAATGAAATGGAGAAGATGTGCCAGTTCAAAAGCAGACAGATCCTTGGCATCCGTTAATATCACACAATGTCTGACTGTGAAATACTTCAAATCCTTAGAATTAGATGTAAATCTGTTTTATAAGACTAGGGAAGCATAAGTGTTTTATTTAGTTGTAAAGTGTGCCATATATTTGTGTGTGACCTATACAAGCAGCTAATGTGATTCAAAGTTATGTGTATATGTTGCTATATTTATAATGAAAAGGCAGAATATTATAGGGAAAACGCCTGAACTGATATTACAGAAAACTATTCCTAATGATAGCTAATGTGATTCAGTTTGCCATACATGGCCCAAGACACAGGTTAATAAATTTAATTCCATCAGTGTTTTTTTGTCTTTTACATTAATCATCACTATATATTTTTATTTTGTTTTATTTTAAACAAGGATTAGGTTGATCAGAACTGCACTGCACAAACTTTAATCAGGATCTGTTCCCACCAGGGGTCATCAGTTTCCTGTTCAAAATTTGAATATACAGTACATGTACTGTACAAGCATTGCTCACACCAGGAAGTCATTTACTGGATAAATAAATGATTGGAAAGGACATTTTTATCATTGTTTTAAAAAATGATGTACATATATATGATTAACAAATTGGTTAAATATGTCCTCCATATAACCATTGTTGTGCCTGTTGGACAAAAAATTTAGTTAAAATTTAATTTTAACCATTTAGACAAATATATTTTTATTATTGTTACAGCAATTGTGTTTATTTTATCAAAACATTGACCATGTTCAAGACGTTGTTTTAATTCCGGCTTTTGTTACAACACAGGAGTCTCAAAATTACTTTCAATAATGTGTTATCGCGAGAATACGTTCAGCGTGCGTAGCAACCACCGTTGTCGGGCATTTTTGCACCGCCCACTTGCGAGAGTAGCAGAATTTGGCCAATCGTAACGCGTCTTGAATGCTATCAGCCAATAGGAGCTGTCGTGGGCGGTCCCAAATCTGTCCAGTTCCGTGTGGAAAGTTTGCCGGCTCGGGTGCAAAGTTTCAGCCGTCTGCAAATTAGAGCTCGTCGGCAGACGTTTCTAAAATATGCTGGTAGTGACGTCCACGGTTACTAAAGTCTAGAAACTTCCTTTATTATTTTTTTTTCTCGTCGTATGTCATGTGTAGCTGCTGCCTGGTATATTAGCGTCGGTCGTGTCGTCTCCCGCAGACGGTTGACAGATGTCCGGGGAGGTCTGACTGAGAGGACACGGTGAACTGACTCTAAACTTCGACACAAAAGGAAGAGAATAGATTTTTAAAAATGGCCTGCGAGCCCAACAGAGCCCGTTTGCTGTGTATGCTGTCGCTGACTTTTAGCTTCTTCGTGGTAGAAGTGGTGGTGAGTCGTCTCACCGCCTCTCTGTCGATGCTGTCGGACTCCTTCCACATGCTGTCGGACGTCATCGCGCTGGTCGTGGCTCTGGTCGCGGTGCGGTTCGCCGAGAAAACCCGCTCGACCAACAAGAACACGTTCGGGTGGATCCGCGCGGAGGTGATGGGGGCGCTGGTCAACGCCGTGTTCCTCACGGCGCTGTGCTTCACCATCGTCCTGGAGGCCATCGAGCGCTTCACCGAGCCCCACGAGATCGATAGCCCGGTGGTGGTGATCGGGGTCGGCGCCGCGGGGCTTCTGGTCAACCTGCTCGGGCTGTGCTTGTTCCACGGCCACTCCGGCGGAGGCCACGGCCACTCCCACGGGGGTCACTCTCACGGGGGTAAGGGCAAGCGGGAGAAAGCCGTGAAGGCTGGGAACGGGTCGGCGGGAGAGGAGACCAACAACCTGGTGGGGAACCACAACAGCCCGGGAGATGTGAGACAAAGAACCGGTGAGTGGAATCCTTGACATTAATCTTATTTTAACCATAAGTTCTTACATGGTCACCATCAGAAGAGACTGGACTCTTTGTTGGGTCACTGTATCCTTGGAAACCTCAGTCAGCCATGAAAACAAGGCTCAGGTGTCCTCAGGTTTTTGTCTGTCTCAAATAAGAAAATTGACATATTGAAATATTTGACAGGTTTCAGACTGAGCAAACTTAGTTGTTTTGATCACTAATTACATTTCCACGCTTAATTTTATTAAAGTGGATTTATTGGGCCTAAATTAGTAATAACTAGCGATTGTTCCAGTTGTATAGTTTTGATCCAGGTGTAGTGTCTATGGTCCAGTGTAGTTTCTATAGTCCAGGTGTAGTTTATGTGGTCCAGGTGGAGTTTCTATGGTTCAGGTGGAGTTTATGTGGTCCAGGTGTAGTTCCTATGGTCCAGCCTGGACCATAGGAACTACACCTGAACCATCTTAAACCATCTATTTAAATTACAAACATGGAGAGCGGATAGACATAAACAGCAACAGAGTGAAGTAATGCGTTTCTTAGCCAGCAGTCTAAGCCTATAGCAGCATGACTAAGGGATCCTTCAAGAAACCCAAATCAACCACATACAGTGTTTATGGAAAAAGAAAACTCTTAAGCCTAGTCTTAAAAGTAGCGTTTCAGAAATTGGAAGTTGGTTCCACGATAGAGAAGCCTGATAACTGAAAGCTCTACTTTCCTATTCTTCTTTTAGAACCTCTAGGAACCACAAGTAAACCTGCAGTCTGAGAGCAATATGCTCTGTTTAGAAAATATGGAACAATAAGAGTGAGGACAGAGAGGATGTAGAGGACAGAGTGAGATGGAGGAGGATGACTCACTGTGGCGACCCCTGAAAAGGGAAAAGCTGAAAGAAGGATGAAGATCTTTA
Organism: Simpsonichthys santanae; assembly: GCA_031762415.1. Lineage (NCBI taxonomy): Eukaryota > Metazoa > Chordata > Actinopteri > Cyprinodontiformes > Rivulidae > Simpsonichthys > Simpsonichthys santanae. Next base: position 22,608,957 of record JARVLU010000179.1, on the reverse strand, counting down.
ATCTTGGTTGCTGAGAGCTTTGTACTTTGTATGTTAGAAATAAGATTTTAAAGTCTATTCTGAGTTTAACAGGGAGCCAAGAGAGAAGGGCTAAAACTTTCACAACTGAGGTGACGTGCATCTTAAAGATCCATAAATCTTTAAAGGTACTCTTTATAATGTTGTGGAACAAAACCAGCACAATTTATGTTCTCATGCAGATGGTGAATTTATCCTTCATGCCAACCACCACGAGTGATGGTTTACCTACGGAAACTGTCAAAGTGACTGACAACAGGTGAACAGCGGCCACATCCATGGAAGAGCCGTTTGGAATCGAAAAGCCCCAAGATTCCTCCCATGTGGTTTTCAGTGGATTCAGACTTAGGCTCCGTTTACATTAGCTTTAACTGGTTTGACAGGAACCGTTTCTTCTGGAGAGAAAATATGGCCAGTTTTAAACTTGTATTCATAGAGAAGCTTCGATAAACTGAAGCGTGAGGTATTGGCTGAGCGCAGGCCCTGAGGTTGAATAAATGACTAAAAAACAGCCAGTGTTTGTATTTACTGTCCAAGATCAAACAAATCAGCTTCATAAATCAGATACTCTGATTTGTAAAGATGGCCGCCTGTCTGCACAACCAACCATGCAGGTCGTTACAAACACATTCAAGGTGCTATGTTATTTGTGTAACAGAAAAAAAGCTATAAATTCTCTATACCTGCCATGGTCAGTGTAGCACCCCTCATTTACTCACTTAAGGGTTAAACCAGAATCTCTTTCCTCCCCCCACACTGTTAGGCCCTGCCAGTTTCAATAAATGCCTACTGCATCCCCTCCTCTACGCACTGATTGCTGTTCCTGGGTCATACATCAGTGTAACCGTGGAGCCGACAGTCCAGACACACCATTAGTGGTTGATGAATGACCCTATGATGCCCCGGGATGGAAAAGAGCCACCGCCGTTCCTCAGGTGCCTCTCCCTTAGCTCTGTGTGTGCTCTGCCACAGCACTAATTGAATTTGCCTTATGTAGATGACTGAGTAGGGTTTGTCGCATCGGAGGGGAATTCATTTCTGTCCAGTCCAACGTGGCACTCAGAGCACAGACTTGGTGAAAGTCTTCCACTGTCAAATTGCTGTTAGAAGGGAAAATGTGTCTTAAGAAAAGAACAAAAAATCGCCAAATTTCTAATTGGAATTAGAAAACGACGCATCAAACAAAATCCTGAATCCAAAATATTTAGCTGTACATTGCAGCACAAAACAGTTTTTACTCAAATCGCACTATAGGAATGAATAAAAGCAGTTGATATGCTGCAGTGGTGTAAGATTTTGTGGGGATGGACGTTCATGCGTCACATCTTAGGACTATCTTAGCCACTTTTTTCACTTTGCTTTTGGTCCCGTTGTAGAGCAGGTGGTGTTGGTATCTTTGACATCATGTCATGGCTCCAGTGGATGCAAACATGGCACATGCCCTGGTTTTCAACGAAGACGTACATTCATTAAAATAAAAGTTGCGGCGAACTTTGTAAGTCACCAACTTTTAACGGTTTGGTGGAAACTTTGACTTAATTTGCTCCACGGTCCTCTGGTTCGCAGCGGCAGCAACCACCGGCTGCTTATTTTATGTCTTCTTACATTTCTATTTTTTGTTAAACCTTTTCTGTTATCAGTTGCTGTGTTTTAATGTGGTTTTAATTCAATACAGTTTATAGCGCCAAGTCACAACAAAGTTGTCTCAGGGCGCTTTACAGGAACATCCACATTCATAGAAAAGCCAATTAGTAAAGTTCTCTATAAGGAAGCAGCAGACATTGAATCTTCACTTTGTCGCAGTCTCACATCCTGAACAAGCACAATGGCAACAGTGGAAAGAAAAAACTCCCTTTTAAAAGGAAGAAACCTCCAGCAGAAATGGAGAAATATGATCTCTCCCACTAACTCCAGTTAAGACTCTGGCAGCAGCATTTTGGATCATCTGAAGACGTTTTAAAGACGTAGTATCTCTGTGTCAAAGTACGTGAGATTATTTATTGTCCTGCTCTGTCAAACTGACCTCCTGGTTTTTTTTTTATCTCCAGATGTCAGCTGTAAAGATGGTTCAGAGGTCCAGATGAACGGCAACACCCACTTCGATGAGATGGACCTTGACCAAGACTCGTCGTCGCAGCTCAACATGCGCGGCGTCTTCCTGCACGTGCTGGGCGACGCCCTGGGCTCTGTCATCGTGGTGGTCAACGCCGTCATTTTTACGTTTGTGTGGAATAGCTGCAAAGGCCGGGAGGACTGCGTGGACTTTTGCACCTACAGTCACGCCGCAGACCACCACTACGGCAATTACACCGTAACCGCCGGGCCCTGCTGGGTTCTCTACATGGACCCCACGCTGTGCATCATCATGGTGGGCATCCTGCTGTACACCACCTACCCGCTGCTGAAGGAGTCGGCCCTCATCCTGTTGCAGACTGTCCCCAAGCAGATCAACATTTACAAGCTCAACGAGCGGCTGCTGAGCCTGGAGGGTGTGCTCGCCATCCACGAGCTGCACATCTGGCAGCTGGCAGGGAGCCGGATCATCGCCACGGCACACATCAAGTGCCACGACCCCACCGCCTACATGGACGTGGCTAAACGCATCAAGGACTTCTTCCATCACGAGGGCATCCACGCCACCACCATCCAGCCCGAGTTCGTCACGTTCAGCTCGGAGTCTCGGGACTCCCTCTGCGAGCTCTCCTGTCTGACTCAGTGCGCCCCCAAGCAGTGCTGCAGCTCGGCGGACAAGAAGGCCAGCAGCGACGGCAAATCTGCCGCCGCGGCTCTGGAGGTCATCAGCGAGACCCCGGATCAGGCCGCGAGCGTTCAGGTTCGCCCTCGGACTGAGGACGAGGTTCCCGTCGCCAAAGAAGTGGAGTCATCACTGTGAAAACGTACAGAACAGACGGAAAGGACGCAGAGCGAAAGCACCGCTGTCATGGGGAGGAAGCTGGAATGTTTTGGACCTGTTGATTAGACGTTTATGTTCTGTGATTTCTGTGGCCCTCCTCTTGTCTCTCACTGCGGCAGCATGGTTGTGATGCATGTTGGGATTCGTGGACCTCATCTCCTCCAGGGCTGGAGCAAAGCCTGCATGAGCGTCTCCGATCTGCACCACGCTGTCGTTTTCTGTGCCAAAGCTTTTCACTGCAGGACCGGACAGACGCGAGACGCCCTCGCGCCTCCGGGTCGTGCAGTTCAGCCTACGGACGTCTGGACAAAGAGTCTCGTTGGACGTAGGCTGCGAGTGAATCTATTTTCTTATCCTGTATAACTGCGAGTGCGACAGTATTGTATTGCAGAATAATTTAAGTATTTAAGTTATTAGAAATGATTTATCTGGTTGTAGATGCTGTTTATATATAATATTGAGTGAGTAATACAAAAAAAAAAAGTTCTAAAAACAACAATGATTCTCTAGTTACATTTAGTTTTTCAAATGTTGATGCATTTTGTTTTCCAGACTCCTTTGTTCTGTTTTATTTGCAGTCATTCGTTTGACTCTAAAGCTGCGTCAACACCTCTCACCTCGCCTTCTAAAGAGCCCGCTGTGGTAAAGCACCAAGTATTTTAGACGTGCAGTGGCTTATCTACCTAAATACAAACGTATGGATAAATGTGACGCCCTGCGAGGCCAAGCGTTGGCTTCGTTGGGGCAAAACGAGCACTGAGCACCAGTTGTTTCCTTCATGGATCCGTACCGGAGCGCCTCCTCGTGTTGTTTGTTTTCACGTCCTCATGAATGTGTTCGGCACCTCCTCACATTCGAGACGTGCCGTTCACTGAGAGCTCCAGTCGCTGCTTACCAGAACCTGCTGGCATCCTCCAGAACATTACTCGGTGAAAAGTCCACAGCCTTTTGAAATCGTGGCACTTTTCCCTCGTGTAACTTCGATGCATTTCAGATTTCTACTCCCTGTTAAATGCGTATGCAATATAGAAACACGTGCTGGGAATTGTTGTTTCGGTCACTTTTGTTCTTTCTCATGAGCTCTATGTGCAAAATGACAACAAATGTGTTTTGTAACTGTTAGACATGTCGAGCTGATGTGTTTTTGATATGTGTATATATTCACAGTACATGTCCAAAGTGTCCGTGTGAAATAAAAAATAAAAAAAATGGCTGTTTTAATCATTTTTTTTAATATGTGTCGAAAGGCGGACGTATTCTGGTAGTCTCTGTCCGTCAGTAAATTTTCTCTTGACCTGTCCATAACTTCTGATCCACTCAAAATAATTTCACAAAACTTCACACATGTATGCATCATTGCCAGACGGAGCGTCCCCTACACTTTTCATCACCCCAAATCCAATGTCAAGGTCACAAACCAAGGTCAAATTTAAAATAAGGTCTTTGCATGTCTAGGCGCTCGCTATAGATTGCTCTCTGCTAGTTTGTTGATGGGCATAAAATGTGCTCTCGTTTTTTTTTAATTTTACGTTACAGTCATGACAAATTTTAAAAACAACAGTGCTTACTGACCTTGAACCAATTTTATGTAGTGCACTCTGCTCAAAAGTCTGTCAAAATGTTTTAGTTTTTCTTAATGCGCCTCATAATCTGAAATAAACTATAGTAATTGTTGAGAGGTAGCCATGTACAGGTACTAGTAAATAAACCCTGATTTTATTATATCAATACACCTAATAATACTGTAAGTATTACAGCACCTGAGGGGTCGCAGCTGTGCACGGTTAGTTCACTTTGACCTTTAAACTGTCCCACAAGAAAACTCAAACTGTCCACCTTCTGACCACTTATTTGTTGAATTAGGTTTAAATAAGTAGACATTTTTTTTTCATTTAACTTTTATTTATCCAGGTTAGTCTCATTGAGCCACGAGAACTCATTTTCAAGAGAGACCTGTTAGGGAGCAGATGGTGGGGGTTAAGAGCCTTGCTCAGGGGCCCAGAGTGGAGCGAATGAGGTGTTGTCGATAACCGGGGTTTGAACCGGCTATCTTCCGATCACAAGCCCACCGTCTAACCACTTGCGCCACCACTCCCCCACTAAATGAGCACAAAAAGTAGGTAATTGGCAAAAAAAAAAATGCTGAAATCAGTAAAATTTTGTTGAAATAAGCTGAAAGAGCAGAAAGAAGCTAAAAGAGCTGAAAATGAGCTCCAAAAATGTGGAATTATCTGAAAAAGCTCAGATTATCATAAATAATGTGGAAATTTTGGCAGAAAAGGCTAAATATTTCAAAAAGCTAAAGTTGCACCAATACCAAAGTCATATCAGGATTGTCCCGATCCCGAAAGAACTGAACGTTGTGATGTATGGTTTGTTGAAATAGCACAAAAATAGTGGAACGAGAAAGATGCTGAAAAATATACAGAAGAAAAATGGATCGTGCATTCACACAATAAAAACCGAGTCCAAAAAGGAGAAACGAACAATGGAGCAGTCCTTTAAGGATAGTGTGTGTGAACGAATCTCATCTGGCCTCTTCAAAACTGAGTTGTCCGTGTGTTTGCTAAGGTGAGTTAGCTTGGGCAGCCATCTTGAATTGGGTTTTCTCCAAAAGGTGATCCGGTGCAGAACTCCATCTGCAAGTTTCACTAAAATCCGTCCAGACGTGAGCAGACGTCCTCGTCCACCTTTGTCTCTTGGCGGAGGGCGAAAAAAGACGACGGAGATCGGCACCAACAGTCGTTTTGACATTAGCAAGTTGTCAAAGAAAACATTTCACGACTAAAATATTAATGTTTACACGTAAGGCCTTAAGTCCAGGAGGAAACTTGTGGCTGAAGTTTTCACAGCCGGCCATGTTGTTCAGGAGCGAGACGTGGCTTGTTGTTTTGGGATTTCATTAATCCATAACTGTAGCGTTTCATCGTTCCCGTCGTCGCCTCTGCAGCGTGACGGATTCACGGTGACTTTTAGTTTGGACGGCCTGACTGTGAGCGAGTCGCAGCAGAGGAGGGGACATTCCTGAGGCAACAAGTGCAGGGCTTTACCCAGCATTCCTCAGTGCTGCCGAGGCACTGGCTCCTTGTCCTGTGGTGTAGACAGAAAACACAGCGCTGCTGGTGCGAGTCAGTCAGGCGTTGTCTTTGTTTATTATCATTCAGCGACCTGAGATTAACAGTTCTGTATTCAGTGTGTGTTTTAGACTAAAAGACGAGTAACTATTTCAGAAAAAATACCACTACATGCGTTTGCGCTGGAGGATGTGCAGTGTGGGACTCTCAGCTACTACCACTCCAAAGTGTAGCTGAACAACCGTTGATTTCACCGAGTTATAGCCGTTCTTGTGTTGGATGGGTTCGGTTAGCTGCGGCGGTCATCTTGGATCGAGGGAACTTCAAACGTTAAACAGTTGTTAATGTGAATTCATTAATAATTTTCTGAACGTTTCATTAAAATCTGCTCAGTTGTTTCGGAGATATTTTGCTAACAGACAAACGGGTTGTCCCCAGAAGCTGACGCCAAAATTTTAAGCAATGTATCGCAAATGTGTTGCGCTCAGAGTATGTGTTGGGGAAGACAATCAGCTACCGCCACGTCCAATTTTAGCTCTGTATCTGCAAAAATCAGCAGAATTATAGCCATTTTTGTGTTTGCTAAGATTGGTTTGCTGTGGCAGCCATCTTGGATCGGCGTGACCCCAGAATTAATCAGATGTAGGCGTACATCCAGTGATCCATATCGGAGCGTTTCATCAAAATCTGTCCAGTGGGCTTTGAGATATTTTGCTAACAGACGGACAAGGTTAATTAAAAGAGGAGTGTGTCTAAACATGAGTGCGTTTGATCTCACCGGGCCATCTGTCTCCCCAGCTTTGTCAGTGGGATTTTCAAACTGGGTGAAGCTGGGTGGGGTGGGGGTGGGTGTTAACGCTGAACCTGTGGGTGAAGGGTCACTCTGCAGCTAAACACATTCACCTCTGCAAACTCAGCGTTTGTAGGTGCGGCGATGACCTGCGTAAGCTGAAAAAACTAGGACGCGATGACCCTCACACCCTGCAGAGGCTCCACCGACTAAACAGCCTGGGCCTCTTTGAAGAGTGCTGTCAAAAAAAACCAAAAAAAAAAATCTTAAATATGACATCATTAACGAAGCTGGACTTTTATTCATGTTTTACTGTAATGACCAGATCAATAGAAGCTGAAGGAAACAGGTTCTAAACATCTACTGAGCTCCACTCCTTGAATACTTGACTCATGTAATGCCAAGGTTTGACATGAAAATTATCTTACATTAATAAATAACTGAGTTGACTATTATTATTAACAAACAAAATGTCATCTCAATATCTATAAAACTGACTGAGTTATAGCCATTTTTGTGTTTGCTAAGTTTGATAATGACTAGCTGTAGCGGCCATCTTGAATCAAGATGATTCCAAAGGTTATTCAGTTGTAGTCATACATCAAGTGATTACTTTCTGAAAGTTTCATTAAATTCAGTCCAGAAGCTCATTAGATATTTTGCTAACAGACAGACATGGTTAATGTGGCATTTTTAAGCAACAGTGTAATGCATTGTGTAGCCCTCTGAATATGTGTTGTGGATCATTCTCAGCTACTACCACACCAAACTCTGGCTCAATATCTGCAAGACTGACTGAGTTATAGCCATTTTTGTGTTTGCTAAGGTTGACTGGCTGTAGCGGCCATCTTGAATCGAGGCAATTCCAAAGGTTGTTCAGTTGTAGTCATACATCAAGTGATTACTTCCTGAAAATTTCATTAAATTCAGTCCAGTAGTTCATTAGATATTTTGCTAACAGACAAACATGGTTAATGTGGCATTTTTAAGCAACAATGTAATGCATTGTGTAGCCCTCTGAATATGTGTTGTGGATCACTCTCAGCTACTACTACACCAAACTCTGGCTCAGTATCTGCAAGACTGACTGAGTTATAGCCATTTTTATGTTTTCAAATGCCATTGGCTGTGGCGACCCTCTTGAATTGCGTTGACTCCAAAAGTTAATCAGCTGTATGTAATTACATGATCACCTGCCTGTCACCTTATAACTAAAAATCGAGCTCAAGCGGAGCAGGAAGAACAAAAACTATTGACAAGTAACGTTATCGCAGCGTTCTTCTGAGAAACAAAGTTTTATCTTCCCTGTGGAAGTTTTTCTGTGTCTCTTTATCGCATAACAAACATCGAAACTTTGTTTTAGACTCGAGACCCGGAGCTCACATTCCTGATCCAGGACCCACTTCTCACCTCGCAGGATCTTAAAAATCTGCAACAGAGCAAATGTGTCAGAGAGAACAAACATTTGTGCTGGAAGCTCAGCTTGTTTCGACCTGTGTCACAAACACTAGTTCAACGTTCAGATCGCGCTGATTAAAACATGAAATTTATTTTCCATTACACAACTTTGAGCTAAACTGTCCACATGAACTAATTCAGATTATTTCATTGGTCATAAGATAAATTTCTTAAATAAGTTCGTACTGGGCAGTAAATTAGGTCAAGAGTCACTTGGAGCATCATGTTTGTTTTTATCGTGTGAATGTTTCTGAAGCGTTCACACTATTGTGATCCATTTTTCTTCTGTATGTTTTTCAGCATCCTTCTTGTGCCACCATTTTTGTGCTTTTTCAACAAATCCATCCATCCTTCCATCCATCCATCCACCCAACCATCCATCCATCCATCCATCCATCCATCCATCCATCCATCCATCATCTTTACGTGCTTCTTTCTTTTCAGGTCGCGGGGGTCACTGGTGCCCATGTCCAGCCTTCACTGTGCGGGAGGCGGGGGACAGACTGGACAGGTCACAAGTCCATCACAGCTTTTTCAACAAATCATAAATCAAAACGTTCAGCTCTTTCAGCACAATCCAGCTAAGATTTTTGTTATTGGTACAACTTTAGCTTTTTGAAATATTTAGCCTTTTCTGCCAAATTTTCCTTATAGGAAATGAATGGAGCTCATTTTACATCCTTAACATCTTTAGATGTGTTCACAACCTTTTACTGCTCCTTTCACATTTTGTTCTGGTTCTGCTTCTTTCAGCTTCCTTTTGCAAAAATAAAAATTAAAATAAAAAAAATCAGCTACTTTCAGCTAATTTCAGCAAGTTTTTTTTTTAGCTGTTCTGTGCTCCTTTCTGATTCTTTATGCTAACCACATTTTTGTGCTTCTTCCAACATCATTTAGCTTCATATGCTCCTTTCAGCTTATTTCTGCAAGTTTTCGCGTTTTCTGCCATTTCAGCTACTATTTAGCTGTTTTATGCTAATTTTAGCTTTTTCAGCTAATTCCACATTTTTTGCACTAATTTAAACTTTTTTCAGCCTAAGTCATCAAAAACGTGCTCTCTCCACTTTCTTTTGGTAATTTATGCTTCTTTGTTTTGTTTTGTTTTTTAAAGCTAATTTTCAGCTTTTTTGTGCTAATTTCAGCTTTTATCAGATAATTTCCACTTTTTGTGATAATTTCTGCTTCTTTCAGCTTAATATGGCAAAATTGCTCTCTCTCTCTCTCTCTCTCTCTCTCTCTCTCTCTCTCTCTCTCTCTCTCTCTCTCTCTCTCTCCACAATCT
>JARVLU010000179.1:22482643-22501369 GCA_031762415.1 Simpsonichthys santanae | reverse complement strand
ACGGTTGCTTCGTTTTTAACATGTAACATTGTTTATTGTGCTGTCCTTGTTCAAATAAACTTGAATGAATGAATGAATGAATAGATGGATGGATGTGTTAAATAAAATCTTCTGCCTGCATTGTGTCGTTCTGCTGTCCTCTAGCGGTAGACACTTGTAAGCGCCAACCTTCACTGAGCATGCGCAGAACAGAGCCGTCGTCATCGCAGCAGCGGTTGGAGCTCGCGCGCCGCTTCACCACAAGCAGGAGGTGGGAAGAACGGTTCGTGTGACAGTGTCTGCGCCCCCGTCGCTGCCGCCGCGGTGTGAACACATCAGCGCGGAGGGAGTAGAAGCCGGAAGATGAAGAAACGTTATGTGGACGCCAACAGGCTTCGGAAGATGAAAAAGCTGAAAATCACGGAGAAGCTGTCTGAAAGGTTTGCCGCGCGTCGAGCCGCGTCGCCTGGCTGCTGCTTTTGTTGTTGTGCTCTTTGTGTGACATATATTTATATATTTACAGCCGTCGTCATCCCGCTCACCTGTCTGTCTCACATCCCATTTACACACCCGTGTCTCGTTTGAAACCACCCAGTCTGGAGCTTTTTTTTTTTTTTTTCTACTGAACCATCGGCACTAACTGACTTTAGCCGACATTGTTTACAGGGAACGGCTACATTTGTGCCTCTCCAGGCACCTGCTTGTCTCCTGCTTCATCTGAAGGCTACTTCTCTTCTAAAACACTGGATAACTGCCATTTCTTTCTTCCACAAAAAGGCAGTATATGTTTTTAAGAATGTTTCCAGCCAAGAAAATATTGCCACCACTGGATTGAATTGTGCATCCCATCACAAAGCTTATTGTTTATTGTAACTCTGACACTTTTATAGTTTCAAAATGTCTTTTTTGACTTTGCAATACAGCCATATCTACAGTATTGTTGATTCTCTTGCTCTGTTTTGTGTGGATTAATACGCTTGAATGCATTGTAAGAATTGCCTTTTAACATTCTTATGATATACTCAACTTATATATGTTTATAAGATACCCTGTATTGTTGCATTATCAATTGAATTATTAAGAATTTATTCATCCAGTAAGAAAAGAATAAGGCATATATGAACTTTTACGAGGTGTATAGGTTGCTTTGTTCTCCTTTTGTCCCTCTCTGTTCCTCTTCATCTTGTTTGTAATATAAAATTCATAATTTCAGGAACATTAAGACCCTCAAATAAAATAGTAACAATATTTAAAGAGGCTTTTATTTGTTTTTGTACCCTTCATCCCCCCCAACAGATTAAATAGTGACATAATTTTGAATTGGAAAAGAGGAATAAATGCATGTTTTTGAAAAATTTCCAATAAAATTAAATTTAAATGAACTCAGTTATCCAAATGAAAATGTTTATTTGGACTAGCAGGAGGATGCTGAGGTTGCTCCCTCTCTCCTCCGGATGAAGTATCGTCATGGTAACCAAACAAAGAAGGTGATGTGCGGATGAGCAGAACAAAGGAGGAAACCACAGCTTGTGTTTGGCTTGTGGCTGCCTAATAAAATGAACATGGGGTCGGTCGTTGCTCTTTGTTGCCTCTGTTTTAAAGGACTGTGTGTATTTTTAAGATGCAGCTGCTCAGTTTTGGGTGCAACATCTGGTTTCCAGTTTAGTTTTGAGCCGTTTTCTTTTTTATTACCTGCTCAGGCTGAATCTCAGTTGTGTATTTACTGAAAATGGGGGGAAAATGGAAAAACTTGCATTTGTCTAACTGGATTTCATCAACTTGCAGATAAATGCATTTATTTGTTTTAGATAATGCACTTCTTATTTATTTATTTATTTTTTTTCACAGTGCGTACACCTTCCTGAAGTTTATGGCCATGTGGACGCTGGTTCTGCTGGCAGATTTCATCCTTGAATTCAGACTGGAGTATTTGTGGCCGTGCTGGCTCTTCTTTGGGAGTGTGTACTCCACTTTCCACTGCCACGGTCTGGTGAGGACTCCTGCTGTGCTCTTTCATATTCTGTGCAGCAGCCTCGATAATGAAAACGCAGCCTGTGCTGTGCAGCTTTAACAAACACAGTGGCTTTTTATCAAATCCCCCCCTGTGTGTTTAAAATGAATGCATTTTATGCATTTAACTAAAATGACTTTGTTTTTCTTTCTTGTTTTCAGGTTATTTGTGTTGTTTTTGTTTTCGCTGCCTTCACACTGGACATCTTTTGTTTAATCTTCGTTCCTTTGCACTGGCTCTTTTTTGTGGCAAGCACTTATGTATTATTCAATTATATTTGGCACACAGGTGAGTACACACATGCTAATTATGTAAATGCTGCGCTATTTTCTTGTTTTTATTTTTCCCCTTTTAATCTTAATTTTTTTTTCTGCATACTTTGTGCTATTTAGTTGCATATACAGTAGTTATCCAAACGTTTGGCTCTCTCAGTTGAGGTGTGTGATATGACTTGTTTTTTAACGTTTATACGTTTCAAAATAACTTTACTTACAAAGTAAATCACAAAGAAACATTCAAATCTTTTCAATTCTTTCAAAAGCATTTTCTTTGAAACATTCTTGAGCATATTCCTCTTTGTTTGGCTTTTGGTAGCTAGCTTATTTATTATTTTAGCATTTAGCTAACCTTTGCTATTTTAGCTGTCAACTACTTTTAGCTTTTGTTAGCATTTTCTTGTTTTTAGCTAGCCTGTTACATTCTGTTTACAGCAGGCTTTTTGCTCATTTTAGTTTTTAGCTGGTCTTTTGCTTTTTTTAGCTTTCAGCTATCTTTTGTGACATATTTTTAGCATTCAATTAGCATTTTGCTGCTTTAGCAAAAAATGTAACTGCTTTTAGCTAATGCTTGCTAATTTTCGCTTTTTGTTACTTTTTATTTTTAGCCAGCCTCTCAAAACTTTTAGTTTCTAGCTCGCATGTACTACTTTAACTTTCAGCTACTTTTTGCCATGTAATTTTAACTTTTTGTTGGTATTTTGGTATTTTTTGCAGTGGTGGGCACAGCTAACCAAAAGGTTAGCTTTGCTAACACTAAACTGCTAAAGAGGTAAAAAACAAGAATAATAATTAGTGGAAGCTAATGCTAAACCGTTAACTGCTTAGACCACTGTCACTCAGTCTGTATCAAGCATCTTTGACTCTTTCCAGTTGAAGCTGCTTACCAGTCATGTCTTGTCACGTGTGCACGTAGTAAGCTAATAGCGCCCACAACAGACAGGAACAAGCTTGTAAATTTTGTTAGCGGGCCTAAAGTTGGCGAAACGTAAATGAACAGAAGCTAATTCTGCTAATGGTTTCCAAAGTTAGCCAAAATGCTAATCCGCTAAACAACAAATTAATTCTGCTATTAGCTGTTAGCAGAATAGTGCCCACCACTTCTGTTTTGTTACTGTTAGACAATAGAGATTGTTTTGCTTCTTTTAGCTAGCTTTAGCTACCCTTTGGGTACATACTTTTAGTTTTTATTATTTTGCAACTTTTAGATTATAGCAACCATTTTGCTCCTTTTAGATACAATTTCCTACATTTAACTTTTAGCTAGTCTTGATATTTTTAGTGTCTAGCTAGCCTTTTGCTACTAATGTGCTTTTAGGTTTTGGTTAGCATTGTTAACAATGTTTTTTTAAATTAATTTAAAGCTGCTTAATAACAAAGTAAGCCTCCTTGTTTATACTATTATATGTTAAATAGTCTTTATATTTGGTAACAGTTTAGTTTAACTCCTAATTCAACATATAAAATGTGGTTTGGCAATGCTTTGCTAAAATCAGCAAGGCTTTCTCTTTGCAGACATTTGTTGTATTATTTAACATAATGGTGCCTTTGCAGTTTTTTTTATCGCTTTGTGTTGATAACTAACTGGATGGTCCCTCTTCTCTTTATTTTGTCCAATATAATGTTTAATATTTTTTAAAACAATTAAAGTTTTGACTGCATATTTTATTTTGCATCCAAGTCCACCTAAAACGAGCTCAGATCTGGAGAGGTCACAATTTGTTTTGTCTTGTAACCTTTATTATTTGCATCATAGAGTTTTTTTTCCTAGCGTTTTCCCTCTGGTTTCAGACATTTTTAGCGCATTTTAACCACTAAATCCTGTTTTTCTTTTCAGAGAAGGGCATCTGTATATCCACAGTGTCCCTGTGGATCATGCTTGTGTACACAGAGGCTTCGCTTCCACTCAAAGATCTCAATACCTCCCATCCCAACCTCTCTCATCTTTTCGCTGCACACTGGTAGGCATATTTTAATATGCCATAAACATTATATAATGCATGCTTAATGCAGTGTTACAATAATCAGCACTGTGCACCCATTGTGTTTCGTCTAGGCATTTTTACTGGGCATCAAATAGAGTATAGATAATAATCTTGTTTTTTTCTTCACGTTTTGGTTGATTAGTGAAGGCTGAGGTGCTACATGAGGTGTGAATAACAAAGTAAATGTGAGAGACGTAATTAACATCAACTCCCGTTGTTTGTTTTGTTTACTTTCAGCATCGGCTACCCTGTAGTTTATCTGGGGTTTGATGCCACCTGCTACTTCACCAACATATTTAAGCTGCGTGTTCAGAAAGCCGTTCAGAGTGAGAACGACTTTCACATGCACCTCCTTCAGCACTCGCTCCCACCAGGTCTGCAGGTTTACTCCAAGACCAGCACAGATGGCAGCAGCAGTAAGTCTGTGCACCTGCAGCATCCACTCAGTGACGCTTTAAAAAGAAGCCGTCATGCTCAAAATCTGCTTGTACGTTGGTTCTAGTTGGCTGACTTACCATATTTTTCAGACTATAGGGCGCATTAAGCGAAACAAGTTCATTTTGACAGATTTTTGAGCATCACGTACCACATAAAATCAGTTCGAGGTCAGTAAGCGCAACCAGAGTTAATACATAAGGCGCACCGGATTATAAGGCTCACTGTCGATTTTTGAGAAAGTTATAGAATTTTAAGTGTGCCTTATAGTCTGAAAAATACGGTAACACAATACTGTACTGTATTTATTTATTAGAAAAAGTGCTTTAGGTGGCAGAGGCCGTAACAAACCGATGCATTTTACAGTTTCAGCTAAAAGGAGAGCAGACGGCAGCTCTGTCAGATTGTACGGCTGCTGCCTGCACCAGTAATTTGATTTACCAGCTGACTTCCCTCCTTCGTTCTTATTGGTTTAAACTCTCGGGTTACAGAGTGATGAGGCAGATTCATTGACCTGCCAAGTGTACAATCTCCCAAAAGATTATGAGTAATAAATCTTTGAGCGTGTTGGATTTGTTTCCCATCACTCATTATGACTTTTCCAGATGTTTCTCCAAAGCTGCAGGAGTCGTTATGATAAATATTTTCACAGGCACAGTGATGTTTTTCGGGCGTCATGTGAAAAGGCAGTGCATAATTAATTTAAACGTAGATGAGATCATTTAAAGGAACAGTGCAGCTATTATTTATTTTAAAATGGACTGTTCTTCCCTTTTAACTTTGCAGAATAGATTTTTTCATTTTTTTTATTTTTTTGCAGGCTCTAAATGGAAGTTCAAGTCCGAGTCAAGTCAGTACCAGTGCCAGAACGGCGCCGTGGTGGCCCACGATGACGCGCACAGCGTGGACTGCCTTCAGATTCGCAGCGAAGAGCGAGGACCCGACGTGCGGCCTGTTGAACCGAGCCGGCGGCCATCGTCGTTATTCAAACCTGCTTCTGAGCCAAAGGACCAGCTTCACGGCGGGGAAGGCGGGTCAGAACTATCCGCCACCCCAGAAAATCTACCTCACGAGGAGCAGGGACGTAAAGCCGCACGGGCGGCCAAAAACTCCTCGCCAAAAGCCCGCAGAGGCAGCACAAACACTCCGTCGCCACCTGCAGGAAGGAGCGAGAAGAAACAGAGGAGCTCGAAAACCATCAGCCCCAACAGGGATGCAGAGGAGAAGAGCACCACCGCGGCGCAGAGTTGTCACGCCGAACAAATGAGCAAGTACGTCGCTGTAGAGTTCAGCTCAGCTGGGCTGGGTTGGACAGGAGATGGTTAAACTGATGGTGCTTTCATTAATGCCAGGCTTGAGGCAGAGCTGCGGAGGCTGAGGGGCGAGCTGCAGGTGAGCAGACAGAGCGAGCAGGAGCTGAGAAGTCACGTCTGCAACCTGACGAACAGCGAGAGGAGCCTGAGGCCAGAGGTGTCCCTCCTCAGACAGTCCAACATGCTGCTGCAGAGCAAGTGAGTGTTTCGTGAAACCCACTGGGAGAGCTGTCTTTGTCTCTGTGCGTGGGTTATTTTATACATGACATCATGTATAAAGCACAGACAGCTGAAGACAGATGTGCCTAAACATATAGCTTATTAATATAGAAACAATACAAACGACAGCAGATTTTAATCACTATCAATATCACGCTTGAATATTTCTATAGAGCTCTTAAGCTCTATGAGAAATCATGATAAACGAGTAAAACGCCACGAGTGTCACTTATAAATCTGCATAATTCTGAGTGATCAAACGTAGTCTTATTTTAAAAACAGACTTTAACAAAGTTGCTCAGACGCTTTGAGCTCTCGTCGTTCTTGCACAGTAAATTATCTCTCCACTGGTGCGTTTGCTTCGAAGTTTCAGATTCCATTTTTTTCTGCACAAACACTCCAACCCTCATGTGAAATCGCAGCAGCTTCCTGCGGTCGCAGACGTCCTCTGACACGTTTGTCACATCAAAGAAAATCCCCACTATCAGAAGCTCTGAACCTTATGTGAGACGAGTTCGACAGAATTCAGCTCCGCCAGCTTTGATAACAAATGCTCCAGTTTTGAAACCAAGTTGCTCTCTTAAGAATTACTTTTAACGCTTGTTCTGAACGACTAATTATGCTATTAAAAAAAAATATATATATATATACTGTATACAGTATATATATACAGTATATATATACATTACAGTATATATATATTTCTGACCTAATAAAATAATTGTAATGTTTTTTGTCAAGTGCATTAAGATTAAAGATTAAATACATTTTTACCACTTTCTTTGCTGCCGTTTTAGAGGACTGAATGAGAAACTCTGTTTTCATGTAAATGATAAATGGACTGTACTTATATAGCATCTTTCCATCTTATCAAAACACTCAAAGCTCTTTACACTACAGTCTATGTCCTCGTTTACCCATCCATACTAGATCTCTACAAAGCTAATCTGAATCTGTAGAGACTACCATATTTTACGGTGTATAAGTTGCTCCTGAGTTTAAGTCACATCAGTCAAAAAAAGCATCATGAAGAGAAAATATATCATATATAAGTCGTTTCGGCGTATAAGTTGCATTTATTATGCATCACCGTTGACCCGTCATGTTTATTATGCATTTATTTAATGGTCAAAACTGCTTCATTTCGCCTGGGCAACATGGCGCTATCCATCCATCGCGGCCAGAGCTCTCCAGCATTCCTCCACCTGCACCAGCTGAGTGAAGCGAACGCGCACAGGAGGACTCGCTGTTGCAGTTCTTCAAAATTTAACAAGATTAACACCTAAAAACAATTGTTTGTTTGCTCGGCTTTATAGCAAAGGTGTGTCTCAGTTTAACTTTTCCTTTATAAATGCACTTTAATGGTCAAAACGGCTTCATTTCATCGGGGCAGCATGGCGCCATCCATTGTGACCGGAGCCACTAGCTCTCCAGCATGCCTCCACCTGCACCAGCTGAGTGAAGCGAGTGCGCACGGGAGGACTTACTGTTGCGGTTCTTCAAAATTTAAAGTGTCAGTGAAAAATTGTGTGATGAATATGGGGAAAAAAAAAAACATTAGTCGCTTTGGCGTAGAAGTCACAGGTCTGATAAATCTATACAAAAAAAGTGACTTATACACCAGAAAATATGGTAATCTGTGTTTTATCACATTCATGCACCGATGGAACACACATCAGGGGCAATGAGGGGTTCAGTGTCTTGTCCAGGGACATTTCAGCATGTGACTGCTGGTGGAATTGAACCCCCAACTCTCTCATTGGAGGACAACTGCTCTAACCACTCAGCCACAGCCGCCCTCATGTCAGCTGGCCCATTCATGTCAAAGTGATGCTGATGGAAAACTAAAAACACATCCTTTCTTTGTGTCATACAAGTTGTTGGTTCATTCCTCTACATGTTGGTTACATTTTTAAAGGGTGACCTTAATAAATGTGTGGCTCTCGAGCACAACAAAAGAAAATATTTAACATTTTGTGCCTGCGTTAACGGCCATTTGATGCTCTGTGTGCAGGATTCTGTGCCTGACTAAAACCAAGCAGCGGGACAAGCAAGCCAGCGCGGTGCTGGAGAAAAAGAGCCGAGCCGAAGCTGAAGCCAGACTCTCTGCTGAGAAACAGTTGGCCGAGCTTCAGGCCCAGAAACTGGAGGAGGCGGCGAGCGCAGCACGGAGTCTAACAAACAGGTAAAGCGCTCCCGCCGAGCGTTTCATGTTCCAGAAGTGAGCCAGTCCTTTCAGACGACGCTTTTATCTTCATTTGTACCCTGCTGACTTCGATTACATGCTGTGGGGAGAGAACAGCCAAACAAATGATGGATTTGTCTGAATTATGCTTGCTCACCTCCTCGCGGCGAGTTAGATGAGAACATCAACAGCGCTGGAGTACTTCAGCTTTGCATGAAGATCAGGAAAAGTCCTAAACGTTCAGCTGTTTCTGGTCAGAAAAATCAGCTGAAGCCGCGGTTAAACTTTAAACTCTGGTTTACTTTTCATTTAACGCAGCTTTAAAAGTGATTTTGATCTCCTCGTCTACCTGCAATGAAACGGATACACTGATATGCCACAACATTATGACCACTCACAGGAAATGTTACGACAAAATGTCCTGAAAAAATAAATAAATATATAAATAATAATAATAAAACTGCTATTTTCATTTTACTGCCTGGAATGGACCTCTTTAGGTAAAAAAAATAAAAAAAAATTATTATTTGTCTGTAATTTTAAAATGTCTCAAAATATTCTACTTGATTTTAAGTTTACTCACCCAGGTTCTGCAGCTGACCTTGAATGGACCACCCCAATACACACACACACTAGCAATTCAAATAACTTAAATACATTTTTCTATCATAGAGACGGTAAATACCTTTGTATAATGTTTAAAACATTGTGAAAATGAGGAATTCCCCTTTTTTAAACACTCGGCTGGAATCCCTGATGACATCACTCCAGAGCAATGAAGATAAAGTTTTAAACGCTCTTAAACTAAACTGAGCTCCCCATGAACGTAGTTTCTACTTTATATTCCCTTCAAAATAAACTGAAAGACGCTGGAGACACTCAGGGCTGTTGCTCTTTTAGTAGTTTTATTTTTTAGGGGTGGTTGTTTGGGAAGAAAAGCCGTTGGGAAACAGCTTGGTGTTTGTGTAAAATTGGTCCATTTTTAGAAATCACCACCCACCCCTGCTTCTCACCGTCTTAAACATCTTTTTAGAACAGTAGCATCTCACATGGGGGCAGCAAAAGCTGCACAGAAATGGCTCCAACATACTTGACCAAGTTGAGTTTTGAGCCATGGTGCCCTATAATTGAATGTATGGCAAGCCATGTTGCCATATAATTGAATATTATGGCAAGCCATTTTGCCATATACAGTAATTAGAATGTATGGCAAGGCATGTTGCCATATAATTGGATGTATGGCAAGCCAGGTTTCCATATACTGTAATTGGATTGCGGCTGACCCACTGACACAATCAAAAGCCTGACACTGACCCGGCCCGCCCATCTAGCACATTATCAGGGCCAGGCTTTGGGTCTGGGTCAGAAAGGGCAACTCTAACCCAGGACACTCCTTGATGCTTATGTCCATCTTGTCGCTGATCAGAGCTTTTTCTGCAGCAAAAAGGGGATCTACTTAATTGAGTGGTCATAATGTTTTGGATGATTAGTGTAGGCGCTTTTGATGTGAAAGCACTTCCTGTTTTGGCTGTTATTTACTTCAGTTTTATAACGTGTCATAAAGAGCAGCGTGAAACTTTGTGTAACCTGATTTTTCCACCTCTGATGACCCTCGCCAACTGAAAACCGATGTTCTCTCCGTCTCCTACACCAGGCAGGAGCACTGTGAAACCCAAATGTTAAGGAAAAGAGTAAAAGATCTAGAAACAGAGTACAAACAACTGCAGCTGGAGTATCAAGTGACAGAGAGTCGTGTGGTAGATCTAGAGAGAGAGATCGAGGTATCTTTTTCCTCTACTTGGGAATGATTGTCTGTGAGTCTCAAGTGGTTCAGTACTTTGGTGTCTTCAGTTTGGTCATGATCTAGTTTTTGTTGTTCAACCTTTTTTTTGTTTTTTTTTGTTAGCAAATTAGTTTTCATTGGGAACATTATTAGTGTGTATTTATTTTGGCCTGCAGTCAACATATTGCATTTTGTCATCCCATCAGTGTGCAGTTTGATTCAGTAGTTGTTTTTGTGTGACGTCAGGTGTTTACGTTGTATTTTGTGGCATTTGGTCTCATTTTTGTGACATTTTCTTCATGATGCATGCTGCGACTGAAGCCACAGCTGTCACCCTGGTATAAGCCACCTTAAAAAAATGTTAGAAAGCACAAGAATCTTTTATATTTTCTCAGTAATATGTTTTGTGACCTGGGTGGCTAGAAGTGTTAGCTGACTGTTTTATTTTAGTGGTGCATTGGTTCCCTGAGCACATATGTCAACTTTTATATCCATTAGGGCAAAAACGATCAGAGAAAAAACAAAAAGAGAGAATAAAAAGACGCTCGGGAAATCAAAGCACCCAGAGGTTTTGATATCCTGCAGCTGTTCTTATCACTGATGTTTGTGTTGTTGAACTCAGGCTTTGGGAAAGTACCGCGGCGTGGAGAAAGAGACGGACATGTTGCTCTCCACCCTGTCGGCCATGCAGGAGAAGGCTCAACACCTGGAGTACAACCTGAGCGCCGAGACCCGGATCAAGCTGGACCTCTTCTCTGCGCTGGGAGACGCCCGCAGACAGCTGGAGATCGCTCAAGGTTCACTCTCTACTTGTCTCTAAAGTGATTGTAAAAAAATTTAAATTAATCTTTATTAGATCCTCCAAAGTTGCTGTTCTGTTTTTAGACTTTTCTTAAATAATGTCATGATACACACATGTATTTACAATATTTACATATGTTTATTTTGAGGAAAGATGCCATCAAGTTATTAGTGCGAATTTGGATCCAACAGCACCCTCATGTGGTCATTTAGCATATTACACACAGGTTCACTCTCTACTTGTCTCTAAAGTGATTGTAATGGTTTCAAATTAATCTTTATTAGATCCTCCAAAGTTATTGTTCTGTTTCTAGACTTTTCTTAAATAATATGTCACGATACGCACATGTATGTACAATATTTACATGATACGTTTATTTTGAGGAAAGTTGCCATCAAGTTATTAGTGCGAATTTGGATCCAACAGCACCATCATGTGATCATTTAGCATATTACACACAGGTTCACTCACAAAAGCTTTTATTTAAAACAAATGTAAAAATAAGCTGTGGTACTAAAAGTCTGATCTGACCTTCACCAGATGTGTGTTTTGTATTTAAGTGACAGGGGAAATTGTTTAGCCAAAACATCACTAATAGAAAGATTCTAGCACACTGAAGTTTAAAAATACAAAACTTTCTATTAATAAGACCAAACAAGTCCATCAGACAACTCCTGGATGTTTTACTCACCGTGATTTATTAAAGCATAAATAATAAAACCACAGTTGAACGCCCAAAACTACAGATAGCGCCACCTGGTGGTATTTTCTGTTTGAACATTTTGGTATTTCAGCAACCTTTCAATCTTCATTGAAGTACTGTAGTTAGATTAAACGTCTGTGCATAGAAATCTTTTGTGCAGCTGACTCAAAATGCAGTAAAGCTAACAGGATCTGCTGACGTTCAAACAGAAACCTAGGTTTAGATTTAAAGTACTGAACAAGAACGATGCTGCTGTTTGTTTACCCAGATGGAGACTGGGGCTGTTTGCACACAGAGAGAAATAATTAAAAAAAAAAAGACTTTCAGTCACTTCTGAGCGTTTAATATGAATGCCAGTTCTATTTCTGTACGAGGTTGACGAGGTTATAAGTTGGTTAAAGACAAACGGGGCAAAAACATCAGCTAGCACAATAAAACCGACTCAAATCCAACTAAAACGAGGAAACTCCACAACAACTGGACTTGTATTCTAAGGCTGCGGAAGAATGATTGAGAATCTGAACCAAAATCCTAAACGATCTGATGGAACTGAATGGAAACCCTTTTCAAACCAGATTTAAAATCTGCTTACGCTCAGCAACATTTGCTGTTTTGTTAAATGATAAACTGAGTTCGCATTTGTCAGGACATTTCCTCCAAATGCAAAACTTTAGCTGTATTTTTTTTTTTAGGAATGTGCGATATTATCAGTGTAGGATCAATTATCTTGTTTTTCTGTTTATCTCCACTAGGGGGTGCATTTCGTTTTGTGTACTGAATATGTCAGAAGAAGAAGGTGGTTACTTAACGGCAGGTGTGATTCTGTTCAGGTGTTGCTGATGAGAAGGGCAAACAGTTTTTTACTGTGCTTAGTTTAGAGTCAAGGCAGATATGACTAATGGCTGCAGAGCAGCAGAGTGAGTCATCTGGCTGCTGCATGACGACTATATAAGTTACACACTTTGTGCAAGATAAAGTGACACTAACAGCCACATGCAATGAAAGCTGGGAAATAAAAAAAATTAGGGATGCACGATATTGGATTTTTGGCCGATATCCGATATGCCAACATGTTCAAACTTATTTGGCCGATAAGCGATACCATTACCAATGTTTTCCTCCTAGACCTACTTAAAGAGACCACAAAGCTTTCTCTGCTGTGGAATTAAAATACATTATTCTGAATGGTCTATGTCAGTTTGGCCTGCTGCCAAATGTAGATGCCAAAAAGTGGTCTGAAGATGATGCAACACTTCAACTGGGATTATATTTAATGTTAAATTTATTCATGACATTTACTCTCTCTAACAACAACACTCGAACAGTCATGCAAAAACAGCACCTTTTCTACATACAATGATGACAACACATAGCACTTTATTTATATCAGTGAGTTATTTTGATGGAATGGTCGATATCCGATTTTTTTACTTTATCGCTAATATCGGCTGATACAGATACCATGCTGATTGTAACGGCTAAAATCCTATATTTTAGGCTATTGGTTGCTGTTGTTCCTGGTAGGCTTCGGTTTTACGTGCACTCAATCAAGATCCACAATGCAGATCTTCATTACGACTTATAAATCATAAAGTTTATTTCCCTCACAATATCCATTTACAGTCATTTCCATTTAGAAACAAATAAATAACTGGTTAGCGCGTGATACTTGTGAACTCTTGCAGATGTGGACGTTCTGCTCCGTGACAAATCTGTCCAGCTTTGATTAATTCATCTTCAGTCATAAACGAGACGTTTTAGGGGGATTATTTAACAGCAGTGTTCCTGTCCTCATGCCTCCGTTTGACTGATTGACAGATAAAGTGAAGAAGCAGGACAGAGAGATCCGTGAGATGAAGCAGAAGATCGCCGAAGTGATGGCGGTCAGCCCCGGCGTGTCCTACGTGGCTCCGCGGCCGCAGGTACCTCAGTATCTCACCAAGTTCCTCAACTCTGAGCGCTACATGCTGAACCCACGGGCGCTGATGTACCAGTGTCTGAAGAAATGAACTCAAAGACGATGCTCCTCTTCAGGACCAGAGTTCTCTTTCATAACGGAGCTAAACGACGCCTTGAAGACGCCCGCTTCCAGACACAAGCCTCCACAAGTCCAATGCCTTTTTCTGCACTGTTGGTGCTAACTGGACATCATTCTCCACGTCTCCTGTTTCCACCCGTGTCAAAACTCAGAGCTTCACTCGAAAACGAGGTATTTTAATATGCAGAGCCGCTGCAGGCGGCGTTTTCTCCATAGTTGTTTAATTTAAAGTTAGCGTTCAGCAGAGGAAGGCACATCATCATCATCACTGTTTCAGACCCTGTAGGTCTGCCGCTTCATGTGAACGTTCACATCAGGAGTATTGAATTATTCTAATTATTATTAAAAGATGTGAACCAAAAGGTTTCCTGCTGCAGCTGTCAAATCTCTCATAACCTAAAGTTAGTTGTGAGGTTTCATTGTAAGAACTGAGGAATGTAATATTTTAGTCGAATGAAAAAAAAAGTACTTTTTTGCTTAAAAACTCGCTAAAAAGTTGAATCACCTTAATGTTGTTTAGCTCTTTGCAACAAATAATTATCTGTTTTTATCTCTGATAAATCACTAATGAAGCATTTTTACATGAGACATTTTGATCTGTTGTGGTAAAAAAAAAAAAGTAAATTATCTAATTACCGTATTTTTCGGACTATAAGGCGCACCAGATTATAAGATACGTTAAGTGAAACAAGTTTGACATATTTTTGAGCACCGCGTACCACATAAAATCGGTTGAGGTCAGTAAGCACAACCAGAATTAATACATCAGATGCATTGGATTATAAGACTTAGTCCGATTTTTGAGAATATTCAAGGATTTTACGTGCGCCTTATAGTCCGAACAATACGGTAAATTTCATGCTGATGCTCGAAGTCAGGACAATGAAACGGAAGCAGCTAAATGGAATTTAGCCATAATTTCTTGTTTACAATAATAAACACTGATGTGAACAGAAGTATTCTCATGTATTTGAGATTTTGAGCAACAGATTTTTTTTTGTCTGAAATTTTTATATCGATATTAATCAAATATCTCAATTGTAAGGAGATCATAAAACAACACAAGTCTAACGTAAGTGAATTTTGTTTAATTTAAATAAAAAATGTATTTGATCACATTCAAACAATACTGTTTATACCTTTGGAAACATTGTGGCAAGTTTGGAACAAGATGTTCTCGTCAGCTTGTCTTGACTGTAAATAGAGACATATTTGGGTTGTACTGAAATTCAGACAGAAGTTGTGGTTTCATCGAGTTAAAATGTTTGTTTTATATTTATCATTTTAAAAAAGTGTTTTTGGAAGGTGACCCTTTAGAGTTGGAATATTTCTACGTGACGGACGTCAGCGTTGTACGGAGACTCCTAAGATTGGTCAAAGGATGCTTTGTTGTCACGGCAACCTGATAAATGGAGGAGCTGTTGACGAGGTAAGCTGACCTCTGGGACTGTGATGGAAATGTAAACCAAACATGGCTGACGGATTTAATTACTGTGCCTATCTATATACAATACTTTCAAACTGGAAGGTAAAACACTAATTAAATGTGAAAGAGTGACGTGTTTGAAGTGCTATGTACTGTTTTTGTATTTTTTTTTTTTTTTTAACTCACAAATGTACAGAATTGAAAATGCACGTGTCACTGGGCGACGTGGCCGTTCCGGTAGCTTTTTATTTAGAGCGTTTCTTCGGGTGTTTTATAAGAAAGCTATTTTTTAGTCTCGCCGTACTTTGACTGCTGTAAATTTTGTACGGCAGCGTCGTTCATGTCGGCATGAAACATGTTTTATTGAACCGTCGTGAATTTCTGTATACCGTACATGAATATACTTGTACAAGGGCTACCATTTGTAAACACTTTGAACAAATGATTCAAACCGTGATGCTCTGAGGTGAGAGATCACACTTCTGATACATCAGAAGGTTTTGTATGAATTATTTGAATAAACTATTGAATTTTGTCTCATCTGTTCATCTTTGTGTGAATTATTTGGCAAAACATAAAGACTTTCTGTGAAGGTCATTGTTTATTTAAAACTTTTGTAAGCAAAGGTGCAGGTCTTCTGAAGTTTTCTGGAAAAGAAGTATCTTACCTGTTGTAGATGTCCCTTTGAACAGCCTCCGTTTGGAGGAGTTAAACTCTTAACACCAACGTGGATGGATGCCATCTTAAAAAAAAATACTCGCATCAAAGATTTCACGAGATTTCAAATTACTGACCTCAAAGTCTAAAAATCGACTGGAGCCTGAAAACCTGTAAAAGCTGCAGCGATCTTTTTTTTTTTTATATGAACTTTTGTCGGTTTGCATCTGAATGAGTCCCACACACACAAAGCCGTACATTGTTTTCTGTTTGGACCTTTGGTGCGGCAAAAAGGCAGACTCATATGACTTCTGCTTAAAATAGCTGAGCCGAAGTGCCACTAGTTGGCAAAAAGTGTTTCAGTTGAACTAGGGGCAAAAAAAAAAGTTTCAAATCAAAGGATTTCAATTAAAAATTTAAACTTCTTGCTGAAACAAAGCACAGTTAGTAAATTATTTTGAAGGTGCAACAAAAAGGTCATCCCCATCTGAGTTACACCAAATGCAAACTCAACGCAGCATTAACGTAATTATTCACAAACTGAGGTTCTTCCATGTATTTCTACTACAGGTAAGATATTTTACACCCCTAACTTCACCACAGAACCCCACTTCAAGATATATAAATGTATAAAAATATATTTTTAAAAAACTAAGCTGGTTATTAAATGGGTGTCAAACCCACTTACAAAAGGGGACCCAAATTAAAACCTTTTTCAAACTAAGGGCCGGCTTCAGAATCTATATTTATTAAAGTTAGATACCCAACATCTTTTCTTGGTTGCAGGTTCCTCAACAAGTTTGACTGGTCTCATCTGACGTTCTCTGCTGCAGTTTTGACATCATAATCAAAGACTACCAGAAAAAACAACAAAGTGATAATGTATTTTACATTTAAAAAAACATCTTGGGGGCCAGATAAATGTCATTGAGGGCCACATTTGGCCCCCGGGCCTCGAGTTTGACACAAGTTATAAAGGAACACCAAACAAAAAAAAAGTGCTGCTGACATTTTTATTTTCTTCAAGTGTAAAAAGATAAAAGCATTGTGGAAACAGCGCAGTGTCCAGCAGGTCAGGCAGTCCTGCTCGTGCATCTACAGACCCGGTCCGGAGTTAAGAGCATAGAAAACATGAGACTAAATGGCCTGCATCCCTTCTACTGGTGTGAACATGACACCCCCCCTGGACTGTAGGACATTTCTATTAGGTCACAGAAAAGTGTTGCTGTAACAGAAAGACGCTCCAACAGGAGAACTGTGGCACTATCTACAAAATCTATACATCGAGATGAGAATGAGTTCATAGAGTGATTCACTTAAATCCTAAAAAAAAAAAAAAAAGACAACTGAACCAACTCTAAAGCCAGTTTATTCTGTGCACAGAGACAGAGCGTACACGAGTCCAACAACAGAAGTTAAAAATTAAGTAAAATGACACCAAATAAAATGACTCATGGAAGCGGGCGCTGCGTGTTTCAAAGTTGGACCACGGCTTCTTAATGGAAAGTCACAGCACGAATGAAAGAAAATGCAGCTCAAAGTGTCCTTGAGCCAGAAATGAAGAATACGAGACAAACTGAAAAATAAATATTTTAGCTCATCAGATCAGTTGAATGACTTTGTTGTAACGTTAGAGAATTGCTAAATTAACTGACGCTGCTTCTGTTTCCTCACTACCTTAATGCTTTCCAGTGGTTTCCAAAAACCCGACCCGACAACCCGACTCGCAACACTTCATCATGTCGGGACAACAAACAAAGACACAACTCTATCAAACGAGTTGAAGTAAAAATGTTTAAAATACAATTTTTAACACTGACATGGAAAACACTGCTGCTGTTTTAGGCTCACTTCTTTACCATGAAAGAAATGAGCCAAACAGGCAAAGCACTTGGATTTTTCCATGAAGTTGCAACTAGATGTTCCTCTTTAAGGAGAAGCAGATGGCTGTATTGGATGGGGGGCTGAGGGGGGAGAAAGCAGCAACCACTTAGTGGCAGCTTTTCTCACCAGACCATACGAGAAGAGGAAGCAGGATCTGCAGTCGGACCAAGGCTGCTTCCTCCGTCCTCGCAAAGCTTCCCTGCATCTCAAGACGTGTAGCTTGAAGCTAGTCCTGCTGTGTAGGACGATGAGGGCTGAGAGAAGGCCTGGAGAGTCCTCGACTACGAGGAAACCGTCACCGGGTTCAGAGAACCGTTCCGGCTGAAGAACTTGGAGAAGGCCTCTTCGAGAACGGACGCGAGTCGCGGCTGGTCGCCCTGAAACAGACGAAACAAATCCTCAGCTGTGGATGTACAGCGGGTCTGTGTGGGGTGCAGGGAAGTCCACCCACCTCGCTGATGAACCCCAGCTGAACGAGTTCCACGGCCAGCGCCTGCACGTTCTCATCTAAAGAAAAGAAGATTTAAATTGATTAAAACTGATCCAAAATCTAATTAATCTAGAAGTATTTCTGTTTAGCAGACAAATCTAACAATTTACCAACACACTGCAGTCCAGGGGGAACATACTTCATCATTACGGTAAAACATTTGTAAATTTTATGTGAACGCTTATACAGTGATGCTTTTATTATTGCAAGTTTTAAATTAAAAAAAATATACAAGAAAAACCTTCACATGCTACAGAGCTGGGCCAACTTGTAACAGAAAAGTTGTTTGTGTTTTTAACAAAGTTAATGATCTGTAAATAGATCCATATACCATGCAGAGTACACGTGTGTGTGTGAATGAGAGGGAGGCTGGTGAGACAGTGAGGCTACAAGGAGCAGAGGCCACAAAGGTGCAGGACTTCAAGTTCTTGGGGTCCACTGTCCAGGAAAATGGGGAATGTGGCAAAGAGGTGAAGAAGAGAGTCCAGGCAGGATGGAGTGGATGGAGAAAAGTTTCAGGAGTGATTTGTGACAAAAAGGT
>JARVLU010000179.1:22452626-22478372 GCA_031762415.1 Simpsonichthys santanae | reverse complement strand
GTGTGTGTGTGTGTGTGTGTGCTCACGCTGGTGGCTGACGATGCAGTGTGCTGCCAGCAGCTTGAGTAAGGGCACCTCGAACAAGGCTGGGTGAAACAGCAGCTCCTTGGCTGTGGGGCGCTTGTTGGGGTCGACCTCCAGACACTTCTGGATGAATTCCTGAAAACGTGGACACATAAAAAAAATTTTTACAAAAATGATGGCTTGCTCCTAAACACCCTCTCCGATCTCAAACCCCAGCTCATTTTCTACCAACCCGCTGCAGTGGGTCTTCTAAGGACTGGATGGCACTGTTTATGGCTTCTTGGGACACGTAGGACGAATCTCCGTTACTCTGGATTTCCAGCACAGCCATCTGACCACACAAGAGTTACAGGTGCAAAACGTGAACAAACAACCAATATCATGTCCCAAGAGGGAGGAAACCTGATCACTAAAGAAGAAATATTAGTTTCAAGCCTGGATTTAGCAATTTCAAAGCTTTTAATTTTAAAAACCACTACTTAATTCTCAACTAACATTCAGGGCAGCGAATCTGAAGAACTATAATTTAAAATCTAGTTGCTATTATTACTAACGCTTAAAAAGTTGGACTGTCTGTTAAACCACAGCAATGTCTCCCCTCACCTCTAAGGCGCACATTCCAAAGGAGTAGATATCCACGGCTGTGGTAACATTGGCAACAGCTGGAAGCAAAGAGAAGCTAAATCAACACAAAACGAACTCTGCAGGTGAAAGTGAAGTCGGCAGGATCTTACCTCCATATTCAGGAGCAAAGAAGTGAAGACACTTCTGCTCCTCCCGACACGTCTTTACGTGGTTGTTGATGGTGTCAGGAGCAACTAAGAGAGTGGAAGCAAAACACTTAATGACAGCCCTGCTGAACACAATGGGAAGTTTGACTGGAGACGTGTGTTTACGTTAATAATGTTCATTTTTACAAGCTCCGGCTGCTTTCAGGGGTCTCACCTGAGCCGATCTTGATGAGGCCATTGTGCTGGATGAAGATGGTGTCACAGGTGAGGTTGCCGTGGATGATGGCCGGTTCACAAGAGTGCAGGTAACTGGATGAAAGAAGAATGGTTACAAGAACTATACAAGCTTTTTGGAATCCTGCTTGGACTTTAAATGTTGGCAACTGTTACAAACTTTATAAATAAATTAAGAATTTGAGCTGTGATTTATTCAAAACAGCTCGACCAAGATGTCCGACTCACCTGAGAGCGGACAGGATCTGTGTGCACCAGCGCTTCCAGGCCTGTCAGAGCAAACGGGTCATTAGAAACGAATATTTGCGTTCAATGTGCTGAGAAAGCAAACAAAAACTGGCCGAACAGGATTTGTCTCTCATCAGCGTCACTTCTGAGTCCCAACAGTTTTCCGCACCTTTTCATTCATGGTCTTGTGGTTTTTCTTCGTCTTCTTCAAAAATTGTTTGAGGCTCCCTGAGGACATGTACTCCGTGATGAAAATGACCTGAAGAGAACAAAATAAGAAGAAAACCAAATGCAAACACTAAATCTGACTGAAAAGACTGAACGTCTGGGATGGATTCGTACCCGGGCTCGGTTTTCTTTGACATCAGCCCAGTACTTGTGGAACTTCACAATGTTCAAGTGCTCCAGCTGGATCAAGTTGTCAAACACAGCTTTCACTTTCTCCTGTGGATGATAAGATAAAAATAAATAAATAAAAACTGTAGCCCCCAATAACAAATCTTTATTTATAATATAAATGTAGAAATTCTTCATCTAAGATCTGAAAACACGATTCTACGCTCGTCCTGTTTCAGGATAATCTCAGGCTTTTTACAGATTTTCAGGTCATTTCCTGTAAACGTACAGAACAAACCATGCAGTTATTTACACCGATCATGTGTGGAGTGTTTACCGTTCAGTTTCTTACCTGCATGTTTCTGTAATCAAACTACTTCCACATACTTTGTGATATTTTAACTATTCATAAATCAAAACGTTCGACTCGATCAGGAACAGTTTGCTCTGACTTTGTGTTTTTATTTTGAAACTTTTAAATTAATAAACTTTATTACAAACAGGTTCCCCATGAAAACAAACAAAGATCGCTTTAGTTTTTTTTTTTTTTTAAACATATGAACTCTACTTCAGCTAACCCGTTCTGATCCTTTTAGCTACCATCTTGCTAACTGTAGCTTTTTGCTACTGTTGCACTATATTTAGCCTTTAGCTATGACTGAGCTACTTTTTTTTTTTTTTTTTACCTTTTAGGTACTGTTGCTCTTATTTTAGCCCTTAGCTACTGTTTACTGGTTTTAGCTTTTTGTTACAATTTTGCTGATTGTACCTTTTAGCTACTATTTATGGCATTTTAGCATTGTTATTGTTTTAGTAAATACAGATTTTAGCTATGATTTTGGTTATTTTATCTTTGAGCTAGTTTTTTGGTTGTTTTTACTTCTCAAATTTACTGTTTTATTGGTTTTAGCTTTTGGTTAAGATTTTGCTAATTTATTTATTTATTTTATTTTTTTTCTTATTCCATTTTCGATGGCCTCCCTTCTCACCTCACAGCCATCCTCATCACACCATTATTTTTTTTGTTTTGTTTGTTTTTTTGCTAATATTACCTTTTGCTAATATTACCTTCTAACTACAATGTTTAATAAAACAATTATGTAAGCCTTTAGCTAGTGTTTAGCTAATTTTAGCTTGAAGGTACAGTTTTGTTCATTTTAGCTCTTAGCTATTGTTTAAATCCACTTTTAGTTATGATTTTTCACATTTTAGCCTTCAGCTATGGTTGGTAACTTTACCCTTTAGCTATGGTTTTGCTAATTTTATATTTCATGTATGATTTATCTCATTTTAGTTTTCATCTACAGTTGTGTTCATTTTTGCTTTAGCTAATGTTTAACCAATTTCAACTTATAGTTATAATTTAGCTATATTTAGTCTTTGGCTACATTGTTAATTTTGGATTTTAGCTACTACTGTATTTAGCTTATTTTAGCTTGTGTTCTGCTTGTTTAACCTTGAACAACTCCATCACCAAACCCTTCTACAGTGACAGGAACGTGCTCTCGCTTTAGTTTAGTTTGAGCTGATCCTGTTTGGGCCAACAGGTGAACATCAAAATACGACACCGGCTGCTTTGAATCAGGGTTCAGTAAAGATGTTTGTTTCGTAAACACGAAGGAATTAACAGAAATTAAATAAAAACAGCTCCTGTAAAACGAGAAAACCCTTGATCCTGGTTTACAGAAACAAAAGAAGAGCTGCTCCTTGCCTAGGACCTTGACTCCAGTTGCAGTGGAGCTGGAACCAATATTTGCCTCAACTGGACCTTCTCCCACTTTCTAATATAAAGAACCAACAAACACTGGAGGCAACATGAGAGCGACACTCTGGAGACTCCTCCGTTAGCTGATAACTTCCTGTGAAGTTGGCAGCAACAACTCTGTCGACCCGTTAAACGAAAAGCATAAAAATGCTCCTGAGGGGAAAAGACGACGCAAAAGGTGCATTTTACCGCCCTCACCTCTTGTAGTTTGAAGTTCTTCCTCTCCGAGAACATGACCTCGTTCCACACCACCTCCACGCCCTCCTCCGTGTCCATGGCCAAGTAAGCATTATCGATCCCTGGCACGTTACGCTGATTCACCTTTAGGACAGGGGGGGATTAATCAGGTTACACTTTCACTAAATGTTGGGGGAAAAGTACTTACATGTAGTTACTGTATGTTCAAAGAGGAATATACTTTTATAGGTGCTACAACACATTTACAGCTTGCAAATCAAAATGCTGGACATAATAAAGAGCCTAAGCTTATTTCCTTTACATCTGCTGCATGTTAGATGAGCTGCTGAAGCACATTTAACAGTAAAGCCCTCTGAAGGTAAAGTAGGAACAAGGAGTGGTCTGTTTAGGTTTTATTCTTGGCAGTCTGAGCTCACATTGAGTACCTTGGTTTTACTTTAAGCGACCTGAGCCTGCCAAGACAGGCAAGAACCTTATTCAAACTTCTAAAATAAACTTTTTTTAACCCAAGAATATTCTAGATTCTTTCTGATATGAACACTGAAAAACATTTAAATAAATTGCTATGGGTTGTCATCACTGGATGGTCCCATACAAAGATGAAATTGGCTCGCACCTAGGATGCACCCAGGTGGAGCAGTGGGCGGCTGTGTGGGCTGCCCGGAGGCCAATTCGGGATTGGGTATCCTGCTCAGAGACACCACGAGATGAGCAATGACCAGGGATTGAGCCCAGGACCTTCAGGTCCTGAGTCGGCTGCCCTGCCTTTACACCATCTTGGCTCTGTCAGTCTATGACTCTATAGGAAAGGTTTCAGTCTAAATATAAAATATAAAAACATTTAAGAAAGGACTATAATTCAAGCGAGCTGCATTACAACCGGTATGATGTTGTGCTGCTTGTTTTTAATATTTACACACATTTGACACACTTAACTTCAAATTGTAGGTGATAATTTATCATTTTTAGTACACTGGAGGTTTTGGTGTGGTTATACTGTAGTTGCAGTCTTTGGTTGAGTAAAAAGTGGAATGTGTGTCTAAACATTTTATATTGTGGAATTTTAGATCTGTCTCTCTGGAAAATGAGTTGTGTGCCAATGAGACTACATGTAAAAACACAAGGTTAAATAAACGTTAAAAATAGACAAGACACTTTATGTTAATTGCATGCGCTCAGCCTAAAACAGCTAAAATATTTCAATTATCTCAAATTAAGACATAAACCTTCCCTCACACAGTCTACAAATGTGACAGCACAGCCTTGGAGTCAATCCCAACTTCTCTTCCAACAACCTTACAGTTTCCTATGCATCTTGTACTGTATTTTTATTCAGTACTCGATGTCTTCTACACTTGTACGTCTAAATAACCTGTTTAAAATCCTTAAAACATGCGTAATCCAGGACAATTTACTGAGGTTACTTATATTTTTGGGCAATAACTGACATGTTTTCATTGTTTAGTGCTTAGTTTTTAACGCTAGACGTTATAAAATTGATCTCCTACCCATTCAATTAAAAGTAAACTACCCATACCTCTTCTCTGCGTTTCTGCCAGCGTCCACACGGACTTTCCTCCAAAATCTCGGACTCGTCCTCGCTCTCCTCCTCGTCGTCCTCCGTGGCGGCGGCGGGCTGGGAGACGGCGGACACCGGCGGAGACACTCCTCCGGGCCCCGAGGCCCCGGACTCCTGCTTCACCTCCTGGCTGCTGTCCGGGGCCTGCTGCTTGTTCTCGCCCTCAGACATCCTCCTCAGCTCTCAGGCCCAACAGCCTGCTGTGTGCGACACACAAGCGGGCCTGACGTTCAGTAACACTGACATTAACGTATTATTGTTAGCAGCTAGCTGGAGCAACCGTACGTTTTCAGAGGAAGTTAGCCTGAAATCGATGGCTCTCACAGGGGAAAACAACAGAACACACTTCAAACACCAAGTACTCACTTGTTAGTCGGTAAACGTAACGATGACAGCTCCAGTTTATCGGACTCAACAGTGACAGATCAAACCTAGCGAGCTTCACAGAACACCCCCAGTTAGCTTGACGTCTTCCCGTGAGTGGAGATGCGGATTCTCCGCTTTGTGGCGTCGCTAGCTCCTTGGCTCGTTACGAAAAGCAACAAACAACCGGTGAACGTGTAAGCAGCGCTTACAATCGCAAACTCGTTAGATAAAAGCGTAATTTCACCGGCTGGCCACCTATTTCAGCGACAGTTTTAGCAGCCCAGCCTCTCCGCTGCTTCTCAAGACTCCAGGCTTGCTAATGTAAAAACAACTCCTACCTCTGTTGTGAGTAAACAACGCAACTAATCGTGTTTACTGGTAAATAACACCACAACTGGTGACAAAAGCTCCACATACGACTCAGTAAGAAGTTTAATATGTTAATAAATGTATCTGGCGTCACTACAGCCGACTACTTCAAAGCTAGCTTAACATTTAGCCGTTTATGATGGCGACAACTTCGAGACGAACGAGCTGCACGTCACAGCCGACGCTGGTTGCCAGGTACACGTTGAACCATCCTCCGTTTGGTTCAAAAATGATTGGTTTGGTTAAAATTAAATTGGTTTGGCAAAAAAATAAAAATAAAAAAAGGAAAATTTTTTAATGTAACTGAATAAGCAGTATTTTCTTTTAAAATGCTAAGTGATTGCTGAAATACTTTGTTAAAGAAACTAAAATTTCCAGTTCAATTCAGCAAAACAAAAGCTAAAATCAAATAAATCCCAGCTAAACGGATCAGCAAAACTGTGAGCAAAAAGTTACTAAAAGCCAAAATTAGCAAAATAGCAGCTAAAAGCTTACACTTACAAAACAGTAGCTAAATGCAATAAATTGGGAAATAGAAGTCAAAATCTAACATTAGGAAGATCACTAGATAAAAGCTAGGACTTTTAAACACTAGCCAAAAAAAAACAAACAAAAAAAAAAAAACAACTAGCAAAACACGAGATAAAAGCTAAACCAAAAGAACACTAGCTAAAAGCTCAGACCGTTAAAACACCAACTAAAAGCTAAATTCAACAGAACAGTACAGAAAAGATAAATTAGTGCAACAGTAGTTAGCACAAGGGTCTGCAACCTTTACGATCAAAAGAGTCATTTTACGCCTTCATTCATTAAATTAAAAGGGATCAGAGCCGCAGCAACCTTCTGTGATTTTCAATTGGTGGCCCGTGGGCCACTTTAGATTTGTTGGAGGGGGCTTTTGTGGCCATTAGGAGTGACATTATAAAGGTAAAAAATATCTAATAATTTATATTTTTACAATTAAGACAAATGAAAAGACTAGATTCTTGTAAGTGGGGTGGGATAGATTAAATTAATAAAAATTATGAACTATGTAAACCTATGTATTTTTTTAATTGTGGAAAAATAAAGTATAGAAATAAAGCATAAAGTTAAAGTGAGTACATTGTATTCCTTGTACATGTTCCAGTATTCACATATTTGCAAAAGAAATTACAGGAAAACTGCTAAAACTCATCTTTTTTTGTCATTTGTATTACATCCAATAAAATTCAGTTTTCCATTAGTTTTTGTCAAAGCTTGAAAGAGCCACTGCGGAGGAACCAAAGAGCCGCATGTGGCTCCAGAGCCGCAGGTTGCAGACCCCTGAGCTAGCAGAACACTAGCTGAAAGCTAAGGTGGTCAAAACGAGCAAATTCTAAGAGATGCAAAAGATTAAGTGCCTAAATGACACAATTACAATGAAGTAAATTTCAGACACAAAAGTTTATGATAGATATGAATACTTCTCCACTTATTTTAATGAGTGAAAATGTAAATAAAGGACAAAAAAATTCAAAATGTTAAAATGTTACAACTGACAGGAAGAGCCTCGCCTCAGTTTTTTGTACCATCTGGAGACAATCATTATCCTTTTTAAGATGTGTAAAACTACATAATTCTCAATAAAAAATGTAAATTAAAGCATGAATTATACCTACTATAATTTTTGTTCAATAAAACCTATTAATTTAAAAATTAACCTATTAATTTAAAAATTCGGTTAGTTACAAAAATACGTAATCTGGCAACCCGTTCTTTGCAACCTCACGTTTGCATTTGTTATGGACGCAGACTGAAGAGAGACTTGGAGTTCAACCAATCAGATTGTCGTTTTGTACCAGTGGGCGGTTCTTAGAATGAAATAGCCACCGACAACGAGGATCTCAAGGTGTCAGTTTAGCTGACATCCAAGTTTTTCTTTTCTTTTTTTTGACACGATTGCTTAAATTCCATTCATGAAACCCTTGTAAAGATACAGAAGCTCTCTAAATTTGATTGTTGTATTTGTTTTTCTCTGTGTAACAGTCAGTTATGGGATTTTGTAGAAAAATAATTGAAGATATTTATTCTAACTTTATCAAAGCATACAAAAGTTGACAAACCTTTGAATTTATTGCAATATTTCCAAATTGATTGATTTTTTTTTTGAAGATTTTCCCCCTGAATATTAACATTTATTTACAAAACATGCTTTTGAGGGGGACATATAACACTTTTATGGTAACAAATTTCAGCACAGTCAAAACATTGTTACCCCAATCATCCAGGAGAAATCGCTTAAGGAGACAACTAATATATTCTATTTGGTTAAACTCTGCGCTGTAAACTGGACATGGACTCAGTTCGAGAAGTCTCTTCCCCTCCTTTTTCATGAAGGTCTATATTTAGAAGCAGCAGCTCCAGGGACAAGTTGCTGGTGTCAGAAACTGCTTGTTGACCGTCCAGGATCAGTGACAACTCTCTCCAGAAAATTAAGGAACTAAAAGTTATTTTCTGACTCAGGGAAGTTATACAGGAAGTTAGGGGCTATTTTGCAACAGTGTGTTGGTTTGTGCAAAGAGAAGAAAGACTCAGATTTGTTTGTTCACTCTGAGGTGATGGAGGACGAGAAAAGCCCGGGGAGAGTTCCTCTGGTTGAGGAAACCAATGTGAAGCTGCTTTATGACACCGAGGCCTCACTGGAGCACGATGGCAACATCGACTATGGCATTACGGGGTCAAACTCCATCTACTCTGCCATCCTGAGTAGAAACGAGGCCGTCAAAGATGCAAAGCGTCTGAAGACCTTCTTGGAGCTACGAGACAAGTACGTGAAGAAGAACGTTGTGTTCGAAGACCCCCTGTTCCCTGCAAACGACTCCTCGCTTTTTTACAGTCAGAAGCCTTCGATGAAGTTTGAGTGGAAACGTCCCTCGGTGAGTGCTGCTCTCTGGTCAGATTAAGGGGATCAAACCTCCGACATGTTCCCCTGCATATCTCTGCAGCACAGGTGTATTGGGCTGCATGAGGAGGATCCGCATAGCTGTGGGTCTCCACCCCTCTCATCACGCCTCTCTGAGCCCAACGTAAATGTGATAGAGCGCCTTCTGACACACATACCTGAAAGGCTGTGAAAGTTTTGAATAAGTTGCCTTTAATGACGAGTATCTTTGAGAGCAGCTGTTTGGCAGCAGGAGACATGGCCGACCCCGACTCAAATATCTGCCGACATACTGACAGAGACTCAGATTCAACCTTTATTTATACAAGTTAGTCTCACTGAGCCACGAGAACTCATTTACAAGAAAGACCTGTTGTAAACAAAGAACACAGGTGAGGTACAACAGTAGACAATCAGTAAAAGCATATAAAATTAAAAAGTAAATAAAAGAAATTGTATAAAAATTAAACAAAAAACAGCAACATCGTAAAGCAGTGTCAAATGCTAAAAACAGGAACATGTCTGCATTGGTTTTTGCCATGAACTTAGCAGATGTTAAAATCCCTTAGAGAGGTCAAGGTCGAGAGCTTCAGATGTTTTTGTAAGATGTTCCAGGAAATAGGAGCGGAGTAGGAGAAGGCCCTTTTTGCCTCGTTCAGTCCTCACTGAGGGAACACTGCATGTAATAATGTCCTGAGAGCGCATGCTGTAGCTGCACTCACAGAGAGACATGTAGGAGGAGATGTATGAAGGCAGCAGACCAAGAAGTGATTTAAAGATGAAAATGTACCAGTGAGAGAGTCTGCGTGAAGTTAATGATGTCCAATTAACCAGTGAATACAGGGTGCAATGTGGGTACAGCCAGTTATGAATCTTAGTGCACCATGATTGACAGCATCCAACATCTGCAGGGTGCTTGTAGGAACGTTCATGTAAATAATGTCACTGTATGGAAGGAAAGTCACATTTTTGAGGTGTTTCCTAGTTTTCACTTAGACAAGATCTATTTCTGATAAATAAATCCAGTTTTACTTTAAATTTCTTTACCAGGTTTTCAACGTGGGGCTTAAAAGAGAGATGCGAATCGACCAAAATGCCCAAATATTTATAAGAATCGACATGTAGGGACAGTATTCGAAGATAAAATAGAAGGAAGAACTGTTGGTACCAATTTCCTGTTTGAAAACAACATCCCTTTGGTTTTGTCAGCATTTAGCACCAGTTTGAGATGGAACAAATCTGACTGGATGATGTCACATGCACACTGTAAAAGCTGGAAAACCCTAACAACTGTTCTAGCTCGACAATAAACAACTGTGTCGTCAGCATAAAAATGTAAAGGAATGATCTGAGCTATATTACTAGAATGATCATCATGAGAATATTCACCAGTGATCTGAGCTTCATCACTTATGTAGATTGTGAAGAGGGTGGGTCCTAAGGCTGAAACTTGTGGTACACCGTTGTTAACAGTTAGATAGCTGGAAGAAGTCCCGTTATGTTGAACACATCCGACCTAAGATAGTTAGTGAACCAACCAATGGTCTGATCTGGGAAACCAATTTCTGAGAGCTTATGACACAAGATGTCATGATCCACAGTGTCAAAAGGTCTAAGTGCAGCACAATAACCCTCAGCATCCAAAGTTTAAACAACATCAGAAATAATTTTAAAATGTGAATATTCAGAAGTCTTGAAACAACAGACTCCTGTTTTTAAAACACAAAAATTGTTTTAAAAATGCAAAATGGACCCAAAGTGTTTTTAAACATATTCAGTTCCATTAACAGAAAGTATATATGTTTGGATGTTATGGGACATTTTATCAGCTGACGGCCATATTGGATTAGGGTGACTCCAAAAGTTACTGCTAGAATTTACAGCAAAGGTTTTTCACAATGACTATGGATGGAATATGTCTTGGAAATAACTTTTGGCTACTATCACACCTAATTTCATCTCAACTTCTGTAAAGCTAACTGAGTTGCAGCCTTTTTTGTGTTTTGAAAGGTCAGTTGGCTGTGATGGACGGCCATCTTGAAATGGATTGGCTCCAACAAGTTATCAGATGCAGATGATTATCCTATGACTCATTTGTACAAGTTTCATTTAAATCCATTCAGAGGTTCATAAAATATTTTGCTAACAGACAAGTTTTAAGCAGAAATGTCTCCATTAGCGCTCATAAGTGTTGGACATGACTCTCAAACAAAAATGGCTGCAACTCATGCAATTTCACAGAAACCAAGCTAGAATTTGGTGTGGCACCAGGTGTTGGCTAAATTTGATTAGTGGTGGCAGCCATCTTGAATTGAGCTGACTTCAAAAGTTAATCAGCTGCAAATTGCAATGCATGTAAATAAACTTGTCCCGAACTATTGAAATGCCTTATGTAAAAACAAAGTGATCTAAAACATTTTACTGTTTATAAGCAAACCACAAGATATTTTTTAATCTAGATTATTTTAATACATCATGACTTGTTATAGCATGCATTTATTGTAATTTCCTTTTTATTCATTCATTAAAAAATTATTGATCAAGGTTTTCATTTAAACTTGCTAAAAACAATCCCAAATCCCAACAAACTACCGTAATTTACACAAAAGCAGTTTGTTAATCCTGTTTGGTTTCTTTAGATCTGCAGATGTCTTGACACATTCAGCTGAGATTAGTGACACATGAATCTCATCCAGGGGTCAGCCGGCGAGCCAAGTCTAATTTAAGAACACGAGTTCATGTTTTTACAGCCTCCGTCCTGGCAGATCACGCATGGAGAGCACCAGACTCACTGCAGCAATAAAAAGACCCCAAAACTCTTCTGGTTTATATTAGATGAACTAAAACAGACACTAACGTTGGAGAGATCGGACGCCCTGCAGGCAAAATGATGCTATATTTAAATATTGGTGAACCAGAGCATGTTTTTCTGTAAATATTAGATGAAATCAATTAGATTTGGTGCTTTTGATTCAAATGTCTCTGTCCGTTTTACTAAGACTGATGAGAAACAAGGTTCAGAAGTTTAAAGTTCACAATTTTTGTCTTCCAGGAAATCTGTGAAAACCCTCAGTTTATTGTGGATGGAGCCAACAGAACAGACATCTGTCAAGGGGAGCTGGGTAATATTTAAACTAAATGCAACATTGCATTAACCTGCTTGCTCAAAATGCAAAAACACAACAACAAAAAATTACC
Source organism: Simpsonichthys santanae (assembly GCA_031762415.1). NCBI lineage: Eukaryota > Metazoa > Chordata > Actinopteri > Cyprinodontiformes > Rivulidae > Simpsonichthys > Simpsonichthys santanae. The sequence goes on along the minus strand of JARVLU010000179.1, from coordinate 22,466,442 downwards.
GTAATTAAAAAGTTTTTTTTTAAGTAAGCATTTGCCATCACTTTACATTCTTACCATAGAAGAAGAAAAGCTCCATGAGGACTTCTGGTTTAAATTGTTTTTGTCTGAATGGAATGAACAACTATAACAGCAAACAGGTTCTTCATACCTAAAATATAAACATAAAGAACTTCCCGGACATATACAGTACTACCCATTTTAGGATTTAACTTTTTTTTTCTACAAACAGGATTACAAGATTCTAGTATGGTGTTAAAAACACAAAATTAAGCACTAAAAGTGTTAAGGCTGATGTAGACCAAAAATAAACGGAGAGAATATTCTGTCATGTTGTGATCCTGCTTTGAGCAACACAGATATATTAGATTACAGCAGTATTTTTGATAGTGTCCAAACTGAGATTTTGATCCAAGATACACACCTAATAACACTAAATAATATTTAGACAGTAAAAGGTGGATTATTTTAGCTCAAAATGATATAATCAGAACACTAAATGTGTTTTTAGTTGATGTGCTTTTCTGCACAGTTTGGACGCACTGCAACAAAAGATTGTCAACATCAACCAGTAGGGTTTTTAAACTTTTACAGTTTTATTTGATCTAAAGATGTTATGAAGAGCCTGAAATGTTCAGGACTAAATTACTGGGATACTGCATGAAATGCCAGAAATTTTCGACGCTCTTGGAAGCTACAGACAGCTTGGAGAGCAGAGGGACCATCCAGGTGGTCATCAGCACAGTTCAAAAGCCAGTCTCTCTGATGGTATAGGGGTGCATTAGTGCCACTGGCATGAGTGGTTTGCAGCGCCATTAATGGAAAAAAGAATATGGTTTGAGAACGACATATGTGACCTGTGCTGGTAAAATGAGTCATAATAAAGATTTTTTTTATTTTCCCGATATTGGGTTATTCTTATTTTTAAACTCTTATGCTCAAAATGATACGTTATTTATTTGTTTTTATTTGGAGATTTATTGGGCGGCACAGTGGCTCAGTTGGTAGGGCTGCTGTCTCTCAGCGAGAAGGTTGTCGGTTCATATCCCAGCCCGGGACCTTTCTAGTTTGGATGTTTTCTCCGTGCATGTGTGGGTTTTCTCCAGGTACTCCGGTTTCCTCCCACAAACAAAAACATGCGTGTTAGGCTGATCAGTAACCCTAGGTGTGAGTGAGAGAGTGAATTGTTTGTCTCATTTGTCTCTGTGTCCCTGTGATGGACTGGAGACCTGTCCAGGGTGTCTCCCTCCTCTCACACAGTGACAGCTGGATATGGGCACCTATGACCCCTGTGATCCGATAAGGAAGAAGCATGGATGACAAAATGTTTACTTTGACAGCTGTTATGGATGCTGATGGATGGATGGATGGATGGATGGATGGATGGATGGATTTCCCAATGCTATAGAATCTGACAGAGAAAAAGGATACATTTACAAACACACAAAGGGAACTAAAATTAATATTCTGAGGACATTAACTTTGATTTAAAGTCGCTTATGAAAGTTATAGGCTAATTAGTCACTGGGATTTGTAACTATAAGGAAACAGTGTCTTTATGGACTCATTTTCTCTCAAATCTCCATTACATCAAAAAATTAAAAAAAAGTATTTCCATGTTTTTTGCACGTCAGCCTGAGCTAATTTTGTCTTGTTTTGCCAGCACAGGTCACATATGTTCCCTTCCAAATGATGACTTTGTTTGGACGTGATCCTGCAGCTCATGAATCTGTCGTTGGCAGGTGACTGCTGGCTGCTCGCTGCCATCGCCTGTCTGACTCTGAACGAGAAGCTGCTGTACAGAGTGATTCCTCCGGATCAGAGCTTCTCTGAAAACTATGCCGGGATCTTCCACTTCCAGGTTCTACAGAAACATATGCTGTGTCGTTAAATATGTATATAGGCCAATCAAAACTAGCACATTGCTGCATTAAAATCTCTGTCAACAAAAAAGTGCCAAAAAAAAAAAAAAACAAACAAAAAAACAATGCACCAAATAAAAAACCCACCTCATTGTTATATTTATTTTGCTTTTCTTGACTATTTTTGAAAAGCGGAGCAATTTTCAACTCCTTCATTCTGCATAAAACAGATTTTTCTTTCCCACATGTTGCACCAAAATATACTTAATGTTTATTTTTAGCTCTTCAAATACACCCCTAATTTTTATTTGGGATATAAGTTAGCAAAGAAGTAAATTGACTAAATCATGTAAAAGTCTGATTTATAGATTACATTAAAATGAGCATTTATTGTTCAAATAAAAAACACGTGGTCTCATTTAATAAATATGCTTTTCATAATTTGCACTCTAATAGAAAATATTGTATGCCATGATAAAGAAATTTTTTTTAAATTTTTATTTAAATGTAGTTTTTAGCTCCTTTTTTACATAAAAAAAATAAAAGTATTGAAAACATTTATTGACACGTTCTTCAAAGAATCTGCACATTATAAAAAGTTGTTTTGGCTTTGTTGTTTTCAGTTTTGGCGTTATGGCGAGTGGATCGATGTGGTGGTGGACGATCGCATCCCCACCTGCAACAACCAGCTGGTTTTCACCAAATCCTTCAGGAAGAACGAGTTCTGGAGCGCTCTGCTGGAGAAAGCCTATGCAAAGTAACAGCTTGTTGTTTATTTCTCTTCTTCAGTCTGAAAACATTCAGGTTTCACCACTCTGAGTTGTCATTTTAGATGTGTAAAAGTTAAAAAATTTAATTAAAAAATAATCTTGCTTTTATATTCTAACAACGTCCCAAGAAATACTCCTTTAAATGGCTTGAGCTTGCATTTGGTGTACAGCAGAACCTCAGCACCAAAGAACCTAGAGGAATTACATTTCCGGCGAAAATGCAGCATGAATGATTATTGCTGAAGAACTTCCTGACAAACAGCTGAAATTAGCTAAAAAAAAAACATGCTGAAACGTAAATGAAATGGAAGAACAAGTCTGAATTAGCAGAAAAAAAAAAACAGGAAGAACACATATTTGCTGAACTAGGTTTAAATAAGCAGAAATCAGCATAAAATTTAAGAAATTAGCTAAAAAAGGCTGAAATTAGCAAAAAAAGCAAAACAAAAACAAACAACAAAAAAAAAATGCTGAAAAGTAGCTGAAATGCAGAAAGAAGCTTAAACTACCAGAAGGAAGTAGAAAGAGCTGATATGAGCTTAAGAAATGTGAATTAGCTGAAAAGGCTAAATTTAGCCCAAAATAGCTAAAAGGTAGCTGAACCTAGCTGAAAAGGCTGAAATTACTTAGGCTGAAAGTAGCTGAAACTATTTTGAAACACTAATTTATCTGAAAACAACTGAAATAAGTTAAAAATGCTAAAAATGTAGCTGAAAGGGTAAAATAATCTCAATTTAGCAGAAGAAAGTAGAAATAACACAGATGTGCCCAATTAGGCTGAAAGAAAAAGAAATGAGAACAAAGAAATTGAAACTGTCTGAAAAAAAAGCTGAAATGAGCAAAAACATCTGAAAAGTTGTAGAATAAACAGAAGTAAATAGAGAGAGCATATTTTTGCTGAATTGGACTAAAAATAGTTGAAATTAGTGCAATAAATGTGGAATTAGCTGAAAAAGCTAAAATTAGCATAAAACAGTTAAATAGTAGCTGAAATAGCAGAAATAGCAAACACTTGCAGAAATAAGCTGAAAGGAGCATACAAGCTAAAATTTGCTGAAAGGACGAAGAACAAAAATGTTAGCAAAGAGAATGTGAAATGAGCACAAAACAGTTGAAATTAGCTGAAAGTAGCTGAAAAAAGATTAAATGTGCACAAAGGAGCTGAAAGAAGCTGAACCAGAACAAAATGTGAAAGGAGCAGTCAAAGGTTGTGAACAGATCTAAAAATGTGAAGGATGTAAAATGAGCTCAACTCATTTTCTATAAGAGAAAAAAGTGGCAGGAAAAGCTAAATATTTCAAAAAGCTAAAGTTGCACCAATGCTAAAAGTTGTAGCAGGATTGTCCTGAATGAGCTGAACGTTTTGATTTAGGATTTGTAGAAATAGCTTAAAAACTGCGGGACGAGAATCGCACAAAAAAAAAAAAAAAAAAAAATGTAAAGTAGAAAAATGATCACAATATGCTTCATAACCATTCACACAGTAACAACTACTAAACCCTTTACGTTTCTTAAACTGGCTGCCAAGCTGTGAAAACCCTCTTAGATCAGACGTGTCTGCACTCTCACAAGCATGTTGGACCTCTCTCTCTCTCTCTCAGGTTGCACGGGTCGTACGAGGCACTAAAAGGGGGGAATACTCTGGAGGCCATGGAGGACTTTACCGGTGGAGTTACTGAATATTTTGAGTTGCCTGAAGCACCGGCGGACCTCTACAGCATCATGAAGAAGGCCCTGCAGAGAGGCTCGCTGATGGGCAGCTCTATAGATGTGAGTGGAGGAGAAAACACTCAAAAGGTCACCACAAGGTCAAAAATGTTCAAACTTTACGTTCTGTTTTTCCTTTATAAGGTTTCTTCAGCCAGCGAACTGGAGTCTCGGACTGAGCATGGGCTTGTTAGAGGTCACGCCTACTCCATCATCGCTCTGGAGGAGGTGCACCAAGCTGCACGGTGCACACACGTATTCTTAGATGGGAACGCTTTACGCACCTCTAACGTGAGGCTTGTTTTCTCAGTGTGATGAAGTTGCAAAGGACACCAAAATGCGCCTGATTCGATTGCGCAACCCCTGGGGTCGGGTGCTCTGGAAGGGACCCTGGTGTGCCAAGTAAGAGATGCTGCGAGACGTTTGTAGAATATTTAATGTAAAAACATGAGAAGTGGCGTGTACCAGTTATAGCTGCTTATCATGATGATGTTGGAGCTTATCGTTTCTTCTGTATGTTTTTAAAATTACACTTCCTCACACGTTGGTCTATTTAACTGTTCAACTGAGTCCAGTCAGGAACAGCTGTGACTTTTGATTTTTGTAACTTATTTACTTTTCGAGATGTTTATATGTATTTTAACAATTCACCAGAAATATTAAGATTTTTTGGGGGTTCCTACAAAATCATTGTTCTCTTTAAAATTAATTTCAGGAGATACTTGCTTTTTTTTTTTTTTTTTTTTTGCCTTCTTCTATACTTTTAGCTGTTTCATACCATTTTGCATCTTTTAGCTATTGTTATGTCATTTTTAGCTTTTAGATACCATTTAGCTACTTTAACATTGTAGATTCTGTTTGTGGCTTTTAGCTACAGTTCTGGTATTTTTCATTTCTGACTTGCTACTTTTAACTACTATTCTTATTTTAGCAACTTTTCTGCAACTTTTAGCTACCATTTTACTCCTTTTAGCTATTAGTTAGCCTTAGCTTTAGCATTTGTTTTACTACTTCAGCTACTGTTTTCCGTATTTTAGCACTTGTTTTGTTCAAATCTTTGGTGTTTATTGCCAATTTTATATACTGTTCTGCAACTTTTGACTTTTAGCTACCCTTTAACGCATTTTAGCTAGCATTTAATGATTTTAGCTTTAGCTTCATCTTGCTTCTTTTTGTGTTTTGCTACTTTTACCTTCTGTCTTCCTGAAGTTAGCATTTTGTTCCTCATAGGTGTGGCATCTGGTGTTAATTTTAGCTAGTGTTCTGCTGCTTTTAGCTTGTTTTCCTTTCTTTACCTTTAACAACTTAGTTTCAGCTTCTTCAGCAAATTTCAACAATATTCATCTTTCAGCTGTCACACTTAATTAAGAACACCGTGTTTTTTTCCCTCCGGTTGAAGCTCAGTTTTGAAGGATTTTAAGACGAGTCTGATCGTTTGGTGTTGTGACTCTTTTCTTTATTTTCTACGATTTATTTGTTTCTCTTTTCATAGCTCGAAGGAGTGGTCGACTATCTCCACTGCAGACAGGGAGAATCTGAAGAAACAGACCGTAGAGACGAGTGAGTTTTGGTGAGTTTACCTTCCCTGACTCCTCCGTCACAGCTTTCGTGCTCTGATTTAACCACATAATCAAGATGATGGTGATGATGAAGGTGAGGGCTCATCCCAAGTCAAATTTCTCCACAGCATCTGTCAGGAAGTCACTGTGAGCTGTTCAGTTTGTCTGAGGTTGTGTCAAACTAACCATCATAACACAAACGACACATATGAACAGAAACTTTGTTCCCCTGAGCAGCTTAGTTAAATAGCCCTGTGCTACGAGCCTCCTCCAGAGTCGTTTCCCTCCAGGATGTCCTTTGATGATTTCAAGAAGTTCTTCACAAAGCTGGAGATGTGCAACCTGACGCCTGACACGCTGCAGGAAGACGAGAGGCACAGCTGGACGGTGTCGGTCCACGAGGGTCGCTGGGTGAGAGGCAGCTCTGCCGGCGGCTGCAGGAACTTTCCAGGTTGGTTCCAGGTCAAATAAGAAACCCAACAAAGACATCATCTGCAGCTAACATTTTTTTGTAGACACGTTTTGGACGAATCCTCAGTATCGGCTTCAGCTGTACGAGGAGGATGACGACCCTGAGGACGGGCAGGTGGTCTGCACTGTCGTCGTGGCTCTGATGCAGAAAGGACGGAGGATGCAGCGCCATAAAGGCCTCAAGTTCCTCACTATTGGATTTTCCATCTATGAGGTGTGTGTGCACGACACTGAACACATTCATAATAAACACAAAACAAAAACAAAAAAATGCCTGTTCAGAAATTTATTTCACATTTTGCTTCTTCTGTCACTTTGCAGGTGCCGAAAGAGGTACGTCCACTGAAGAACGGGGGGTGGGGACTTTATCTGATTTTGTCTGTTTCACCTGAGAGCTGTGTGTGTCCAGAATCTGAACCAGAATCAGAATCAGATTTATTATCATTGTACCATAGTAGTGAGATTATGTTTGTACAGTTATCTGAAAGAGGGGCACATTGCTGCTGCTCCGAAGAGCACGGCCCCTTATTATTTAGACAGAAAAGGGGAAAGGCCATGAGGAAAGGTTACAAAAAAGATCTCTTCACACCTTGTCCTTACCAGGACATGATTTAAGACATTAAAAAAAAACCTCCACCAGCAAACACGTTTATAGACACATTACATATTTGACGACAAGACGGCGAGATTTATCCATGAAGCACTTCCAGATAGCGCCATAGTCCTGATAAGATGTTGGTGTCAGTCGGTACAGCTCCGATAAGCGTTCACAGAAGTTCTCAGGAGGGGGGAGGAAATTTGATGATAAGTTGGCCTGCGAGTCGGAACAGGGGAGTCAGATTCAGAAAAACCACAGTTGTTGATTTTTTTTTCAAGCAGCCTGTTGTCAGCCTTGAGTTCTGCTGGTACTTTTGATGATCTAAAATAGCCACATTTGTGGGCATTCCACTGGTCCATGCTTATTAGCTCCCTTCAAGTTCGTTCCCAACATGCTGGCAAGTCCTAGAAACCACAAGTGGCCTGCGATTCTCACAAATCGCTTCCATCTTATGGTTGAGCTTGTAAATCAGCTGATTTTGAGTTCTCGAAGCACGAACCAAACCGTCACATACGCTCGGCAGCTTTGCCATGGCTGAAACGGCTTCCGCCCTCTTCTTTAACAGCCGATAACATCCGCCGGTGCCAAAACCCAGAAATTCTGCTATCATGATTTCAATGATATAAACATCCTCAGCGTCCTCCTGAGATAATACGGAAAGGCACAACGTACCTGCCGCATGTGTCTCAGCGGGGCATGAGGGTTCTCCAAACCCTGTCGCTTGTGTTGTATGGAAAGCAATACTCGCATAGAAATCAGTATCTAAAATTGCTTGTAATGTTTAACTGTAAAGCCTGATAAAACTTGATAGTAGGACAAAGCAGTTTTGTTTAACAGAAAAAAAAGCAAAAAGTTGCTGTCAAATCATTCTGTTTGTCTCCAGTCAGAAGGACAAGATCAGCATCTGCAGAAAGACTTTTTCCTCTACACGGCCTCCAAAGCCAAGTGCAAGTCCTACATCAACCTGCGGGAGGTGACGGAGCGTTTCCGACTCCCCCCTGGCACGTATGTCATCGTCCCCACCACCTACAATCCCCATGAGGAGGGAGAGTTCATCCTCAGGGTCTTCTCTGAGAAGCAGAACACATCTGAGTAAGAGTCACAGTGAATGACTAAACACAGAGATGCCATGAAGAGTGACAGGCAAAGGTTGACTAATGTGATTTTACCCACAGAGAGGCAGAGACCACCATCGACCAAACGCAGGTTAGTCAGCTGATCATAGGGCGATAATTTATTTCAGTTGTTTAAACCAGGGGTTCTCAAACTTTTTGGGTTCATGGCCCTTACAGGGGAGAAAAGGTTTCAGGGACCCCTCATGTTCTTCAATTTGTCTCTTTAATGCAATGGAAATGTTTGTGTAACATTAATACAGAAGACCTGTTCTTTAATAGTGCTAATACAATTTTTATACTTTTAAACATGGGGTATTTGTCATTCAAGACACAATTAATTAACAACATTTTTAATTTCAACTTCCAGAAATTAGCTTTGAGAAAATTAACCATATAAAAAAAACACAAAAACTTTTCAAACAATGAACACAAATATATTGCCATTTCTTCAAATTATTACAGAAAACTCTTGACATATAACTGAACAGAATCATAACAGCAGTAGACTAAGTAACAGGGCTTAATTTGTAAATTGATTGATACAAATAGCAGGTGGTCTGGTGTGTGTGTGTGTGGGGTGGGGGGTGGGGGGGGAGAGGGGGGTTCTGGGATCCTCCCCCAGAAAATTTTGAATAAAATAGATGATTTCCTGCATTTTGTTGTATTTTAATGGGTTAAACATCCACGTGCTTGTAAAATGTTTTTTTAAAAAGTTGTCTTTTTATTTGCGGACCCCCAAGCATCGGCTCACGGAACCCCAGGGGTCAGAGGACCCCAGTTTGAGAACCACTGGTTTAAACAGATAAACTGTCCGACTGCTGGATCTGCACTACACTGTGCAGGATCAAGTGGTCTTCATCAATGGTTTTTTTTTTTTCAATTTCTGAAGCTCTTTCAAAGTTTTTCTGTGACTTTAGCTGCTTTTCTTACTCATTTTCCATCAGTTCATGCTCTATGATAATTTTATACTGTGTAGTGTTTGACAAATTGAGCAAAATAGCGAAGGAGAAAAGAAACTGTGCTGAAATTCTGTCCACAGCAGAGGAAGCGTACCTGAAATTTATTTTCAAAAATTTCAGGTATTTCCTTGTTGCTTTATTTTATTTTGAGCTTTAACTCTTTCTGTCCTGTCTTAAATCGTAGTAGATTCTCACTTGGGATACCTACCTGCATTCAGGTGTTTTGTTTTCTTCCTTTCTTCTGATTTTTATTCTTTGTCCCGACTCGTCTGTCCAACAGCAAGACATGAAAATGAAGAGCAAGGTAACAACGCGCCTGGCTGTTTCACTTCCTTCTTGCTTTTATACGCTCTGCTCCTCTCTGCTGTTTGGTTCATGTTGTGGTTCAAACATTAGGCTGCTTAAGGATCGAAAACTAAAACAATGTTCTCCTCTCTGTTGTCCACACACACACCAGCCCATTGTGTTTGTGTCGGACAGAGCGCGGGCCAACAAAGAACTTGAGCACGACGGCATTCAGGGGGAGAAGAAGAAGAAAAGACCCAAGGTAACTTGTCTGAAATTAAACCCAATTACCTTTAGGCCCTGATCTCACTTGAGTCCCCCTGCAGCTCTGAAATACAAAACCAGGTCCAGCCCCGTCACAGGGACTAAAGGAACTGACATTTATCTGTTTTTGATGAAAACTTTAATTTATGACAGCTGTGACCGTCAGTTTGTGTCTTTACGTTTTTTTAAAGTAGCGTTTGAACATCCATCCATCATCTTTAACTGATTCTTACTTTTTTGGGTCACAGAGGTCACTGGTGCTCATAGCAGTTGTGTGAGAGGCGGGGGACAGATCACAAGTCCATCACAGGGATACAGAGACAAACATTCACTGTCTCACTCACACCTAGGGACAATTTAGTTACCATTAAACATAATCCTATAAAAAATACCTCTCACCTCTAGTTACTGGTAAATAATTTACATCTGAATGAACACCTTTATACAAATTTTAACAGCCAAAGATTTATAATTTAGTTCACTTAGCATCAGTGACACCCACCACCTGAAAAGGAAGAAGCAGGTAACGATGGACGAATGACTTAACAGGAGGAATGTTGTAATGAATTACTTTAGGCTGTCTTTTCTAAGAAATATCTGTGAATGAAGAACAATTTTTAATGCTAAAACTGGAATTTAGTCAAATAAATTTAAAATAATCAGTTTCCTGTCAACAATTAGTGCAATTTACTTATACTGTATTTTTCAGACTATAAAGTGCACTTAAAATCCTTTAATTTTGTCAACAGTGAGCCTTTTAGTCTGAAAAATACGGTAATCTCCATCTTCAAAAAAAAAGGTCTTTGTTGAAAATGAGTCCTCGTGTTTGTGACACTATTGAAACAAAGATTAAATAAAATATGCAAAAGTATTAGGTTTAGCACCCATTTCTTAAAAGTTACATTTACCAAGCTTAGATCTGTGAATTTAATTGTTAAAACTCCACTTCTCTAAACATAAACAGAGCTATTATTTAGTTATTATTAGACAATAAAGTTGACTTGACTTGAACTTAAAAGAAAATGAAATATCTCTAATCCTAGTTGGTCTTTATAGTGTCTGGAAGTCAACTCTCCCATGGCCTTCAGTTTTTATTTTATTTTAAATCGCATTAAACGAAAGTAAACCAAAATTAAACTTACAAAATTAGAACAATTTTGCAAAATTCAAATCAATTTATCAGTCTCATGCTAATTGAAGGAATGTACATCACCCGCTGTCTTAGTATGATGTTGGTAAATGGTCTGTTTTAGTCAAACCTTGTAAATAAAGTCGTGCTCATCTCATGCACAGACTCAGAGTACGTGTTGTGACTCTCAGCTACTACCACCCCAAACTTTAGCTCAATGTCTGTAAAACTGACCAAGCTGTAGCCATTTTCCTGTTGGCTGTAGCGGCCATCATGAAGTTAATGAGTTGTAGTTTTACATGCAGCGATTACTTCCTGCGAGTTGCACCAAAGTCTGTCCTGCAGTTTGAGATATTTTGCTAACAGACACTATGAACAAAAACATCATCACCCTCCAACCTGAGTGTCACAGATTCAAGGAATTGTTGAAAGGATCATCTGCTTAAATGACTCAAACTTTAAAATTTTTCTGCATCTTTTTGTTTTATGTTTAATTTTAAAAAATGCACAGATTTTACGACATCTTTTCCTCTTTTAGAAGCTGTTACAACCTGAGGAGACCGAAGAGGAAAAGAACTTCAGGGGTATTTACAAACAGATTGCTGGTGAGGTGAGGATACAACTCATGGATGTCTTTGATTTGATTGATTTGTGCTTTAATGTGGAATAAATCCGTCCTTCCTGCAGGACATGGAGATCTGTGCAAATGAGCTGAAGACCATCATGAACAACGTCCTTTCCAAACGTGAGCATGTGGAGCAGAGGTCACCATCGCAGCACGTGTGCTCACATGAAACGGCTTCTTTACTCTGCTTTCCCAGATAAAAACATAAAGACCGAAGGGTTCAGCCTGGAGACGTGTCGGAGTATGATCGCCTTGATGGACGTATCCTTTAAACGTGGAGCAGAGAAAACGTCCCCACAGATGATTTTTCTGTGACCGACTCTTTGACAGACAGACGGATCCGGGAAGCTGCACTTCCAGGAGTTCAAACATTTGTGGAAAAAGATCAAAGAGTGGCAGGTAGAGCAGATCCGGCGTCAGCTCATCCCTCTTCCTGTTATTTTTAGTTTTAAGGGATTACCTCCTCGTATTTGCAGCTCATCTTCAAACACTTCGACAAAGACAAGTCGGCCATCAGCAGCTTCGAGATGAGGAACGCGGTCAATGCTGCAGGTGAGCAGCAAGATGGAAACTGGTTGAAAACATTCAGGGTGTTCATTTCTGTTCGCTCCTCAGGGTTTCAGCTGAACAAGCAGCTGTACGACATCATAGCCATGCGCTACGCAGACGAACACCTCAACGTCGATTTCGACAGCTTCATCTGCTGCTTCGTCAGACTTGAGGGCATGTTCAGTAAGTTCAACCCAAACCTCCTCCTGCATCCTGACAAAAACACACCGTTAGCACCGATACCTGTCTGAGGCCAAAAATGGTTACCGTATTTTGGGAATTATAAGGCGCATTAAGCAAAATAAAGCAGATAAGTCAAACTTTATTCAGCTCGATCACAATAACCGCATAAAATTGGTTCGAGTTCCATAAGCACAACCAGAATTAATACATAAGTCGATTTTGGAGAAAATTAAAGGATATTAAGTACGCCTTATAGTCCAAAAAATACGGTAAATTATGGTTCCATACGTCAGATCAGAAGAAGCAAACTGCATAAAAACAATCCGTGGGATCATCTCGTGTGTTTTTCAGGAGCTTTTAATGCTTTCGATAAAGACGGAGATGGATTAATTAAACTCAACGTCCTGGAGGTGAGTTACTTTCTGTATGTTTCAAACTTTAACATCTCACGTTCTGCGTTTAATTATTGCAACAATGTTTTTGCTCATGTCTTAGCGCATTAGTCTGTACTGTTAGCAAAACGTCTCATGAAACAGATTTGAAAGCTTTCAAACTGGTTGCCATTTGCAACTGATTCACTTTTGGAGCCAACTTGATCCAAGATGGCTGCCTTAGAATAGTAACATCTGCAAAAGCAAAAATGGTCCAATTTACAGATAATGAGCTAAAAATTGTAGTAGTAGCTGAGCTTTGCCCCCAACTCACACTATGAGAGCAACAAACTTTGCTGCAGCTTCATCCGTGGGCCTGATTTGGCCCCTTGACCACCACTTGAATAGTCCTGGCCTAAAAACTGCAAGTCAACTCCGTTTGTTAGTAAAATATCCCATGAACTAGTGGACAAATTTAAACAAAACACCATATTTTTGGCTACACAACAAGATGCCGCTGTAACTCAGTGGTCAGTGCCGCAGTCTTGTAATCCCGAGGCTGCAGGTTCGAGCCCAGGCTGTGTCAGGAACAGCATCCGACGTAAAACAAACGCCAAATCTTTCCCGAGTTCATTCACTGGGGCAACTCCTGCAGGAGGAACCAGTCTAAAATAAATATCTGCATTTCTTCAAAGAACGCTTTATATCTATGCATTTGGACGTGCACGTCATCTGGTGTCCATTATGCGGCGCTGCAGCGCCACCTACGCCCTTACTTCCCACTGCCTTGCAACAACTCATTCGTTTTGGTAACCCTGTCCAGTCCTAACAGCTCGCAGACAAGAAACTTTGGCAAAATAACTGTTTAATTAAAAAAAAAAAGGTTGTTGTGCTAATATATGTATATTTTTTTACTTTCCAGTGGCTTCAGCTGACCATGTACTCGTAGATCATTTCATCCAGGACAGCGGCTCAACTGACCCCACATTTGTCGTGATGTTAAATTATGGTTTTGCACCTGGAATGTGACTAAAGGTGTTACGGATTGTAAATGAAAGCTTTTAAGTTATTGTTAATTCTGGTTTAATATTTGGACTTCTGTCAAAGCTTTGAGCCGAAACAACCGGTACTCAGAAAATATTTACAGGATCAGAACAGATTGAGGCAGACTTCGTGTTGTAAACACGTTTAAAGTGTCTTCTGCTTAGAAATTTGAGATAAACTTATACATTTAATATTTTATTGCTGTACACATACAGTAGGTTTTAATTTACAGTAATCATACTGCACAGAATTAAATACAAAAACTGAGGCAGAACCCTAAAAGTTTCTCTGGAAATATTTTGATCTTAAATGTGGGTGGGGGGGGGGG
>JARVLU010000179.1:22420447-22439905 GCA_031762415.1 Simpsonichthys santanae | reverse complement strand
GTTTTGTTTTTTGAATGTCCAGAGGACCAGACTTAGCTTTTTTAGATTTTTCTACCTGGATTATTGAGCAAGCATCAGGGCTACCCGGTAATATTTTTGTTCTCTCTAAATAATGGCCATATTGAATTCTTACTCCTCTTTCTTCAGTGCCTTATTTCTCGTCATGATTCTGTTGATGGTCTCTTTACTCAGACTCTTGTACAGACTTTTGGGCGTGATGCATTCGGTCTTCAACTTCTTCAACTTCTCTTTGTGTTGAGTTGTTGAGACGTGCTTGGCAAACTCCTTTAGACCCAAAGACTTTACCTGACATGCCTGGCAATCATGACAGGCATCCCTGTTTATAAAAAGAAGTCATGTTTAAAAAAAAAAGGATTCAACCACACTATATCATCATCGTTATCAAGCTTCGGTTCTATTTTCATGTGTTTTTGATTAGATACTCACTTGCCCAACACTGTCTCCAGCTCCCTGTGATGAAGCATGCTATGCATATGGTCCTGTGCGTCCTGCAATTAAAAACACACAAGGTTAAGATCACAGCTTATTTAAGTAGGGGGAAAAAAAAGCAACATGGCTCTGCATTTCAGCAAGCTAGAACATGTTAATTAAAGCCACTTACATATTTTAAATAAATTCTGCGACACAAAATACAGTAGATTTCTTTGACTTTCTTGGAGACTTGTGGAAATGCTTTATTCGCAGATGTTTTAGGCACGTGTGGAGACTGAATATGTGCCATATCTGGGGAAAAAAGGTGAAATGAGTACAGATTATATGGATTACTTGATGGAAAACGCTTCAATCAATCAAGTCAAATGCAGGCACTGTCAGAACTGTTGAAAACGTTTAAAGTTAGCAGATGCTCAGTAAATCTGTCCACGTTTCAAATTATACACCACGATACAAAATTAGGAGCATTCAAACAAGCTAAGAACTGAGTATTACACGTAACAAATAATAGAATACTGTAATTATTAGAATATCACGAATACCTTCAAAATTCACATGGTAACAACACCGCACTGCTAATACGACGCCATTTTTGCTAACGTATTTTACGCACGGCCTACGTCATTACGCCAAAGTCTACGCCGGAAGTTTAACGGTGTGCTAGCAGATCTACAAAAATATTGATAAGGTAAATCAGTGGTTTTTGCAATAACACGATCGGTTGGGATGTTGTACAGCTCTCATAAACTTCAAGAGGTTGTTTTCGCTACGGATTAGCTGAATGTTAGCAGTTAACGGACTGTTACTTGCTTTTCCATTTACTGTATTTAAAATCAAGTTTAAAGTAAAATGTGTGGCGGTTGTGTGCATAAAGAGTACCCGGACCGGGTAGGTTGAGGCTGGTATAAATATGTCATGTTTTGTGACTTAAAATACGAGTTATTTTGGCAGCTTTGCTTTTACACCCTAACTTTATTTCCGCCAATGCACCCAAAATTATGGAACTGAACTTTCCCCCTTTTATTTCTTGTTCAGGGCAACACTTGTCTGGAAAACGGATCCTACCTGATGAACTACCTGGGCTGTGCAAACTGCCACCAGAAGGACTTCGTGTTGATAAACAATAAAGCCATAAACGATGAAGATGGGGAGGAAGTCGTCACTTATGACCGTGAGTGTGTCTGGGTATCATTCAGCCTCTTGATAGAGTCCAGTGTTTGGACTTGTTTTAGTGACCATTTTAGTGGTTAATCCCAAAATAATGTCTTGTAAATTAATAATCCAGTTCATGTGGCTGCTGCCAGGTACCTTAAAACTGGTTTGATAGTCTTTAAATAAGACTTAAAACAGCAGCATGCCAGTACTTTCACCCAAGTGTTGTCTGGCTGTTTGTAATCCATCTACAGCACATTATAGAAAAATCTATCTCTCTCTCTAGATGTCTGCAAAAATTGTGACCACGTCATCGCCAGACACGAGTACACCTTCTCTGTTGTTGACGAATATCAGGTAAATGATGGTGTCTGGTTTATTCGTCAGTGAATCCTCATGTCTTATAGTTGTGTGTGGTATTGTGCAGGAGTACACCATGCTCTGCATGCTGTGTGGAAAGGCAGAGGACTCCATCAGTGTGCTACCAGATGACCCCAGACAGTCTGCGCCTCTCTTCTAGGCCCTGTAAGACGCCAAAGCTGCAGTTTCAAGACTGTCAGCATGGACATGATGCTGGCTGCACATTCAGGACTCCAAACACACAATTACTCTACTTTGTTACGCCAATGTTGACGCCGGAAGTGTATCGCATCATGAAATACCACAGCATATTTTGTGGTTAGCTTTTGTAGTAGAGCAGGAATTACAGTACTGTATAACTTTTTTAATACTAACTTTAATGATGAAAAAAAAAAAAGACCAGATATTTTAACTGACATGGACTGTAAATAAACATTTTTTAAAACTGTTCTTTTATGGATTATTACTTTAAATCTATTATGTAGTTTAATCAGTTTTTGCCAAGTAATGTTTGTTTGGCATGAGTATTGTCTAGTAAATGCCGAACAAAATGTTACAATTCTTCCAATCTACTGCAACAATAAAAATGACTTCCAACGGAAAACAACATCTTAAAATTAGACGCATGCTGTCAGATTGAGTCACAATGAGGATTGTTTCAGTATTGAGTTATTTTAATCTCAAAAGCTTCAAAATATGTAGTTTGTTGACATTTATCAGCTGGAAACAAGATGCCGGTAGTTGTTTACGCGAGCGGCAATTTAAAATCTCGATTGCTATATTGGTGTGGAGGGATGTCATTGGGAATTTCAGTGGTCTATTGGAACAACAACAAAAATGAGTTCTCAAGCTTCACAATGACCCAAACATGATATGAAGAGATTTTCTGGCTCTACAGCAATCAGCAGAGGAAAATGGTAAATTTGAAAGGAATATAAACAAAAGAGAAGTTTCTGAACACACCTGATAGAAAACTTAAGTGTAAATTAGGAAGTTTATATGCAATTTAGGTTACTGGGATAACTAGGCTTTGTCTTTATGGGCTCATTTTTACGCTAACCAGTTTCACCAAATATTTCACAAAACATACTACTAAGTCTAGCATTGATTAACAGGAAATTCATTGCATATAATTTGTTTTGATACTAACCAGTATGCTGTTTTATGAACTGGGCCAGTGTCTTATGTCATAGAAAAGATTAGTTCTTGTCACTCATTGTCCAACAGACAGAGTGATCAGTCGGAACAAGTCATTTGTTAAGACGATATAATTTTTACAACAATTCTTCTGTACAGCCATGCTTCAGCTCTTTATCTTTTGCACATTTCAGTCAGGTTATGGACTTTGCCTGGACCACTGCAGCACCTGAATTCGCTGCGCTGCTTGTAAACACTTTCTTTGCACGGCTAAGTTCAGAGTTTTCAGTTCAACGTTTGACTCAAACACTCAATGAGCTCGAGGTGTTCCAAGTTTGTTAGCTGTATAACAAACCCATACCATCACCTCTTCGCCTCCGTGCTCAGCTGATGTGAACTGTTACCGACTAAGAGTTCTAGTTGAAAATTCTTGGTGTAGTTTACGATGAAGTTCAACAAATCTCACAACAATGGAGGCATATTGTGTCTGATGTGGCTCTTGGGCTTTCTGTAACTTTTTTTTTTTTACATTAATGCAACAAATAAGGTTTTTTACTACATTTCTAACTTTTCTGGAGACAAAAACTGCAGTTAACCCAGAGGTTAAGAGCTCAAATAATACCTCAGCTACAGCTCCAAATCCCAGATGAGTTGAAAAGGAGGTGCTGTGGATGCATTCCCGTCTACCTGGTGGCAATGCTTTGAGTGCCTGACCACTGAGATCCTGAAGCTGGTGGAAAACGTGGCTCGTGACAGCGGGAAGACCGGAATCGTCCCTTGGCACCTGCAGTTCCATCCGTGAGAACAACGGGCTCGGCCGGCTGCTAGGAGTGGCCCTTGCTCAGGGAGCTCTGCCCGGGATTCAGGCAGTCCTCCTGGGTCCAAATCGGCATGTACAGCCAGTTTCTTCGGATCCACTGCAGGACATACCGCGCTACAAGAGATCCTTCCTGCCCACAGACAGCATCTATAACAAGTTTTTAATGAAACCAGGATGATGAACTGCAACAATTAATTTACATTTGGGATTAATAAAGTATTTTTGAATTGAATTAAAGGAGAGGCCAAAAGATCATCCATCAGCTTTTATTGAAACACATTTATCCATTTCTGTCCACTGTCTTCAGCTTCCTGTCCATTTCAGCAGCTTAACACTGATTTAACATCGTCTTCCTCAGACATTCAGTCCACCGCTCCTTCAGCATTTCTCGCCGCCTCCATTACTGAAAGAAATGCCAAGAATCGGAACCCTGAAGAATCCTGATTTCGTGAGGTACAATGAAAATGCGAGTCATTGCTGGTCTACGTCGTGATGTATTTTGATCAAAGCAGCTCAATAAAAATACAGATGCCTTCAGCTGGTTGTACAAATAAAAAAAAAACATTAGCAAGAATATTCATGCATGCTTACAATAGTTAAATGAGTGCACTTAAAATGTACATTCTAATATGCTGATAGTGGCCACGTGGTTAGACTATTCGAGT
Organism: Simpsonichthys santanae; assembly: GCA_031762415.1. Classification (NCBI taxonomy): domain Eukaryota; kingdom Metazoa; phylum Chordata; class Actinopteri; order Cyprinodontiformes; family Rivulidae; genus Simpsonichthys; species Simpsonichthys santanae. The sequence continues at coordinate 22,435,318 of JARVLU010000179.1, read as the reverse complement.
AAAGTAAAAGTACACACAACACTAAGCTATGCTAAAATGAGCATCTCATTGTTAAATATTAAATTAACATTGTGAGACTGCATGTTTTGACTTTGTACATGAATGCTTGGTTCAGTTTACAGCTTGTTCTTTACCATTATAGTGTTTTTAGATTAGATACAGGATTTCATAGTCAGCGGTAACGGTTTTCCTAATGGTACATATCTACAGTTTACAATTTTTTACATCCCTCAAGCTTTAAACTTGATTTTTTTTTGGTCTTGTTAGGACTACATGGAGTTTTATTAGAGGAATAAAACGAGAGGTAAACATTGGCAAGCTCAAGATTCTCTCAACATTTTCCCACGTTCAAATAAATAAATAAATAAATACAAGTTATCATTCATTTTACATTACATACAGTACATTCCCTTGGGTAATGCCTTATTTACACATGCTATCGGGGACTGGCGGTGAGGCAGCCTCTCCACAGTTGTGCAGTCAATCCGTTTTGTTAGAATGCAGTCATCGAGTCAATTTCCCTTTAGCCTCGTGGAGCGGAGCTTTTCCTCTGGAGCCGTAGCTCCACTGACCTGGTTCTGTGGTTCTGTACTGCGGCTGAGCGTGCCGAGGAGGGGAGCCCGAGAGGCTGGAAGGCGAGCGGCTGCGCCCCTGCTGCAGCGTCACGTTCTCTCGGAGCTCGTGTCGGGAGGGGGAGGAGCTTAGAGAGCGCTGGAGGGAGGAGGAGCAGCGAGGGCGAGGAGGAGGGCTGAGGAGCAGCCCGCTGCGGTCCTGCATCAGCTGCGTCAGAGTGGCCAGGAAGTCTGCGTCGCTGGTGCTGCTGGCTCGCACCCTCAACCGTCGCCGTCTGGAGAAAAGAACAGAGGCGGAAAATCTGAGTGGTTCCTCGCATTGTTCACAGCTCCGTGTAGTGGACGCAAACAAACTGCAGACACTTAATAAATAAATGTGTGAAGACCTAAATTCTAAATTTGTTTTAGAGTAATGGTAATTTTTTTTAAAAGCAGGTGGCAAAATGTTTACAGGATAAAAACCTGACTACAGCAATAATAAAGGCCTGCAGTGTAATGGGTTCTACATAAAAAAACTAACTACTGTATTCTTAGTAGAGGAAATCATAAATGGTTTCAATCACAAAACTAGTTTGGAGGCTTTACACGCACCTTTACTATATATCTGAAAACGTGTGCCTGTGGCAGTAAACACAATATTTTATAATAGAAGTAACTCGTCATGGGAAGTAAAATCAATAACTGCTGAGTAGGGATGTCCCGATCGAGGCGTTTTCACATATGGTTTTAAAGTAGCTGGACGCACTCCCCTCCTGTTTCCTGCTATGGTTGTTCACCAGCCGTGCCAGATCATGGCTGCCATGAAACTGTATGCAAACTGCCAACGTGTCTGTGATACGAAAGTCTGTTCAAACCCAAACTGAGAACAGCTCGGCAGCTACTTACAACCTTTGCTGTTTGGTTATGTTTGTGATAAAGCAGTAGTCCCTCACTACTCTGCGGTTCATTTATCACAGACTCGCTCTATCGTGGTTTTTCAAAATAAGATTGGACATGACACACAATTGGCTGTTTGGTTGATGAGCTGCACGATCGGCATGGAATTTTTATTTAAAATAAATTATTTTAAATGATTTAGCACCTCCTGCACCTTTGTGCAGCCCACACTGCAGGATAAACTTCCTGCTGCAGCTGATCTGCTGTCCTCCGTGCAGAGCGTAGAAGTGGGCGTGGCCAAGAGCACTTGCAGGTGGCTGAGAGCAGCGGAGGCAGAGAGCTGAAATCATGACATTCTGTGCTCTTTTAGAGCATTTAGAGTTTAGAAACATTGAATATAGCAAGAGTGTGGGAAGGGTTTAAAACGCCTTTATATACTAAAACTACTACTTACTACTTGTAGTGCTTAGTGTATTCTTATTTTAACATATTTCTTAGTTCATATTTTAGATCTTATTACTGTTTTTCTTTACAATTTGTATTTTTGTTGGATGTAACTGGGAACCTGTGCACATAGTTTCATTCCACCTCATGTACCACATGTGATGTGAATGACAATTAAGAACCTTGAATCCTTGTACTATTATTCCTACTTGGCAGTTTTTCACTCATCGAGGGGCTTCAGGTTACGGATCCCCAGTGATAAATGAGGGACTACTGCATATACTTTATAAACACAATCTCAAATATTTGCTTAGGACAAAAGAAACATTGACAAACTGTCTCAAAAGATTATGTGCTTCTGACAAAAATTTGGCTAAAAATTAATTTTAAAGGCTTTTATGTTCAAATAAATGACAAAGGCTAAGAATTTCAAGAGAATCGTTCATTCAAATAGTTTAAAAACAGCTAAATTCACCTATCAAAACAAATTAATGCCGGTAGCTTCTGCAATCCTGAGGTAATTATTAAATGATCCGGCTTGAATAAATCTGAAGTTTTTTTTTCTATTTCAACGCTGCATTAGAAGCCTGATGCTCACAACAGACAAGCCCTGAAGGAAACAGCTTCTTTGCACAGACTTCGGGGCGGTGACATTTTAGCAGTACACGTACGTACCTGTTGTCCACATTTGGGCGGATGGGCGGTTTCCCTGGAGGTGGTCGAGGCAAAAACCGGCTAGTGAGCTGCTCTGGGAGAAAAGTGGCACTCACAGGGCGGGGGATTTTACTTTTACTTCCTGAAGAGGATGACAGGGACAGAGGGTCTTCTCCTGCACAGTCGGACCTAGAGCCCCGCTCCGAGGAGAGCCTGTCTCTCGGCAGGGCACAGGGAAGGTTGTCGCAGGACAGAGACGGAGAGGGCGAGTGCGTCGGCGAGCCGGGAGCCGGGCTACTCCAGCGGTGACGCCTATCCACGTTCGGGTCTCTGCTCGGAGAGTCCAACGGGTTGCTGGGATCTCGTACCGGGATTCGACTCAGTCTCGGGGACGACGGAGAGTCTCTTCGCCTGAGCAGAGCTGGAGGTGGAGATGAGGAGACGGTGACAGTGCTCTCCACAGCGCCCCCTGCTGTGTCTGCTTGAGGATGCTGATTCGGTTCAGAGGAGCGATCGGGCAGACCAGAATCGCTCTCTGGGTCTCTGTCGTTGGTCAGATGAACCGTGGGGCCTTTGGCGGAATTTAACACGGGGGGCGAGTCCAATTTCCCTCCATTTTTTAGACTTTCCTCTACAAGTTCCTCTAATTTACAGGATGATTCCTCAGGTGGAGCTGTGCTGCTCTTCTGTACAGGTGAGCATGGTTCACCGCTGGAGGTCTGAGAACAGATAGATTATCATTGAACCTTTAGAAAAGCTTAAAACTAATATTTAAAATGTCTTTTTGTTCGTTTCTAATTTCCCAACTACAGTATTGGGGAGTCAGATGCAATAAATTACACGTGAGTTAGAACCACTAACTAGTTTTAATAAATTATTTAAAATATTAGTTTAACTACTGGTAAGCATACATACATTTGTCCAGACATATAGTCAAAATATTTTTTTTCAAAGTGGTCACCAATTTTTAATTTGTGCATTTTTGCATATTTTCTTCCTCCTTTTAACATCAGTGTCTGCAGACCTACTTACAGTAGAGTTTGGAGCTGTCCTTGAGTTTAAACCTTTTTGTAAAGTTTATTTTCACAGTCCTCGTACTTTAACAAAAAAAAAAAAAAAGTTTTATTGCCTTACCTGCTCCATCTGCGACCTTCCCATCATGACTGAAGGCATTTGTCCCAGCACCCCTGGCAGCCTCCGGTGGCCCAGTAACCATGTGCCGGGCATGGCCATCTGCGACAGGACAGGGCTGCTGGTCACTGCAAGGCTCGTTTGGGCCTCCTGCTGCTCCGAGGAGTGATTCTCAGATTCAGCAGCAGCGCAAGCCCCCAGCTTGTTCTCGTGATGAGCGTCTGTCTGAGGCTTGCATCCTCCAGAGCTGCCGGCTTGCTCTAGCTCCAGCATCACCCACTCCTGAGAGTTTGTTTCCTGAGGTACAGGGCTGAAGTTTACAGCCACAAAGCCGCTGCTCGCTGCACCATCTTCTGGGTCGGGAGTTGCTGTGCCGGATTGCTCCTCGTTGCAAGATGCCATCTGCTGTCCGTGCCCCTTCTCAGGTATGGGTTTCTCCTCAACATGACAAAGGACAGGACGCTGTTTGCCTAGACTAAAAAAATAGATTCAAACATGGGTTTGCTCCGTTTTAGATTTTGTTTTGGATTATTGTATTTGTACAGGGCACTCACTAGGCCTCAAGGAAGCGTTCGATGGTGGGCTTTGGTTCAGGAGCGAGCCGCTTTTCAAACGCCAAACTCTGGCTGTGCCTCATCCTGCGGAGCAGAGGTGCAGCACGATCTAAGAACATGGTCTCTGACCGCACCCGTCTTGGTGAACTCTGCATGGAGCCAGTGTTGGGGCTCTGGTTCCCCTGGTTCTGACTATGTTCATCCTCACTCACGACCTGAGAGGAACAAATGACAAATAAGGCTGGTAACATTTAAACATTACAAAAATCAGTAGCAGAAAACTGATCTTTGAATAAAGAGAAAGGCAGTCCATTTTTTCCCCAAAAGGTGGAAACTCACTGGGCTGCGACTGATGGTGACGGGTTGACAAACAGCATTTATGAGTCTCCAGAATGTCTTGTAATATCTGTGGGGATCTCAAGTTCACGGCTTGAGTCTTAGAGGCTCATAGTCCTAACACGTGAGTTTTGAAAATGTTCAAAACATTTGTACAACAAATTTTTTCTCTAAATAGTCACAGAGAATCCTTAAGAGTGTCTTGAACCCTTTTCAATTTTGTTGTGGGTATGTCCAACTCATCTCAGAGAGCACTTGAGCTGTATCTTTACACCTGCACAAGAACTCTCCTCTGACAAAACATATTAAGCTAAAAAAAAAAAAAAAAAAAAAAATCAAAAGGATCAATTTTCATGATTAAAAACAGGAGTGGACAATAAAATAAAAGTGCACAGCCTAAAATGCAGTTTTGCAAGCTTTATGCACAAAACACACTGTGATTTTCAAACATTGGTCAAGTAAAATGCAGCCTGCTGGTCACAAATACTCATTGGTCAGTGAGATAGCTACTGAAAATTTTGACTATTTTCTCACAATATTCAGTCAAGTTTGGATCGTCAACTAATTTAAAACAGTCACAGAGTGAGATACCACCTGAAGTATCAGCAGACTGGACATTAGAGGCTTCAGTACTTGCCAGCAGTAAAAATGGAAGTGACATAAGTTAGGTAAGTGTAAGTCAGGTGAGGTGAATGTGTTAAATTTACGTGAGAACAATATGGTAATGTAGTCAGGACTCCTGAGACGTGAACACACACTGTGCTGTGTGCAGCTCACTACACACAGTGGTTACATTAATAATACAGTAGTTCAGAACTAAAAGCTTCAACGTGAACGTTAAAAGCAAACAGCACCTCTCCAACCTTTCTGAGCATCGGCTGAGCATGTTTATGGTTCCGATTGCGGTCCATCTCTTCCCATACGTCTCCACCAGGAGTGGTCGGGGTGGGGATGGGAGGGCAGTTGTCAGCGTCGCTGAGGCGTTCCCCTTGAAGGACATCTTCTGTGTTTTCTCTCTGCAGCTCGCCTGGCAACACTGAAGCATTGGCCATGCTGTGGATGAAAAGGGAAGGTGACCCAGCCGCTCATTTCTATGGCACAATTTAAAGCAGTAATTTCTCAGGGATCTCTGACAGTGCAGTTTTTTTTTTTTTTTTGGTGGGGTCTAAAATAAAAGCAGCAGCTCAACTGCATATTGGAATCAATGGAGTGTGAAGGTAGACTGAAGAGCATGAATAAAAGTGTAACTTTGAAAATAAAAAAACAAAAGCATGACTGTCAAAATGCTTTAGCTTTCAGTACCCGAGGTAAGCTGGGGTGAGGCGAGTGAGCTGCTGAGCAGTGTTGGCTGCTGCAGTGATGGTCAGCAAATCCTCTGAATCACATTTCTCCCAGTCATAGGGGTCATTCTCCAGCACGTTGTGGCTCTTCATGGCCTTCTCAAACACTGACATCAGGAGCTGTGACATGGGAAACAAAAAGATAACCCAACAGAGTATGTGCATCAGTGTTTGATAAGAGAAAGAATAAATTATACAAATCTATGGTACTAAATAAAAAAAGATAACCTGATAATCAGGCTTAGTGAAGTAGTCCAAAGCCAGGATATGATCCAGAAAAGTACTGAACTCTGATGGAAGGTGCTTCAGCATGAGTCGATGGTCATGCGTTTCTTTCAGATTTCCTACTTGTTCCTGAAATCAGAGGGGTTAAGCAGATGGAATCAACTGTGCAGTCTGATTTTATATTAAGGAAACCATAAAAGTGCATACTTTGTCTTTAATTTTCCTCCAGGGAAGTTGTCCAACCATAAACTCCACCAGCATGTAGAAAAGGGACCACAGGTCGTCATGACGACCAATCTCCTGTATGTGCAGACACAGATATGAAGTTAATAACAAGAACAGTCAGTAGAACATGTACGCTGGGTATGTTATGTAGAAACAAATGGTTTTTTTTAAAGCATTGCAAACTCTCAGATGTAATAACTAAACACACACAAAAACAGGTTTCTATTTGTATAAAAAATCATGCATTAAAAAAATTAAATACACTAATTTTATGTATAACCTAAATTTTGTCCAAGTATGAAATGTCTGATTTTAACATATTTACAAATTTATTTTAATTCAAAGCCCAAAGTGTAGCATGAGCATTCAGCTTTTCTGCTGCTAATTTTGTGACTAAAGGAAACAGACACAATGATGTTCACCTTTCTTTTTGCATCTGTGCATTTACAAAAACTTCCCTTTCAGTTTCAATCTGAGGAACCAAGTTTTTAATAAATCACACTGACTTATTTACAGATATTACTGCAAAACTATTATCAGTTAACGTGCCGGCACGCGAGGACACACAAAAGCTGCGACGCAGGCAGGAGAAGCGTAAAGCAGATGATTCTCAATTTGTGCATTGTTTGAATTCTGTAAATGATCAGGACGACGGCTGAACTACTCTACTTTTAGATAACTGTAGATGAATCTGTGCTCAACCCTCACCTTATTCTTGTGGGCATTGATTGAGGCGTATCGCACGGTTCCTCTGAAACCTGCCACAGGACGAGGCTGAAACAGAACAGATACTTAGAATGGAAAACACGAGTTATAAGACAAATTCAACTAAATAAAAATAAATTAAAAAAACATAAACCTAGATATGCATGATATTGAATTTTTGGCCGATATCCGATATGCCAATATGCTAAAACTTATTTGGCCGATAACCGATACCAATACCAATATATTTTCCCCTAGACCTATTTACAGAGACTACATAGTTTTCTCTGCTGTGGAATTAAAATACTGTACCACATTATTCTGCATGGTCTTTGTCAGTTTGGCCTGATACCAAATGCAGATGGCCAAAAGGCTGAAAATTGTGTATTACTTCAATTGGAATTATGTTCAATGTCAAATTTATTCATGACATTTACTCTCTCTAACACAATGACAACACTTGAACAGTGCAAATTTGTAAGTTTTTACTAATCTAAACTCAACCTGTTCACAAGCGACCAGTGAAAAGCGCATAAGTAGTAGTGCATTGATAGATATACTTGACAGTTTCTTAAATTAAAAATTAACTTAAAACAGAAGCCTTTTATATCGGTGAGTTGTTTTGATGGAATGGCCGATGTTCCGATATTTAACTTTATCGCTAATATCGTCCGATACTGATACCATGCAGATAATACCGTGCATCATACTTAAACCATATATCAGTAGGTATATTTTAACTCCTACAAATGAAGCGACTGACCTTTACAATTTATGTTACGCACAGATTTTTGCACTAAAGTCATGTACAGTATAGCAGATTAAGCTTTAAACAGTTTCTCAGAAGTAGCAGTGTTTTTAAACAAAAGCTAAGATTCATGGTGACGAAAATAAAGTGGAGCACTTACAGGACGGACTTCTTGGTTGGAGTTGGTAAACTGACGAGCCAAACCAAAATCAAGCATATAGCAGCATCTGCAGGTACTAGCAAGTCTTCCCATGGCAAAGTTCGACTTCAAAGTTAACAGGGAAGAAATAAAGATTTTGTTTGAGATAAGCAGTTGATTTATTTAGCAGAAAAAAGAAGAGGCTTTATCCGACCTGAATGGGAACTTACTGGCTTAATATCGCGGTGCAGAAAGCCGACAGAGTGGATGCTTTCAATGGCCTCTAAAATCTGCTTGCCGAGTCTTAAAGTTGTGGAGACGGAGAAGGTGCCGCGGGTCATTGTTCTACGCAAATCTGCCAGATTCCTTCCCTTTAAACACACAAATTTATTTATGAGCGTTAAAGTGTTGAGAGGCGAATTACAAACAGAAACACTGAGCAAGTGTTCGAGAGCTTACCTGGAGTTCCATCACCACGTAGTTGAAGCGATCGTTCCTGCCGCAGCCCACAAATCGACACACGTGGTCTTTTCCTGGTAAAGAAAATATGTTTATGTGCTCGCTCACTGCTCATACAGGCAAAAAACTCTATTCCTCCAGATGTTAATGATCTGCAGTATCAACTATTTATTGATTTATAGCTACAGGGATGAGCAGGTTTGCATATAGTAATACAAATAACATGCTCATTTTAATAATAAACAATCACAAACACTTGGTAATGTGATGCAAGAAACAACTCATATTTTAGTGTTTAGGACACTAAGCTATAAATATTTATTATTATGTCATATAGCATTTTTTGGCACATCAGCGCTCTCTATGTTTGTGTGAATTACAGTATTTCACTTGAAAATATAGATGCATCCTCAGTAGAATAAATAAATCTGAATGTGTGAAATTAAGCATTTGACAAAATAATTTCTGTCCATCAGTTTAAAAAAAGAGCTTGATGAAACAGACAGATATGATTTTATTGAGTTTTACATGTCTGAAGAGTTTAATGGGGAACAAGTGTTTAACGCTGGGAAAGCTACTTCCACGACTCAACAGAAGGCATTTTAAAAAGCCTATGCTGTACTGTATTGATATTAACGCTGTGAATTTCCTTGCAAAGTCAAACTCTACTGGATTGCTGGCGGCACATTCTGGTTTTTAGATAAAAAGGATAACTTAAAAGAACTAATTTGTTGGATGTGAAGCAACAAAACAAAAAAAAAAATACTGTATATATAACAAGGCACTGACATCACTAATGTAAAACTAACAGTGGCCCAATCTACAATCTTAGTCCCAGAAAAACACCAACAGCTGTTTGGCGTGACTTACCCTGAAGTTTCTTCAGCACAGCCACCTCCATCTTCAGCACTTGTTTGGGTTGCTGAGCAGACTCAACCTTTAAGGCTACGGTGGCCTGACTCAACTGGTCCAGAACTTCATAGATCTCCCCAAAACCTCCTCCACCTATCTTCCTTATCTAAAAAACGGATGCAATGTTAAGCCAGCCTGCAAACCATCAGGATCTTCCAACTCGTCGTCCATTTGCCTGGTTAAATAAAGGTTAATAAAAATAGTGACACTTACCACTTTCCACCTGTCTCGAACCACATCTCCCACTGACAGGATGTCCGTGTGCTCTGCAGCTCCACTCATCCTGAGGGTCTTCAGCCTCCACCTGGCATCAGTGTCACGGGTTCTTCGCTGAAAAACAGGATCTTAAATTTAGCAGATTTTTTTAAAGGGCAGAAACGGATCTGACTGCAGGCGACTGCACATATCACGTCGTCCGGGGCAGCAGATAAAGCGCCAGGCTGGTACCTATAGCAATGGTTGTTGGTTTCTCTGCCGCAGAATCAAAACATCAACATTACAGCTATCAGCGCAGCCGCAATCACGCCTCAGAAATGTCGTTCAAGCAGCCATAAAAGATAACTCGGCAAAAAGCTAATCTCGGTTGTGGGGTTCGAGCGATGCGGCAGCTAATTAGCATACTTCGTTGTGGGATATCGGTTAGGAGGTAAACTAGCTCCCTGACCTCGCTTACCTCGCTTCGTTACACCTTCGTGATGCCAGTTAGCTTGTAAAATTGTCTCCATCTTCCCAAACAGCTCAGAGCCACGCGAGTCATCTTCAGCGGCTGTTCGTTTGAAGAATGAAACAGCGGTGAACCATCATGGCTAGGATTAGCTGCCCCGTTAGCCACCAAGCTGCCGCCGCTGCTAATCGGGGGAAAAAACTGTGACGTCACATCGTTAGTGTTTTCTGATTGGTCAGAAAACTCCTGCATCCGAGAGGAGTGCAACCCTGAACTGCTGTAATAACTAACAACATAGTCAAACACTTTTTGATATTTACAATACAAGCAATCCAGTCATCTGAACTTATAGACATCCAATATGCATGTTTTTGGTCTGTGGGAGGAAACCGGAGTAAAATATGCAAACTCCACCCAGAATGTCCAAAATAAAAGTTAAAGTAGCAAAATGTAAGCTAAAAAATGCAAAACACTTGCCAAAAGCTAAAAGGAGGAAAACTTTAGCTAAGAGGCAAAAGTAACAAAATTATTGATAAACTTAAAGTAGTAAAATCCAAGGGAAAGTATAGTTAAAAGCTAAAATTAGCAAAGTGTGGCCTAAAAGCTTGGCACCTCCCTAGGGAGGTGCTTGGGCATGTCCAACTGGGAGGAAACCCCAGTGAAGACCCAGGACCAGACATGCTGGAGAGACTATTTCGGTTGGCCTGGGTACACCTTGGGCTCCCCCAGAAGAGCTGGAAGAGGTGGCTGTGGAAAGAGATGTCTGGACCTCCCTGCTCAATGTGTTGCTCCCACAACCCGACTTCAGAACAAGCAGAAGATAATGGATGGATGGACGCCTAAAAGCAGAGTTGCAGTCAGACAGTTAACACAAAAGGAGCTACAAAAAGCAAGTTTTTTGAAGCAGATATGAAAGAGCAGTGCTTTTGCAAGAATTAGGCAAATGGGCCTTCTACTCCGCTCATGTATCCTGGAACATCTTGCAAAAATCTGAGCTCTGACCATGACCTCTTAAGTGGCTTCAAGCATCTGCTAAGTTCATGTGAAAAAAAACAATGCAAGACATGTTCCTGTTTTTAGTTTTCTACATCGCTTTACAATCTAGATGTTTTATGTTTTTTAACACCATTTTCTTTCATTTGTTCTTCTCAATTTGTATGCTTTCTTTTATGACTCTCTGTTGTCTGGCTGTTGTCATCATTCTTTGTTAAAATCGTGTCTCTTGTAAATGAGTCATGTGACTCAATGGGACTAAGCGATATAAATAACGGTTGAATTAATAAAATAAAGCGATCTCGGTGTGTACATGTGGGGAAAATACAGTATCTATACAAACAAAGTTAAACATTTTGAAAAGCATCCACCTCCAAAATGAGCTGAATGTTTTGATTTTTGAATGACTAAAATAGCTCAAGCACAAAACGTACTGAAAATGTATACTTTGATTGCATAACGCAGAATATAAAAACAAATCATGTGGGTGTTTGATTTATCTCAGCGTGTCTACAATCTTGATCGCGGCTCTGAATTTACCCAATAACCCCGCATTCAGGACGACTTGAAAACACTAAACAAACGCACACGGATGTAACTATGGGCGTGGTCAAACCTCGGGATTGGATAACCGGATGTGGGTTGAGCTGCTCTCGGGGCTCGCGAGCGTCAAACGTTTAGCGCAGTTGCGCAGTTTCGCAGCCCAAAAAGAAACCCTCGGTGTTTGCGGAACTCTTCGTCCGCGGTGTTTAAATCAGAGAAAATACCCGCAGCCGCCGTGGCGCGGCAGCATTTTCACACCGCCTCATGCGCGTTTCACCCGAACGTACTGTTGCAGGAGGAGGGGGGGTGAGGGTTAGAAAGTTGTGGACATGTTTTCCTGAAAGTGCACGATTTTTACGGATCCGCCGTGCAACGTTGCTGTAACTACGAGCTTTTTTTTTAAATGCCTGTCGGGACCTTCCGTGTTGCCGTCGAGCCGCCTCGTTCGCCATATTGTGCGCGGTTGAAACTCGATGGAAAGTTGTCAAGAGTTATGACACTCGCCGCGCACGGACCCTGCTTCTTTTTCCTCCTTCGTCATGGAGCCGCGCGCAGTCGACTTTGATCGAACCCGAGGTGACTGCATGGAGCCGCTCGCGCACAGTCGCGTGCGCCAGTGTTGAAGGTACAACGTCCTGAGTAACGCTCGCTAATCTGCGGCGTTGCCCTAACGGCGCTCGGCTCTGACGCTTCCTTGTTGCTCATGTGTGACATGTTCATTTACTGGCTATCGCTCGGGCGCTTGCACGAGCCCCTTCGTTTCCTGTATTTCTTGTTACGCCAAAAATAATGGCAGCTCCTCTTGACTTCACGCGCCTCCTTGTTGCTGCCGTCTCGCAACTTCAGCTTGTGTAACGATGTCCTCTGCACGCGCCTTCGTCCAAAATAATGTTTATTCTGCTTTTGTTTCTGCATTTGCACTAACCAGACGGGGCTGTTTGCTGCTGTAGGCCTCAGTTTCCTCTTTGCTGCTGCTGCTGGCGACTGTGAGTGGACTGAACTCTTCATGCTTCTCCTTTAAAGAAACACATTGATGACTTCTCCCTTTTTTCTCACAACAAGGTCCCCGAGGAGGATGAGGAAAATGGACAGCAGAGCTCGGATTTAATTGCTGAGAAGTGGGCTGCATGTACCCCACCCTGCACTTCCCTTTGGGATTCATGCTTCCTCCCAGATACCTCTGTCTACACAGTTGAAGTATTTGACGGCCGAAGAACACTACAGAGGGCATCAACCAAGTTTTGCACGCTCAGAGATTCAGACTGAGGACATTTGCTTATCTTAGGTTGTTGCTATGAGTCTCCCATCTCAAGCTAACCCGGACAAGAGCAAGCATCAGACTCCGGCCATGAAAGAGGCTGTGCAGCACTCGGGGGAGGTTTATTTTGGTATGGGACCTCCGGCTTTAAAGACGAGTCACAGCGACTCTGCAGGCGGCTCTGGAGTTGGTCACCAAAGTCTGCCCCACTATCAACAGGCTGCTCCTGTTAAATGGATCCAGGACCCCATACAGGCGCCCAGCTGGTCTCAGGAAGCTCCCATGCCGACCTGGGGACAGAACTTTGGCCCCTACATGAGCGGTGTAAGGGATCAGATGGCCTTCCACAAGGGAGTCCACGAGGGTGCGGCGATGCCGATGGGAAGGGAAAACCAGCTGCCGGCACCCGTGGAGGCTTACAGAGATGCCACCCAGGCTCAAACTCAAGGCGGGGGGCTGGAGTGGGGGCAGCATGCCGCCACCGTTGCTGCGATGCATCAGGCTCAGCTGCAAGCCTATCAACACGGCCAGGGTCAACCTCACACGGTGCAGGCCCCAGTTCTGCAACCGTTCCAGGCGTCGTTTAGGCCCAGCAAGTTCTCGTCCAATTACTACTCCGTTTTCCCGGGAAACAAGGCAGTGGTGTACAGCGAGCAGCCTAAACCTCAGCAGCAGCAGCAACATCTGCACCCAGTGCAGCAGCAACAAATGCACCACCATCAGCAACAACAGCAGCAGCAGCAACACATGCACCAACAGCATCAACTTCAGCTTCAGCAGCAGCAACAACAACAACATATGCAGCAACAACAAATCCAACAGCAACAAATGCAACAGCAGCAGCTGCAGCAAATGCAGCAACAATATCACCAGCAACAGCTGCAGGAGCAACAACAACAAATTCAGCAGCAGCAACAAATGCAACAACAAAATGTTCTACAGCCAGAAACGACACAATCTCAGGTGCAGCTAAAACAACAGACCCAAACCTTTGGCGCTTTTCAGCCTCCGGACCTCCTTCCACCTGACTCTGCGGCTAAAAGCGACGACGCGCAGTCGACGGAGCCACAGACGCAACCGAAGGTTCAAACTGGCAACGCGTCGGCTTTACCTGATCAGGGCGCTGAGAAGGCTGCCACAAACCCTGCGGACTCTGCAGCGGCCCCTCGGCGCTCGCGTCGCCTTTCCAGAGAGGGACAGTCCCCGCTGGGCCCCCCTTCCACAAACATTTGGTCTCAAGCCTCCAAAGAGGCACCGCCATCCCAAAATGGAGTCACGGGCGTGCCGGCAGCGAGAGGCGGAGAGAACCAGGCGGCAACAGGAGGAGTCATACAGATCACCCGCAGGAGAAGGAGAGCATCCAAGGAGATCAACTTGGAGACTCTTGCTCAGAAGGCATCAGAAATGGAGTCCCTGCCTGCTAAAACTGTCAAGGTTGAAAAAATATGTCTATTTACTCTCCTGGTGTAACTAATTTATTAATTTGAGGCACAAATAGGGTAAACTACAACTTAAATACTGACTTTAGGTTAAGTAAACGTAAAAGAGACTAGAATAGAAGCTAATTTATACAAGTGACAGCAAATTTTCTGCTCTGGTCAAATTGGCAAGCAGTTGTACAAAGAGGAAGAGCCCTGTTTCTATTCAGAACTTCCCTTTGGTTTACAAAATCCCTTTTTTGTGCTGGTTTATTTGACTTCCAGCCGCGGTCCAGTTTGACTCCCGTTTATAGTCCCAAATCATAAATCCTGTTCAGATTGATTCAATCACAGTCCATTCATTCTTGTTATAATACAATCCATTCACATACAGCACATTGAGAAACGTCAATTGGGTAAAGTTGTCTAAGGACGCCGGCGGGTTGCGTAATGTTTTCACTTCTTTACAGTACCACCACCTGAGCAAGCTCGCTGGTGGAAGAAACCTCCCAACAGAACTGGGCTCAGGATGGGCACCCATCAGTCTCAATTAGGGGGAGTGGTGGCGCAGTGGTTAGACGGTGGGCTTGTGATCTGGTTAAAATGTGGGTGGAAAAAGGTGAAACACCCACACCTGCCTCCACCCTCATTCGCTCCACTCTGGGCCCCTGAGCA
>JARVLU010000179.1:22390853-22412809 GCA_031762415.1 Simpsonichthys santanae | reverse complement strand
CATCTAGACGTCATCTCTTTCAGGGAAGACCCTGCATTTTTCAACAAGATAATGCCAGACCACATTCTGCAGCAATCGCAACATCATGGCTACGTAGGAGAAAGTACTTAAAGGAAAATAAGACAATTCAAAAAAGATCCTAATTGAAGCCTAGTTTTAGGGATTAGGTTTGCACCATTTATTGTTTTCAATCATCAAAAAGTGCTTTAGCAGACAGGAAGGGGGTGCTTTAAAAAAAAAAAAAAATTCAAAAGAGACAAAAAAAATCAATCACATCCTCTTTGTGGCAGGAAGGCTGGTTTGTAGAGGCATGAGCCCGAGGCCTAAATGGAAATAAATACCTCCTAAACCTCTCAACAGTAGAGCACAAGCACCTTTTAGACTTCTGAAGTCAACTCTGTATTTAAACGTCTTTCAGGTGCGGTCTAAGACGGTGGCTCAGTGCGTGGAGTTCTACTACACGTACAAGAAGCAGGTGAAAGTGGGACGAAACGGCATCTTGACCTTCGGCCCTCCAGATTCACTGGTGGAGAAGCACACCGAGATAACGGTGGACATTAAGGTGGAGTGAAGTTCTTGATTTTTCTGCAGCGAGAAAAGTCGTTTTGCTTTTTGATGCGACTGAGATTGTAATCCAAGTGTGGAGGCGCCAAAAGTGATCACTCAGTGTGAAGACAAAAAAAATACAGCTCTCTTCTATTAAACAAGGCCGACGTGGATTAAAACAAAAGTTCTCTAAAAAATAAACATCTGTATTGTGATTCATTGCAGACTTATCAACCCAAACTGACTCCATTAGAGGTGGATGAAGACAACAACAAGGAAGGATTTTATGATGAGAGCCATGAGAGCAACCAGCAGGCGAGGGTTGTTCAGTCACTACAGGCTCATGACTATGTAAGTATTTTATTCTATACTGCCTTCATGGACTAACCCTAAACTTCACAGAGGTGTTCAACACTAAATATACTTTGTCTCTGAACACATTTCAGAGGAAAAGGCGATTATTGAAGTTGTTAAAACAGCTTTTAACTGTGATGGAATAACTCCAAACACAACCTAATGGTTTCAAAGAGTATTGAAACCCTACATCATTCACCCAAACCCAGAGCTATTCCAGCTAAATTACTGTATTTGCCACTGTGTAAGTCTCATCAGTCCAAATATGTCTAATAAAGTGGAAGAACAAATAAACAGGTTGCTTCACCGTATATGTCGCATCTATTATGCGTCGCTGCTGACAACCCAGAAACGTGGGCCGGTGTTGTGCCAAAAATCGATTGGCTGCCAAACGGCGGCCGCAGGAGCGTGCACTGGAGGACTTTTAACGAGAATTTAACAAGATTTACACTTCAAAACAATTATTTGCTCGAAATTTTAGCAAAAGTGTGTTTCAGTTGAACTTTTCCTTAATAAATGCACTTTAATGGTCATATCAGCTGCATTTCAAAAATCAATTCGCAGAGGGAGGACTCGCTGTTCATTTCGTAAAAATTTAACACAATTAACACCTAAAAACAATTATTTGTTTGCTCGACATTATAGTAAAGGTGCGTCTCAATGAACATTACTTAATAAATGCACTTGAATGGTCAAATCAGCTGCATTTTGCCTGGGCAGTGCAGCGAAATGCTGCTGATTTGACATTTGGTCACCAGTTGAATAGCCCTGCCCTAACTCAGTCTGTGTCGATCCAAGCTGCAGGACCTCCTGCTAAACTGACGTGGCTCAACACGGCAGCATTTGAACATCCATGTGTGAAATACATAAATAAAATAGTTGAGGTGCCAGACAATTAAAGATAACCAGCCCGCCATCTTTGGGAATTTTCTGAAATGACAGCTTTATTTGTTTAGTTTTCTTTTTCGAGCCTGAAGTTCTAATAAATTGTTTAGTATAATCCTCAGTATAAACGTACATTCAGTCAGAATTTTAATAATCAAAGTGTGTTACAGGATGTTGTGTGAGTGACTATACGCCCGTTGAAAGGCAGACGTATTGTGGTAGTTTCTGTTCGTCTGTACACCGTCTCTTGTCCTGACCACAGTTTCTGGTCTGCTCATGATCATTTTAACAAAACTTGATATGAATTTGTACCATGACTACACCATGTGTCGTGCAAGTTTTTTCATCACCACTGCTCCAAGATCAAGGTCACAAATCAAGGTCAAATGTTAGACAAGGGTTTGCTTGTCCAGACCATTTCTATATGTAGCTGTGTAACAGTTTTTTGACACACGTATACCGGTAATATTCCGTATGCAGCACTTTTCTTAGGTTTAATGTTTGTTCTAATTGTTTTTGGACCCACTGTGGTCACTGCATGCTAGAGAGCCAAAGTCTGAGCAGCATGATGTCACATTACATTCACCTAATTAAACACACAGCTGGTGTTAAATTCACAGTGAAGCTGTTTAAAACAGCTGTACATGTATTTCACCACCATAGACTTTTACAGGTTATTTTTCAGTATTTGCTCTGACACAGATCTGTGAAGTCAATAAACGTTATAAATGTGCCTTTATTTCCCCTATACTGTGTCGGTTAATTCAATTTAGTTTATTTATATAGCGGCAAGTCACAATAGGAGTCTTCTCAGGGCACTGAACAGAAACATTTATATACATAAAAAGTATGTTAGTAGTATTATTCATCAGATGAGCAAACTGCTTTGAGTCTTAACTTCATCGCTGACGCTCATCTTGAGCAAGCATGAAGGCAACAGTGGAAAGGAAAAACCCTCAGGAGATCCAGGCTCAGGACAAGCAACCATCTGCTGCGACCGACAGACAATCATCAGCATAACAGTGAAATGAAAGACCATGTTTCCTCAGAATAGACCCCAAAGGGAGCAGATAAGAGTGAAAACAAAATAGGTCCAAGAATCGAGCCCTGTGGGACCTCACAGGGAAGAGGCACCGATGCAGATTCACTGTTCGCAACCTTTAACACAGAATCTCCTGTCACTTGGGTAAGAATGGAACCATTCTAATGCTGCTCCTGTAATCCCAACCCAGCGTTCTAATCTCAATCTAAGGTTACTGTGGTCAACAGTGTCAAAAGCAGCGGTGATATCCAGGAGTACAAGGATCATAAACTGACCAGAATCATTTGCTAAAAGAATGTCATTGCAAACCCTAACTAAAGTTGTTTCGGTCAAACTGAAAGATATATTAAAAAAAAAAAATCAATTTTCATTCAAAAAACGTGTTTAGTTGAATAAAAACTATTTTCTCCAGGATTTTAGAAAGGGAAGCTTTGAAATTGGATTGAGATTTGGCACTGTATAAATAGACTGAATTGATTTGAAGTCAGGTAGTTAATATTATTTAGTTAACTCTGCTGTTAATTCAGTTCAGGTAAATGTGCCCACATTATTCCAGAAACCTCAGTAGACCTGCTGTCTGCTGCTTGTTAACTGCGCTCTGTGTGACGTGGCTGCATGTGTATTTGATATTCGATTGCAAAATGTTTCAGGGTACACAACTGTTACCATCAAGTGGTCGTAATCACCCAAAGTGGATCTGTCCTAACAAATCCAAACAACCTCCTCGTGGCGGCGACGCTCCCCTGTTTTCACATTTACAGCTATGTCTCGTTGCTTCAGGCAGGGACGGTGCTGGTGATCAAAGAGCCGGACGTTGTGAAAAAAGAACCTCATCCCTCGTCTGGATTTCCACGACCTCGTGCAGAACCTGCAGCAAAGAAGGTCAAAGCTCCACCGAAGCCCCCGCAGGACCCCGATGCTGTGTTTCCATGCAAGAAGTGTGGCAGGTACAGCCTCTTCTGATTGTTTCTCACCAGTTTTACAGCATAGCGACGCTTGTGGGGTTTTCTGCTGCTCATCCGCTGGCAGCACAAAATACATTGCAATTTGCTGACTAGACAGAAAGCTTCAGCAACTTACGCAAATTAATTTTATGAAACTGTAAAAAATAAATATAGCAGCTGCATGAAGGTCAGTTTTTGGTTATGTAAGTTTGTTACGTTGGATTAAAGCTCAAATCCAACCATGAATTAAATTAGGTGTAAATGCCCATCTTTATCAGTGGCAACATAAAGAAAAATGTAAGAATCAAAGCTATAAAACAAATTAGTCCACTAAACAAAATAGTTTAACCACAGTACTGAATGGTGTTTTAGTTTTACAGATATCTGATAAAATAAATATAGTTTTGTCAGATAAAATAACACTGTAATACAGCTACAATGGAAATAATTATAAAAAGTAAATATGAAGCAAGATTACTTAAAAAGAGTGTCTGTTACTTCAGGTCTGTCTTGTAAATGAGTCCTCGAGGCTCAATGGGATTAACCTGTCTAAATGCAGGTTTAATTGAAAACTTTTCTTAGTTTATACATCAAAAAGCCACTGGGTGTCACTGTTGAGCTTATAGTGTGAACGCCAATGAAGCTTTCACATTACTGTACCATGATCCA
Organism: Simpsonichthys santanae; assembly: GCA_031762415.1. Lineage (NCBI taxonomy): Eukaryota > Metazoa > Chordata > Actinopteri > Cyprinodontiformes > Rivulidae > Simpsonichthys > Simpsonichthys santanae. Next base: position 22,408,369 of record JARVLU010000179.1, on the reverse strand, counting down.
TTTGTCTTTCGTACATTTTTCAGCATCTTTCTCGTTCCACATTTTTTGTGCTATTTCACCAAATCAAAAATCAAAATGTTCAGCTCCTTCAAGGGAAGGGTGCTATGACTTTTGGTATTGGTGCAGCTTTAGCTTTTTGAAATATTTAGCCTTTTCTGCCACTTTTTCCTCATACAAAATGACTTGAGCTCATTTTACATCCTTCAAATCTTTAGATCTGTTTACAACCTTTTACTGATGCTTTCATATATTGTTCCAGTTCAGCTTCCTTGTGCAAATAAAAGAAAAAAAAAAATGTTCAACTACTTTCCACGTCAGCAGTTTTTCAGCTGTTTTGTGGTCCAGTCTGCTTTATTCTGTCAACTACATTTTCAGCTTCTTCTGTAATTTTTATTTTATTTTTATTTTTTGCTAATTTTAGCTTGTTATGCTCCTTACAGCTTATTTCTGCTAGTTTCAACTTTTTCTTCTATTTCATCTAATATTTAGCTGCTTGATGCTAATTTGAGCTTTTCCAGCAAATTCCACATTTTTTAAACTCGTTTCAACTTTTTTCAACCTACTGGTAATTCAGCAAAAATGTGCTCTCTCTACTTCCTTCTGGTATTTTAAGCTTCGTTATGCTTTTTTAGCTACTATTAAGCCTTTTTTTTTTTTTTTTTTTTTTCCTTTTGCTAATGTTTGTTTTCCAGATAATTTCCACTTTTTGTGCTTATTTCTGCTTCATTAGGCCTAATTGGGCACAACTGTGCTCTCCACTTCCTTCTGGTAATTTAAGCTTCTTTCTGCCTTTTCAGCTACTTTTCAGATTTTATTTTTTTCCTAATTTCAGCCTTTTTATTATTATTTTAGTAAATGTACTTTTATTTGTGCTCATTTCTCCTTATTTAAACCAAATTCAGTAACTGTGTTCTTTCTGCGTTCTTTTGCTAACTTACATTTCGGCATGTTTTTAGCTAATGTCAGCAGTTTTTCAGCAAGTTCTTCAGCAATAAGCATTCACACTGCTTTTTCACAGGAAATGTCATTTCTGTTGTTAAATGACTGTGTCAATAAACAAATAACCCGACAGGAAAGTGACACCTAATTTAAAGCTCTTCAGTCGTTCCACCACTCAGAAAAGTCTCAAAATATGTTTCAGGCGTTTGTATTTATGCGGATTTATCTCTTATTTTAAGCTGAAAATGTATTCAAACAAATGACATCTGGAAGTTCAAATTACCACATTTTTTGGACTATAAGGTGCACTGGATTATAGCGAAACAAAACAGTCAGATAAATCAAACTTTATTTAACACATTCACAATAACCACATAAAATCGGTTCGAGGTCAGCAAGCACAACCAGAATTAATACTGTTCATAAAACACAATGGATTATAAGGCTTACTGCCGATTTTTTGAGAAAATTAAAGGACATTAAGTGCAGCTCTGAAAAATACGGTACTCTTTTAAGGTTCAAAAATCTTGAAAACACATGCAAATGTGCAACTATGCTGAACTTTTACAACAAGCAGTCATTCAGAACAAGTCAACAAACTGTCCTGAAACGTTCAGATCATCATGTCCTGAAGCTCACGTGTGACTCTTGCTTCAAGCGTCAGTATTTCTGTGTACACGTTAAGATGCTCAAAGAAGAATGCTCATATTTCCACACAGGGTGTTTTATAAAGTGAAGAGTCGAAGCGCCCACATGAAAAGTCACGCCGAGCAGGAGAAGAAGGCTGCGGCGCTGCGGCAGAAGGAGGAGGAGGAGCGGGCTGCAGCTCAGGCTCGAGCCAGGAAGGCGGCAGCCGCCCTCGCTGTGGCGTCCCATCAGGGAGGGAATGGGAACAGAGCGGCACAGCAGGCGGAGCTCAGCAGCCAGGAAGACTCATCCGAAGTGGAGGATGACGACGATGAAGACTGGCACTGAGCAGAGACAAAAACGAGGAAAAACGAACTCAGGAGGATTTGGAGTTTTGTGCCAACAGACTTTTGAGATGAACAAAGCATCGAGACAGTTTAAACAATCATATCCTGCCTTCTGGGGGGCAGAAAGCACAAGAAAACATGTTTTTTTAATGTCTTCCTGGTTATCTCTGTGCTGCTTTTCAGACCAAAACCATCTCTGTTGTTCAGCTTTACACCCTCAGCCAGGCCGACACTCCACATTGAAATATTCAAAGTTTTATTTTTCTAAATGCACTTCTACCGTATCTTTCTGCTTTGGCCAATAAGGCCTTTTTATACATTTTATTTAATTAACAGCAACATCAAAACTGTTTGACTTTTTCACTCTACGAACTTGATGGTTAATATATCTGAATTGAAAGATCAAATGAATTGGTCCTTTCTTGAAGCATCCTTTTGAATTAAAGATAAAATGTAAAAATATATGAAAGGGCTCATATCTTTAAAAAAAAAAATCTTAAATGTGGTGGATTTTTCTAACCCTCCCAGGTTATGAGGTTGGTTGTACACTTTATTTTTTACAAGTTTTAAAGGACTTTTGCAATGAATGTGTACAAAAAAAAGTATATGAGATTGCTATATATTTATGATAAGACATTTACATTGATTTTGGTAATATAAAGAACAATCACCTTGGATTGAATATGAGTGGATTGCTGAAAATGAAATAAAAGTCTTTTTCTGAGGATTGTTGTAGTGTTGGCATCAATAAACCAGCAGATGGAGTCAAATGTTTATACTGTAATGATTTGGAAAGAACTGATTTAATGTTTCCATGTTCCTCCTATTTGGCACCGAAGGGGTTTTCATCAGGAAACCGAGACAAAGTCATGCATTTTGAATGGTTCCATTAAAAAAAAAAATCCAGGGTGTTGAGTTAAAGAGTTTATGTTCAGGAGCTGTTACAAATGGTTTGCGCTTTTTTATAGCAAAATTCCATAGAAAGCTATGAGTATATATCTTACTTGATGAAGATGGCACCACTAAAGACCTGTGTTTGGAGTTTTTTTTTTTTTTATCTGTCCTGGTTGCAAGGGCATCTGTAGAAGATCTCATCAAGTGTTTGTTGAGCTGAACCTCCTACATATGAAGGCAGTGCAGCAAATGAAGCTTTCCACTCGATGAACTGTATTGGGTCACCTGTGAACGTGGAGGGCTCTGGCACTGGCAGTCTGCTCATGGAGACACTGTCCTGTACTGCTTGGGCTAAGTAAAACATCTGCTTGTGGACATGAGGTGACCACATTACTGTTAGGAACTTGAATGGGAGCAGAAAATGTGGGGGGTCCTTCTGAGCTGCTCTGCTGAAGTCAACAGCGTGAACGCTCTCTCTTTATTTCCTGATCTTAAGTCATTAAAGCTCGTGCAGCCTTCAACTCCTTTTCAGCCTTTAGTCTCCAACTCACATTTTTGATATTCAAGCTCTTTCCTTTGCCTTTCCTCTAAAACATGTTTTTCCTTTTGTTTTGCCTCTTCTAATAACGCCTCATACTCTACTTCTTTGGCAGCTCATTCAGCTGCAACCTCTGCTCTTTTTACAGCTACTGACCTTGCAGAGTATGACTTACTATTTACTTGAATGCGTGACCGAGGAACTAAAGCATACCGATAGTCTGGATCTAAAAAGCTCACGGAGACGTAGCTTCACTTTATCATCATAATCATATACACTTGAGATTCTTTCATGTGGAACCTTAATAATGTCTCTGCTTCACATGCATCTATGAGTCGCCTTGTATTAGTAATGTTTTCCCTAATTTCCATATATAACTTTATAACACCATCTCTTCTCTAAGATGTCCATGACAGAGTGAAACATCTTTTCTTGGTTGCAGGTTCCTCAACAAGAGTTTGCTTGGTCTCATTTGATGTTCTCTGTTGCACTTTTTGATATCATACTCAAAGATCACTGAAAAAATTTAAATGATAAAAGTATTTTACATTTACCTGTAAAATAACATCTTGGGGGTCCATAAAAGATGTCAACGAGGGCCACATTTGGCCCCCGGGCCTTGAGTTTGACGTGTGTGCACTACGGGAATGTGCTGCTTGTGGGACTGAGCTTGTTTGTGGCTCCACAGATTGATGAAGTCCTTTGAATGAAGGATGAAACACCTCCACAAAAAATAAAATAAAGACACTGTCCAGATAACCTGATTGAACTTTGTTGTATTTTTTTTAATCTGGATTATTGAGCATGAACTTTGATAAAATACCTGCCACACTAAAATGGTAACAGCAGCTTTTACCATGTGCTCGAAGGTAACTGTGGCTAGCCTAAAGTCATAGCAAATTGTGATATTAATTTGGCACAAATTATCCTTTCTGACACAATTTTTATTTAAAAAAGTACACATTAGAGACAAATAAAAATATCTAAACAACATGACAACTGTCCAATGTGTGGGTTATAGAGGCTAAAATGCAACTATGTGATGTTACTACATCAAAAGAGCACAGAATCATCCTGAATCTTTAGAAAATAAAAACTTTATTTTTCCAGTGTTACTCTCACAGGTTTTATACAGTATAGGCCAGACAGGCTCCACCTGTCATTTTCACATTAAAGACTTGAAATTTGTGGTCTGGTAAAATTCTGCATTGATTCGTGGGAACATAATTCAGCCATTAAAGAGTCGGATTCACAAGGAAAGATTTCTGCTTGTTGCCTTTAAGGAATGAAATATAATACGTAATATTAAGGTGGATGAAATGTGGAGTTTTTATGTCATCCTGCACTGTGAACTCATTAAAACAAATCCTGTGTCATCCATTTAGTGCTCGAGTTTCTTTTAACGAAGTCCAGAAAGAATATTTATCCTGTTTCACAGAACGGGACTGCACAACCAGTTTAACTCTCTCTGAGAACATGGATTATATCTTGCATTTTATGGTAAAAAATTTTTTAAATGGTTTCTGCAGAGATTTTGAATCAAACCCCACCTCGGCCAGTGTTCAATTCCTCTACCATGATTTAGACAAAACCATCTGTTTCTGCTTGTTTCTGTAAAGTCATGAAGAAATAATAAAGTGCAAATGTCAGAACAGAAGTTTATCTGATCAAAACATAATCTAACGGATTAAAATGTTACAAATAGAATTATTTTTTATGATCCTTGCCATTTTTCATTCTCATAAAAATGGTGAAAAGCTTGTCAACAGTATTTCTCCCTAAAAGTTCACAATGGACTGTGTAACTGTTTCAATTACACTCAGAAAATAATCATTTTTTTACAGCAGAAAGTCAGAACATGAATAATCTTAAAGTATATTTCTGCCTGGCATCAAATTACCCATGGCCTGTTGGGAAAACATCGATCTTCTCATTTATCTTTTGGACATTTAGTGACATTGATTCAGCTTTTTAGCCTCTTTGCCATCATTCAACACCAGTCCACCATATCTTCATCTTTCTATCCGTCCTCTTACACTAACCTGCTTCATTGCCAATAGGAGGGTTTTAGATGGACTGCAGCTATTTTACTGCAAACAGCAACTTCACAAAGCAAATATTAGAAAACTATTTAGAACCAAAGAGTAATTTTGGTATGTCATAACCTATAATTAGCCTCTTTAGCTGCTGTTACCGGTATTTAAGTTATTCTTTGTCTATATTTTCCACCAGCTTGACCCTGTGCAAGTTTGTGAAGCATTAGACACTTGGGACAAGTCACCAGTTCATCGTGGAGCCCAAAGTTTGTTCACAAGCAAAGTCACGACTGGTTTACTTTGATTGAAATGCTTCAGCTGATGTAAATGTAAATGTAAAATCTCTGTCGGTCAGAGATGAAGAGGATGAGTTAGTCAGTAAAAGCGTTACGACATCTGCACAAGAGTTATAAACAGGGACAAAGAACTTATAGCATCTACCAAACAGAAATACTCACATTTAATTGGGTGACCAATTTAAATCTTCTCCATCTTCTTCCTCTTAGTTCCGTATGGTGGATGTGGGTACAGGAGAGAAACTCAGGCCTCCCTGTCCCCAGCGACACTTCAGCCCCTCCTGGGGGGGCTCTAAGGCATTTCCAGGCGAGAGAGGATACATTCCCTCCAGTGAGTTTTGGTTGTACCCTGGGACCTCTTCCCAGTGGAACATACCTGGAAAACATCCAGGAGGAATCCTAATCAGATGCTCGAACCACCTCCTTTTGATAAGAAGGATCCGCGGGTTTCTGCCGAGCTCCTTTGGCAACTTGTATCTGAGATATTGTTTCTATTCTGTCATGATCCAAACCTTGTGATCTATAGGTGAAGACTGGAATAAATACACACCTGTAGATTTGCCGTTAAACTCAGCTCCAGGGGTCTGCAACCTTTACAACCAAAAGAGCCATTTCTGCCCTTTCGTTCACTAAATTAAACGTGCACAGAGCCGCAAAACCTTCTACAATTGTTATTATCAACTGGTGGCCCATGGGCCACTTTAAGTTTGTTAGAGGGAGCTTTTCTGGCCAGTAGACATGAAATTATAAAACTAAAAACATCCGATTGTTAACATTTATTCATGTTTTTACATTTTGAGACAAAAAAAAAAAAGACTGGATCCATCCATGTCTTTACCCTTTTCATCCTTTTTGGGTTGCAGGGGGTCACTGGTGCCCATATCCAGGTCACAAGTCTATCACAGAAAACTGGTTTCTTATAAAGAAAAAACATTTTTTTTTTTGCCAATTTTTAAAATCTAAAACAATGAAGTGCAGTTTTTTTGCGATTTATTTTTATTGTGGAGTAATTGTGTATCCAACTTTGAAGAAATAAAGCATAAAGTTAACGTGAGTATAATTTACTCTGTGTATTAGTACTAGTATCCACATATTTTCAAAATAATTGAAAGGAAAACTGCTAAAACTATTATTTTGTTGTGGATATAACAGCCTATAAAATTCATTTTTATGCTGGTTTTGATCAAAGTATGAAAAAGCCACTGGGGAGGAACCAAAGAGCCACATGTGGCTCCAGAGCTGCAGGTTGCAGACCCCTGAATGACCGACTGAAGCAGCACCTTCATTACTGTGGACAAGGCCCGGAAACGTCGATCCACCTCTCTGCATCCTACCATCACTCATGATGAAGACTTGAATTCCTCCCACCTGAGGCAAAGACTCCCCACCTGACTGGAGGGGGAACTCCACCCATTACCAGTCAAGAACCATGGCCTGAGCTGACTCTCATCCCAGCTGCTTCTCTCTCAGCTGAAAACTATCTACAGTAAATAAACCCTAAAAGGTTGTATTGGTTTCTTAAACTACAGAAGTGAACCCTTCAGAACATGTACAGTTTTTAAATCTTAAAATCCTTCCTTCCATGACAGAGTAGGATACGTACCTCTCCTTTAAAGCCATTCTCCTGTAGGAAATTCAGATCATCCTTTCCAGGGACGCTGTCCTTGAGGCTGAAACAAAATCATTTCTTGTAACGACTACATTGGCCATAAAGGTGAAAAAGCACTCAGCTAAGTTTCAATGAGAAGTCAATGGCCTTGAAAGATGTAATCTAGCTGCTTGATCTCTTTCAGCTCGGGCCAGTGCTCACTTTGGGAACATGTGTGACTTCTACACACGGATCCTCAGCATTTTACAGTCGGGTCTCGTCCCGCGAACATAAAACAGCATTGTGCTCTGCTGCGAATCAGCAACTCTATCTACGCCGTAACTCACTTAATGGAATTAAATCCATCTGTCTGAATTTAGCTGCAGTCAGCAGTATTACTCTCTCCCCTTTAGGCAAATAGCCCTTGACTGGAGACTGTTCATCTCTGGCGCAGCAAGGTTATGATCCTCAAAGATATTAGTTGTCTGACTCACACTAGCATGTTGTATATGATTTATGTCTCAATTTACTAAATATATAGATTTAGGCTTCAAGCTACGTATTGAAGTTGCTTCTGGTTTTGATTCTAAAACCTCTTCTCGCTGCAGGACTATGACTTTATCTGGTTCAGTGCCCCAAATCCAATAAATCTCCTTCAAATAGCCTAAGGAGCAGTTCAGATCATTTAAAGCACAACTCTGTGGTAAGAGTTATGAATAAGTAACATCTTACCTGCTGTAGATAGCTATTTGAACAACCTGTTTGGACAAATAGAGTTTAATTTGTGAAAGAACTGATGAGCTAAGGACTAATCTGAGTGGAAACAAGACCAATAAAATGGATTGATGCTGTTTTAAAACGTCTAGAATCTTAAAAGTTTCAACGTGGGCCATGTGAATGCTATTTTAAAGCCCTTTAAGGAGACATTTGTTGGATAATCATCAACCCATTCATCAAATAAGCCACACAGGATGCGAGAACTCACACACATGGTTCTATATTAATTTGACATTAGGAAGTGAAAAACATCCATGACCTTTACATCACCATTATTATTAGTGTCAGAGCAAACTGCTTTGACATTTTTTGAGAGCAGTCCGTTCTGGTCTTGGCCTCTCTTGAGGAGCCATTAAGGTACTGGAGACTTGTTTACAACTCAAAATCGCAAGAAAACACCAAGTGAATGAGATTTGCAGTTTCCCTGACCAGCGAGCCTTGCGGCCACACTTTTAGTGAGGACTTTTGGAAAATCAAGGCTGAAATTTGCACGCACAGCATTCTAAATTGTGCAGATTATTTGGTTGCACACCTCCACCCACATTCATTTTAGCCAATGAAGATTTGGACCAGTTTTCAGAAATTATTATGGATCTTTGGTGTGGTTTTAAAACCTGAACATTCATTCATTAGACAGTTTAATCCCATTGAGCCTTGGGGATTCATTTACAAGAGAGACCTGGTTTTGACTAAGAGTGATGACAACAGTGGCCGACAAAGACGTGTTCTCTGTTGGAGGAGAGCTCATGCACATGTCACATGTCTTTGAGACAAGTTTAGGATTCTTTTGACAACTTGTCGACTATTTTGAGTGGAAAATTTATTTGCACTTTTTTGTGTGTGAACATGCTCAGAACTCAAGCAGCAAGTGAGAATCCTCGCAAACGCTTTGACACTTTGGAGACACCTTGGAGATCTTTGGAGAATGTTCAACTGGTCAGCAGTCGCAGCCCAGTCAGATGCTTATTTTAGCTTTTCATTCTTTATTGACAAAAGTTAAATTAAAAGACTACATGAACACACAATCAGACGATTCATTGTGTACAAATGATGCAAAGTTTCAACTAAAATCTACAAGAATGAACATTTGATCAAGTGCTGTGATTTTTAATTGTTTGAAAATCCCACTCTTGTTTCCCATACTGTTCTGTTAATCCAAGCAGAAACTGCAGGCTGGGAGCATAAAGGACAAACGTGACCTCTGGAGGAAGTGGGATCCTGCAGCTCTGCTGAGGGGGGTGGGGGAAAGATTTTTTTTTCTGGCATGGCTTGAGAGTCCAGTCCTTTAGAGAGATTGAGCTCTGTGTGTCAGCATAATATTGTTCTGAGTAATCGCCTCTATTCTTTGAAGCAATATTGATCCATTGAGCCGTTTTCTCTAAAAATGACAATGCTCCCAGCCGTTACAAAAAAAGAGTTACGAGTTTGATGACGGCACATATTGAATGATTTTCTGTAGTTTTTGCAGCCCTGCACACAAAACCCACTTAAACGTCCACTGGAGTGTTTGGACAAATTTGACAAACTGACTAAAAAAATGGCTTCACTTGCTGAGGTCATTTTTAGTCTTTTTTATTTTATTTTTTATTTTTTATTGAGGAAGCCCAGATTACTTTGTCCATTTGATGACACATCACATTACTTTTAACCGCCTCTGTAAAAGAACCAAAACAAGGCAGGGCTGGACTACATCAGTGTCACTGTTTTGATTTTCTGCATTGACTCTATGATCACTTCTGCTGCTGCTTACCTTAAACAGATTATGCAACATGTTCAAATGTTAGTTTTTCTTATTAATTTATTCACTGCAGAGTATGAGTCAAATGTTGACACAATTTTAGTCGCTTTCAAGTCACCCTCAAGCTCACAATTCTAGAATATGTCCAGATGCATGCTCAGTAATCCATAAATCTAACAAGGCTGAGTCAGGTTCTTTGAAGAATCCATCCAGATGACCTGACTCAACCTTGTTCAACTTAAAACAGTTCTTAAAATCTACTTCTTCATGCATGATTTCTAACTGAGTAGCCCAACACATATACCGGTAGTAGTAATGCTCAAATGCAGGTTCTTGTAAGGTTTAAGTTTCGTTCTGAACAATTTTAATGCAAAATTGTACCCCTTTTGGTTGAATCAAAAGCCACCTACAGCTAAAAATAATATTTTTTTCTTTAGGTAAAAGTCACAGTGCTACACAAACAAAGTAAAACTAGAGGAATCACAATTTCTGCAAAAATGCAGTTTGAAAGCTGATATCTGAAAGAAAAAGCTGAAATTAAGCATAAAGCAAAATGTAGCAGAACTCGTACAAAAAATAGCAAAACAAAATGTTATCGTCATTATAATGCTGTGTGCTAATGCCAACACTCTATAAAAATATAGCTTCTCATAGGAAAACAATTGTGTGAATGATAATCTGCATTCATACAAGAAAACTGAAGACAGTAAAATAATGAACAGACATAAACACTAATTCAACCCAAGTACAATGAATATGCACCAGTCATGCCAAGGATTGCATATGGCTATTGTAAACAAAAGCAGCAAGAAGAAAGACTGGATTGAATGAATAGCTGAGATTTATATCTGTTATTATAAACATATTTTAGAAATACGTACTTAGTTGTGAAAAATGTTAAAAATTTCAAAAACCCTGAGCTGTACGTTACTGTATGTGATGATTTAACAGCTATAATGGAAACATCAGATTTCAGAAATAATTTGTGCCCATCCACCTTGTCCTTCACAATAAAGATGGTTCTTCTATTATTGTGATTTTGAAAAAAAAAATTTAATAAAAAAGCATTTTGAAAAGTCACCTTAGCTGAAATTTGAAATGAGCGAGTGAAAGAGATTGCGGTTGCAGCCTGGCCAAATGTACTCGCTCGCTTTAAGTGCTCTCAATTTCTAGCTCATTTCCTGACTCGTAGCCATCTTCTTATAGGAGGACAAAGCTTCTGGCCCATCGTAACAAAGGCACTCTATATACAAGAGTATGGTTATTGCTTCACAGCATTAAATTCAGTTTCCTTCAGGAGAAATTGGAATGACACTTCAAAGTCCATTTGCAGTAAAATTACAATCTTGCAAAATATATTAATATACATATTCAAATGTAATTATTATTGCTTGCTTGACATAATAATAATTTATAAAATGATTTATACACTAGAAATTTGTCATTGTTTGTTTTCTATTAAATAGATTTTTTTTTAACTATTTCCACTCCTATTTATTTTTCGTCATGTTTTTCTGTGTTTTGGAAATGTTGAGGGCCTTGGAGTATTGGTGGGCTGCAATAAGAGCAAAATGAACCTTGTCCTCATATCTTCCATCTGCTAATAGAGACATTTCACTTAATAAGACTGTTAAATGTTCCTCTCCTGACAATTTCTTAGATTGCAGTGAGACTACTGTCCTCCATGAAGTTACCTGTCCATGAATGCCAAGAAACCAAAGAAGCACATCTTAGATTGTACAGCAATAACGTACATAGAATTTTGTTGTAGGATTAGAGTGGAGGTTAAAGAGTGGTTTAAATCCTGAATATAACCATTCAACAATCACATGCTTTGTATTTTGGATTTTTTTTCACAAAAAGAACATGATACATGCTAGTACACTCCTTCTAACTGGAGCACCTCAGGGGTGTGTGCTTAGTCCTTCACTTTTTATTCTACTCATCCATGACTGCACTTTAAAATTAAACACAGACAGGGTTGTGATGTTTGTTGATGACACAACAGTGATGGAACTCATCAGAAATGATGATGAAAGATCTTACAGAACAGAAGTTAGTGAGTATGGCAACTGCAGTATGAAGAATATGCAACATGTTACAAGCCTGTCCACACAGGGCAGGACACAGGACAACCCTTTGATATCAAAGACCTACCATTTTTTGTTGTGTTTACAGTCCACACATAGTGTGCAAGTCTCATGCTCATGCTCTATGTCTTGTTTCCCGAGTTTTCGCATATTGTTATGGTAGTACTACAGCAGGGTTACTTTACTGTACTATTGTACTTTTTGCATGTATCTATGTGGAAGACAACATTTCTAGAAACTGTGCCATGTTTACAATAGTATTTTTAGCAATGACAAATAAAACAAATTTTTTGGAAAAGCTGTACTTCTGTGTGAACAATGCCTAAATGAACGTCTGGGATAGCCATCTCCATTTCTAGGCATAATAAAACAGGAGACCCCAGAGGAAAGGCCTTTGAATTACTGTATTTTATAACTCACCTCACATCTGTCCTATTGGTTGTTAAATCTCCTACTATCTCATAGAAGACACTCCTTCATCAAATTAAGAATGATCAGTGTGAAACAGCTTCATTCGAATAGCAAAAGGGCTATAGACAAATGTATGCAAGTGTTTTTTCATGTTGACTATTTAACCTTTTAAAAGTTATTATTTCTGGTTGTTACTTTTACCTATATTAGTTCATGTTTTTTATCCAGTTCTTATCTCAAGCATCAAATGCATTTTGTGACTAAATAATATCCTTTTTACCTGGGATACAATATGTTTTTTTGCACTTCCCATAGATAAATAATCTGCAGCTACATCTTAGTGTGTTAGTTATATCTGGAATGGCAATGTATTGACTGTTTGGTGTTGCTTGTCACTGCTCAGCATGTTTGAGACCTTATTTAATTCACCTAAAGCATTAATATAAAGTTATTCTTGCAAATTAATGTGCTGTCTAAAACAGATATGATAATCCTTATCATAACTATAATTTCATAAATTTTGTTAAATTGTGCATTTTTTTTGTTGCCAAACATTTTGTATCTGTTTACTGACATGCAGTAATTAAATATTATTTAGATCAAAACAATAATTAGCAGCCTAAACAACATAAAAACTTAGTTTTTGGTAAGTTTTTTTCCTTTTACTAAGATTGACTTAACAATAAAAGGTAAAAAAAAAAAAAAGCCACTTCTCCACTGAACCCAAAGTTAAAATGCATAAACTGCATCAGCAAGTTTCCTCTCCTTGAGGATGTTTCTCGTAAACCCCTTAGCTGACAGTTTTGGCGTGGTTACCGTCCCTCTGAATCCCGCTGTGATCCATCTTGAGATGTGATGGAAATTGAATCAGTCATCCATCAAAAAGTCATCAGCATGCAACCTTCTCCTCCCAGCCCTCAGCCGATGCATTAGTCAGGACGCTCAGATTTATCTCCTCCTTTCACAGTTTACGTTGTCCACTGCGCGTCTGGGTGTTCTGTTTGTCGCACCTCCACCTGCTCTCCCTCCATCACAGCCTCCATCATGATGGAGTAGCTGGGCTGCATCCTGTTGCGAGGGAGTCTCAGTTTCAGCCGCCCTGTAATCAGGAGAATGGCTCCTGATTTGGTGAAATCAGAACTTCTTCAGCATTAAGGCCTGATGATCGATCTGGGCGAGCAGCCAGAGCTCCATTAGAGAACAGCCTCGATGAGGAGCTGCTGCAGTTACTCAGAGGGGCATTCCTCTTTCCCCCCCCTCACATCTTTACCACTACAAGCATTATTTACAAGCAAGGGCTTGGCATAAAGTCATATCATACAGTATGTATATAAATCAAATCATATATGAGCTTTGTTTCAGTTTAATTTTATTAAAGGGTTGAAAACTCTGATGGGGTTGTCAATAGACACTTTATATTGTGGCATGTTTAAAGCAGGTTTTTACATGAAAAATTCCCAATTTGGAATATGGGACTTATTTATTCACACAGAATTAATCTAACTCATGCACTTAGAATGTATTAAAACTTTGATAAAATATTCAGGATTCCTGACTTTTTGGAATGATTTCTGCTCATGCACATGATTGTGCTGTATTCTTCTATACCAGTAAACTAATGTCAAACAATAAAGTATGCTTAGTGTGGAGGGAGAGCATAAAAATGAACAGAACTTGATGTACAGTATTTGACCCTCCTGATTTTTCTTTAAACGTACCACATTGTGTTTGAGTAGTATTTTGAAATTATTTCAAGCTTGTCTAAAATAAATAATTTAACACATTAAGGTTTTATCTCACGAAAACAATGCAATTGACTTTCACTGAGAAAACAATTATCACTGTATCAAGAACATTAGAAGAATAAAAACTTTTTCAGCTGCTCCCGTTTCCAAGGGTTGCCACAGTGATCTAACTCGCACAAAATAAGAGATAAATAGCACACAAACATGAAATAATTTAAAAGCAAACTTCTAAGTGAAGGCCTACGATTCCTTTGAGGAATGCATATCGCCCGCAGCCTTTTGCTTTTAAACTAAAATTGTTTTGTGTTGTCAATAGAGTTGTTGTTTTGGTCAATATGTGATCTCAAGTTAAAAAAAAAACATGATTATGATCTCTGATGTGTTAGCACTCAGAGTTTATGTTCTGGATGACTCTTGGCTACTCCCACACCAACTCTAAGCTCAATTTGCATAAATCTGACTGTTAGAGCTGTTTTTGTGTTTGCTCAGCTCAGTTGGCTGTAGCAGCCATCTTGAATCGTGTTGACTCCATTTACTAGTCATTTGTAGATTCATCAAATGATTAATTTCTGTTAAATTTCACAGTCCTGTGGTTGATGAAATATTTTGCTAACAGACAGTATTAACACTAACAATTATGGTTAAAGATTTTAGCAAAGATGTTGCACAATCTGCAGAGCTGAGTATGAGTCATGGAGGACTCCTAGCCACATCACCAAAGTTTAGCTCAATATCTGTGTACGTAGCTGAATTACAGCCACATTTGTGTCGGCTAAACCTTTGGTTCCCAACCCTGGCCCCTGAGGAACACCATCTTGATGTTTCAGTTGTTTCCTGCTCCAACACACCTGATTCAGTGCTTTAATTAACTATAAGAATGATTATGTTTAAATTGATAGTTTGAATTGATTTTGTTTAAGAGGGAGCAGATTTGATAAGAAATTTTCTTCTTCTGCTTCCTTTCATTTTATATTTGTTTTTAAAAAAATTTGAAATTGTATTTGTGTTTTATTGTAAATTAAATGAAATGAATTAAAAAAATAAATAAAAAAATAATTACTGCAGAAGCTGGTTAATCAACCATTCATTCAAGTCATGTGCATCAAAGCAGGTAAACAAGTAAAACATGCAGGATGGCGTTCCTCAAGGACCAGGGTTGGGAACCATTGGATTAGATACAGAAACTGTCCTCAATCGGGTCAGCTCCAAGCATTAATCAGTTGTAGATGTACATCTAACGATTATTGTTTGATGTTTTCACTAGAATCTGGTAACTGGGGATATAGTTTGCAAACCAACACTTGCACACCCACAGACACGAGCAAAAAACATTAACGCCTTTTCCCCTTCTGGCGAGCGACAGTCCTCTCTCAGCATCTTAGCATTTGCACGCAGTCAACTCTTAATTTTTTTACACTATAATGCACTGAAGAGCTAATAAAGGTAACAGATGCTAATATCAGTGCAGAGCACCTGGAAGAGATGAACACAAAAAAATCCAATGCGGACATTTTCAGCACACTTGGTTAAGTTGCTGTCCGGTAGATTTACACGTCAGCATGCAAAACACTTCACCGTGTGGACTGTAGCTGCTTCATTAAATCTTAATACATCACAGTCAAACTCAGACGTGTTGTTTTCTTCAAAGCAAGCAGACTGCATGGATTTATATCTACATTGTGTTTCCTGACGTCTGAAAAATTAACGTATCGACAACGAATATTGATTAACCTATTTTTCTCTCAGCCTCTCCGGTACTTCCTGTTCTGCAGAGACTGTCCTCAGTTTTACTGCGGAACAGTCTTATTTACTTACTTGCAGTCCTCGTTTAAATGGAACTCAATAAGTAAATAAAATCTGAAGGAACCTGTTTTCTGTGGTGTTTTTTATTTTTAAAGGCTAGCATTTACGTTACTGTGTGTGTTAGCAAAATATCTGATGACCTACTGAACAGATTTTATCAAAGCGTTCAGACAGTGATCATTTGAAGCTGATATACATTTTGATTCAAGTCTCTGGTTCAGTTTTTACATATTTTGAGCTAAATATTTAAATATCATCTGCAACACACACTGTGAGTGCTAAAAGATTGTGTGTGGTCTTTGTTCAAACCTTTGGGATGCAGTGAGGTGGGTGATTCATTCAGTGAATGCTGGTTTCACGACAAAACAAGATTTTAAATGAAGAAAAGCAGCGCGGTCCATTAAAAATAAACAATAGCAGTCAGAGTACAAGAAAACATGTTTGCTGCATGGATATTATTTTAATAATGTGTCAGTAAATGTAAAAAAGGACAATAAGCGTACAATAGAATGGACTCACCATGGATTACCAGGGAGTTGCAGCTGTGAAAAAGACGTTAATGACCCGAATTAACCAGAACTTTTAGCTTAAAAGCTTTAAAACAAATGGAATGATAAAACCAGAGAAGTCTCGTCGAGACCCTCACATGAAGACGCTCTTCTTCAAAAACTCCAAATTGGGTTTTTGCGGGTTTTTTGCAACACATCCAGTTTATTCCCTGAGTCATTATTTGTTTACAAATGGAGCACAGGGCTAATTTATTTAGAATCATCAATATCTGACAACGTTTTTGATGAGAGTGTATTTTCCTACTTCATGGATCATTAATTTTATCCACTGAACATCCTTTAAACATTATTCAGACTTTTTAATTCACCAACTTCACACATGTTTCTATTTAGAACCATAATTCATTTTTTCCCCTCCTTTGCCGCATTTACATGCAAAGACGGCTTCGTAGAACTCCTTCAGCCACTGATTTATTGAACAATCGATCTGCAGAGGAACTTCTCAGGTTCCCGAGAACAATTTAAGCAGGAAATTATCGCCTCCTAATGGATCCACAGATTGCTGTTGTTTCAGTCTTTGCTTGATGGCTACAAGACAGTTCCTGCATTTGCTCACATTTTCAGGAAACTGTATAGCACCGCTAACATCACAACAAAAAGATTCTTGTTCAGCTCTTCTACTGAACATCAATAAATGGTAAATTGACTGTACTTATATACTGTAGTGCCTTTCTATCTTATCAATATACTCAAAGTGCTTTACAACACAATCTGTGCTCTTGTTTACCCATTCATACAACACTATGTCTATACAATGAATAATCAGAGCTTTATCACATTCATGCACCGATGGGACACACATCAGAGGCAATGAGGAGTTCATTGCCCAGAGACACTTCAGCATGTGACTGTTGGTGGAATTGAACCGCCAACTCGACGCCTGCTCTAACCACTCAGCCACAGTCACCCTACACAGTAACAGCGCATTGCACTGGTGGGTTTGTTTGTGTAGCATCTTGTGCTTTTGTTAAACCTAATGAAATGTTATTAAACTCTGAAATTAAATTAATGGAAAAAAATGTTGCTTAGATTTAAGCAGAAATATTTATTTGATTAATCACTCTGACAACACCGTGCAGAATAATTTTATGGCTCATCAGACCGCAACATGGATCTGG
>JARVLU010000179.1:22374990-22390358 GCA_031762415.1 Simpsonichthys santanae | reverse complement strand
CGTGTATGTGTATGTATATACATATATTTTTTGAGAAAATGTTGCTGTTTTCAGTTAATAAAAATGTAATTAAATATAAGCAGCTAGACATTAAAAACACAAAAGCATGAGAAAAGTGTATTAAAAAACATCCAAGGCCAAGCATTTGTCAAAGGAATGTAACCAGCAAGTTTTTGACATGCTAAAACTGAATCCCTAAAGTTAAAAGAAGCAGAAAGCAAGCTAAATGTCACAAAATACCAGCTGAAAACCAAAAGCAGCACAAATAAATAAATAAATAAATAAATAAATAAAAAAGTAGTTGAAACCAAAAAGTAGCAAAGTGATTGTTAAATTAACAAAATACATGCTAAACAAATAGCAAAAAGCTAGCTAAAAACTAAAAGTAGCAAAAGGCTTGCCAAAGGTTGGCTAGCTTTTTCAATAAAAAACTTATTTAAAGCTAAAAGTAACAATATGTTATTTAAAAGTCAAAAGCAATAAAAGTTATAACTAAAAGGTAAACAAATCTAAAGCTAGCTAAAAGTAAAAAGTAGCAGCTGAAAGTAACAAAAGTCAAATTAAAAATAAATGTTGCAGAATGATATAGCTATAAGCTAAAAGTAGTACAATGCACAAATAGCTCAAGTATGCTACAAAATATGTTTTTAAGTCTCAAGGTAAATATTTAAAAAAATACCAACATTACAAAAACAAACGTCACAGCAGTCATCTCCTGAAGGAGCTGGACGTCTTAATTTACAAACAGCTAAAGCAGCACAAAATAAGCAGAAGTAGTTAGATTGCAAAAAATATACAGAAAGATTAAAAAAAGTAAACAAATGTGTGATTTCTGGATAACTTCAGGGCAGCAGAGCTGATTTCCATGGTGTCAGTCGACTCTGACCCATGGTGACGACAAAAACCCGACACGACACTGAGAGCACAGTGTCATCGACGTAAAACAACAAGTTTGAATGAAGAGGAAGCGCTGAGCAGTCCAAACTGCTCCTAAACTTGTTATAAAAGAAACTTTTTGGAATTAATGAAGCATTTCCTTAATTTACTGTTATTGTTGTTTACTGAGGAGGTGCAACAGATGTCTGATATAGTTTGTCATCATTTTATCTGAAGTTTCTGTCGCTCTCAGATCCTTACAGTTTGTTCTTTGTTTCTTCATAAATCAACGTTTATTACAAAATTACATAAATCATATAATTGTGGGACCACAGCCGTCATTTGCTGCATCCTTTCTGCCGGGCTGGAATTACTGCATTGATCATTAAATCTATATTCCCTTTAATGGCTGGAGGTTCTGATCCAGCTGTTTCATACATCTGCTGTTTCGGCCACTCATAAATGATGCTGCAGTTTTTTGCATGAGGTTTGAAAAACAAATACGTGCTGCAGAAACACGTTTCACCTCAGTCCTGATGGAAGGATACGACTGCATGAATACATTTTATGATTGCAGGTTATGAGTAATAAATTCACAAGCCTAAGTCGTACAACTAAAACATTTCATGTCCATTGTGTGGAATAAGAGCTTACCGTATTTTTTGGTTCATAAGGTGCACTTAAAATCCCTTAATTTTCTCAAAATTTGACAGTATGTCTTATAATCCGATGCACCTTATGTGTCAGGTTGTGCTTACTGACCTCAAACCAATTTCATGTTTTACATGGGGCTCAAAAATCTGCCAAAATGTTTTAGTAAGACTTTGGTAAGCTACAAAGCTGCACCGCTTGATGGATTGTCGAAGCCTTGCGGCTACCGTAGTCAGGATTATTATGAATGAGTGGGATAAAGTTTGACTTATCTGTTGGTTTAGTTTTGCTTAATGTGCCTTATAATCCAGTGCACCTTATGTTTGAAAATAGACCCATTCATTGATATTGCGTCTCATAATCTGGTGCGCCTCATAGTCCAAAAAACACAGTAACATAAGCAGTGTTTTAAAAATAAGAACAACATTTGTTTAGATTCTGAAAATCATTTTACTGGCATTAGGGGGTGGAAGAATGAGGTTGGAAGAAGAAACTTTTGTAGTTAATCCACTGTTAGCAAAATATCTCATGAACCACTGGTGGAATTTATTGAATCTTTGAGGAAATATCCACTGGACGAACGTCTAAAAATGTTTAGCTGTTTTGATTCAAACTTTGGAGCTGAACCAGTTGAAATGGCTGCCAGACTTAACTAAACACAGAAAAAAAGGGCATATTTCATTAAATTTTACAGACGTTATGCAAAAAAATAGGTGTCTTTGGAGCTGAGCGTCATCCCAATAATAATCTAATTGCTTCTAATTCCATCAATTTACTAGATATTGAGCTAAAATTTGCTGTAGTAGTAGTTGAGAGTCATTCACAACACATCCTCTGGGTGTGACATCTCACAATATACCATAAGATTGTGGAAAATGTTATATTTTACAACTCTACCGTCTCTCTGCATAGCCTCTAGACTTCAACTCTGATATGAAAAGAGGCGGGTGACATGCATTCCTTCAAAGAACACTAGGCCTTAAATTTGGAAAATGATCATTTCAGTTTGTTTTCACTGGAAAACAACAGTTTTAAGTTAAAATACAAGTGCAACACTGGACTTATTTACAATAAAACAATAAAAGCATTTATCTTCCAGCTGTGTGTTAAGCTCTCAGTCCAAATCTATATGTAAAAAAAACAACAAAAAAAAACGTGTAAGGATCTGCTGTTGATTATGGAGTGCTGCTCTGCAGAGCCTGCAGGATTTTTTTAATTTTAAATTTCCTCACTGTTCTTCTCAGCATCATTACCCTCCACTCCTCCTCTGTTTCATTCTCTGAGCTGAGCCCTCTTTGCCCTTTCCAGCCTCTATTAAATCCTCACTCTCTTCATTTTAACTCTCCATGGATCTTGGTTACATTAGTTCATTGTCCAAGCAGA
This sequence comes from Simpsonichthys santanae, assembly GCA_031762415.1. NCBI lineage: Eukaryota > Metazoa > Chordata > Actinopteri > Cyprinodontiformes > Rivulidae > Simpsonichthys > Simpsonichthys santanae. The sequence continues at coordinate 22,387,448 of JARVLU010000179.1, read as the reverse complement.
GACAAAAGGAGAGGCTGAAACTCTTAAACCATGCCTGTTTGTCTTATACACCAGTGAAATAAACACCTTTCTCTATTATTAAACAGATTCTTTATTAAAAAAACAACAACAACAAAACAGGCCAACTGCTCATAAACTTTAATATATGCAACATTTTAGGAGCAAAAGTGCAATGTCTCATTTGTAATGTGACTGATTGGTGATGGGACTGACCTCGAAAATAAATTGATCTGCAATTAAAAAAAAAAGGTTTTTAGCTTTAAAGGGCTATTTCAGATCATTTGAAGTGGAGCACCATTGGAAGTGTGTGCAGTTAACATCTTATCTGTTGTAGATGGCTTTTTAAGATGACCTCACTTTGGAGAAATACTGTTTGATTCTATTCAGATTGATGAGCTAACAGCTAGTTTGAACACCACCAAGACCAATGGAAGATGAAAGAATGACTAATAAACATTTTTAGCAGGTTATGCTAACACTGAAGAAGTCTTTTAGATGAAAGACGAAACGTTTCTACATTTTTTTTTTGTTTTGTTTTGTTTATTTTGAATGTACAGAGGACCAGACTTAACTTTTTTTTTTTTTTTAGATTTTTCTACCTGGATTATTGAGCATGCATCATGATGTTATGCTAACACTGTTTTGTAAAACATTTGCATCACTTTTACTTTTGCATTATATATAATTTAGATCGATTTTTACAGTTATTTTCATGCAGAAATAGAGGCATCAGATAGTTGTAGCACCTCCGGGGCAGCCTGGGGTGTTTTAAAAAAGCAACATAGTTTTGCAGGAGTAATCACATAGTGCAAATCTGAAGACTAGCCATTAGCTCATCGGTCAAAACATGTTTTTTTCTAACTAGACTATTTTCCAAAAACTATCTGCAACAGGTAAGATACTGATAACATTTTTGCAAGCCTTCACTTCAAATGAGCTATTGTTTTCCTTTCAAGTAAGACTTTTGCATGAACATTTAAAAAAAGATTTAATCAGAAACTCAAGGTTAAAACACAAAATTGACTTTGGTTTCTAAGGAAGAGCCCCCAAAAATAATAGAATTAAGTGAAAAATGGTTGAATATTTCATTAAACATCATGTGTTAGTTTCAATAAAAGCTGGCAAGGGAATAAGCTTTTGTGAAGAAGCGAAACTTAAAAACTTGGCAGCTATCAGAAAGAGAAAATCTGTCTTCAAAATGTTTTAATGTCCCCAACAAAGTCAAGGCTCTCACAGAGGGACGTTTCAAGTTATGTGTTAACCTTGCACGTTCTGGTGTTATGAGGCTTGTCCAAACTAAAATAAATTGAATATGTCAGCAAAGCTAAATATCAGAGAGGAGCGAATGCTGCAGTGCGTCCTGAGGACTGTCCTCAGAGAAGGACAGGAGACATGAGGGACTCTGGATTATCTGTCTGTCTCTGTCTTTATACTTACTGTAGGTTTTTCCCGGCATGAATTTAAGGATCGTCAACAGCCGTGACCAAAAGGCATTCTGAAACGTTTCAGTCGTCCCGTGAGCTGAATGAAATACGCCACGCTGCAGCGTTCAAGGTGAAGTGAAGGTGATTTTGGCCTTAGAGGATTATTTCTTCTTAGATGTGCACAATCCAGCTGGAAATTCTTATAACTGGATCATTCCGCCCAGATTAGTTATGAAACTATTTTTCTGTTTAATTTTAAAATGGAGTCCCTTTGTCCTGACAAAACTAAATGCAAAAAATTGCAAAATGAAAAAAAAGTGCAAAAGAAATCATCAACTCATGTTTTATTCTGGCATTATTTGGGCAGCTGTGGATGAGCGGTTAGAGCAGTCGTCCTCCAATGCAAGAGTTGGGGGTTCGATTCCACCAGCAGTCACATGCTGATGTGAACCAAGACACTGAACCCCTCACCGTCTCTGATGTGTGTCCCACTGGTGTATGAATGTGATCTGAAGCACTGATTAGTCTCTAGAATGATTTGTTCAATTCTCTTTGTAGAGATGTGTGTGAATGTGTGTGTGGAGGTAAAAAAGGGCATAGATCGTGTTGTAAAGTGCTTTTAGTATCTTGTTTAGATAGAAAGGTGCTATATATGTACAGTCCTTTAACCATTCTTTCACAGTGGAATGTGCACTGAGTAAAAATATAAACCCAACACTTGTGTTTTTACTCTCACTTTTCATGAGCTGAACTCAAAGATCCAAGACATTTTCCATACACACAACGGGCAAATAGTTAGTGAGCAATTCTGCGTTACAGATGAATGGTAAAATGGTAAATGGACTGCACAACTTTCCATCTGATCAAGAAACTCAAAGCTCTTTACACTCATTTACCCATTCACACAGCACTCTACAACATCTCTACAAAGAATATTCAGTGCTTTGTCACATTCATACACCGATGGGACACACATCGGAGGCAATGTGACTGTTGGTGGAATAGAACCCCCAACTCTCACATTGGAGGACGACTGCTCTAACCACTCAGCTACAGCTGCCCCCAGAGGAGGATCCTCCTCAAAGGTGTGACACACCAAGATGCTGATTAGACAGCATGATTATGATTATTGCACAGGTGTGCCTTAGGCTGACCACAATAAAAGGCCACTCTAAAACCTGCAGGGGTCAGAAAACCAGTCAGTATCTGGTGTGACCACCATTTGCATCACTCACTGCTACACAGCTCCTTTGCACATTGATCAGGTTGTTGGTTGTGGGTGTGGAATGTTGGTCCACTCCTCTTCAAAGACTGTGAGAAGTTGTTTGATGTTGTCGTGAATTGGAGCACGCTGACGTATACGCTGGTCCAGAGCATCCGAAACATAATGGGTGACGCGTCCGGTGAGTATGCTGGTCATGCAAGAACTGGGATGTTTTCAGCTTCCAGGAGTTGTGTTGCAACATGGGGCCGTGCATTATCCTGCTGCAACATGATGGTCGTGGATGAACGGATCAACAATGGGCCTCAGGATCTGGTCACGGTATCTCTGTGTATTCAAAATGCCATCAATAAAATGCACCTGTCTTTGTTGTCCTTATAACCCTATGCGCCACTCGATTTACACAGTGAAAACCACGATCCATCAGTTCAGAGAACACCTCATGCACCACTGCATGATCATTTGCTCACTCAAGTCAGTTAGGATGATGAACTGCTGTCAGGTGGACGCTGATGAGGATGATGAGCATGCAGAGGAGCTTTCCTGAGATGGTTTTGTTCATGGAAACAGATTGTTGCGGCAGCTGTCCAGATGGCTGGTCTCAGACGATCTTGGAAGTGAAGATGCTGGATGTAGAGATCCTGGGCTGGTGTGGTTACACGTGGTCTGCGAGGCTGCTTGGATTAATGCACTGTCAATTTCTCTGAAACGCCTTTGGAGACCGCTTATGGTTGAGAAATAAATCTTTAATTCATGGGCAACCGCGGACATTCCTGCCAAATGGACACTCCCTCAAAACTTGCAACATCTGTGTCACTGCGCTGTGCGATAAAACTGAAGATTTTAGAGGGGCCTTTTATTGTGGTCAGCCTAACGCACACCTGTGCAAAATACATGCTGTCTAATCAGCATCTTGATACGCCACACCTGTGAGGCGGATGGACTGTCTTGGCAAATGAGAAGTGCTCACAAACACAGATTTACACAAACTTGTGAACAATATTCAAAAGATTAAGGCATTTTGTGTGGATGGAAAAAGTTTTAGATCTTTGAGTTCAGCTCATGGAAAATGGGAGGAGAAACAAATGGGTTGTGTTTCTATTTTTGTTCATTACAGTAATCATAGCATTTTTAGGAACAACTTGGGCAACTTTGAATTTGATGGAAGCAACACATTTGTATTTTTTATTTAGCAACAGTCAGTAAACATCTGTAAAGCTGATCATGTCAGAGGCACAAATGCACCCCCATACCATCAGAGAATCAAGCTATTGGTTGATCCATGCTGAAATCAGGCTGATGGTCTCACTCCTCTTTAATTCAAAGGATATGACTTTGGTGGTGTCCATGAAAAAAACAACAAATTTTGATTAATCTGATCACAGAACAGTTTTCCACTTTACTTGAGTTCATTTTAAATTATCTTTGTGGCCATTTAACCTAATGAGATATAAAATTAGAAAAAGCTCCTCCAACTTTTTATTCTTCGCACCACAAACTTTTACATTTTTTGATGCCACCATCACTTTTTTAAAATGTGTTGTTCCCACCAACTTCAAAATAATCTTACTCCTTCTTTTAAACATTTGATCTGTTTCAATTTGTAAGTAAAACTGGTTTTATGACATTTGCAAATCTGTTTTTACATTTTACAGGTTTACCTGTTTAAAATCCCACCGTTTTAGACTTCTTGTTATAGTTTTCTCATCATTTCTCACAGCAGCTGGGGGTTTCTGACACACGTTTGGTCACTTGTGTGAGTATTTGTGGTTGATAGAGTTGAGTCTGCATCCTATAGCAAACAAGGTGCACATCACCTTTTCACTAAAAACAATAGGACATTACTCCGTCGATGTTGCATTTGCAGTATACACGTATAAAGTGCTCATTTTCTCACTATTAATACTTAGATGGGAACTCTTTTTCAAGCTTAAAGCTCAACTCTCGAGCACAGGAAGAGAGTAAAGCATCATCTCTGGGCTGGTGGCAGTAAAACTGGTGCTACATGGTTTTAAGTTACAAAACAGATTTGACGGGAAAGCTTGAGCTCTGCTCCACCTGAGCAGTCACAGCTCATATATCTGCTCCGCACTGCACACAGCTCATTCAGGTTAATGTTCCAGCCTTCCCAGCAGGTACATCTGACCTGAACAAGCCCTCAGCCTCTGTGCTGGCTTTATGCGGGACATGTCATCGATCGGGGGGGTTGTTCTTAAAGTAAATTTGAAATTACCTATAAAGGTCACATTGAGCGTGAGCGGAGCTGCGGCTGCTGCATGACTGAACTCTACTGCTTCAAACTTTGCCTTTAGGCTTTCTGATTTTTATTCCCTCCACCCATGAATTAAAGCACTTTCATGGCTGCACGGCTCAAAAAGAAGCTGCTTCTTAACAACACATTTGCATAAAGTTTTATTCTTAATGCAAGCTGACTGGATGTGGTGAAGCATTAAAGCGCCAGGAGATAAAGTGCCACAGAACTATTGGATTCCCGTCAGAAACACTGGGCTCACTTGCAGAAGTGGAATGTAATAATAAGCAACACATCGCATGTCTTAAAGGAATGCACATCACCCGCCGCCGACTGAGATCATATTGTGTTGAGGAATGATGCGTTTTGGTCAAACCTTAAAAATACTGTGGTGTGCTCAGAGTACGTGTCAGGGATTTATGGTCAAAGGTAATGGATGTTTTTATTATTATGTCTGAGAGCGTTCTTTACCCCAAACCAGCTGAAACCATCTCCCAAAACACTATCTTATCTCTGCCCATGAACCATATGTTTGCGTAAACGGAGAGTGCTGTGTAAGGAGACAGCAGCTGGCTTCAAGAGAACCCCCAGAGATCTGTGAACTCAGCTGAACTGAGAGTGATGCAACAGCGAGCAGACGACGCAGCTCATGGCTCATTTCTGTGACTGGTCTTGTGTATGCATTTTACTGTGTGTGCATTTATAAATGGATGGTAAATGGACTGTACTTATAGAGCACCTTTCTGTCTCATCAAGACACTCAAAGTGCCTGTGACCTCATTTACCCGTTCATTTCTACAAAGGCAATGGAACAAATCATTCTAAAGAGGCTAATCAGTGCTTTGTCTCATTCATACACCGATGGGACACACATCGGAGGCGACGAGGGGTTCAGTGTCTTGCACAGGGACACCAGCATGTGACTGCTGGTGGATTCAACCCCCAACTTATCATCAAGATGCGGTCCTTATTACCATCAAGCTGCTAACCGGACCTGCTAAGCTGCCAACGGAACAGAACCACGATGTTGAAGGAACCTCACTGCTAAACGAATCACACTGTAGATGTTTTCTTTTTTCAAATTTGGCACCTTGTTTCTTAGTATGTTAGTAGTATTTTTTATATTGTTAGTACAGGTAGTCCTCGGTTTACGTTTGAGTTCCATTCCTACAGGCCGAACGAAACCCGATTTGAACGTAAACGGGAATTGATCGCACGTGGCGGCCATAAGTCCGTATTTTTGCCCGTAAGTCAGAAAATACACGGTAAACGGCGTTTTAAACACATTTTTTTTTCAATGTAACGCAACAACAGCGTACTTAAAACGCCGTTTTGCTGTATTTCCAAGCAGTTAGCTAACACAATACCCTAAAAAAAAAAATTAAAAAAAAAAAAAAAACGCATAAAATGCTGTTTAAAAAAGTCAACGTGAGGTGCGATGACGTCACTGGGGAGGCGGCTGTAAGTCCGAAATGCCGTAAGCCGGGGGTGACGTAACCCGAGGACTACCTGTAGTATTTTTTTGTATGTTTTTAGTATGTTTGCTTCATGCTTGATCTTTTGTGTGTGTGTGTGTGTGTGTGTGTGTGTGTGAATTGAAACGGTTCTTCATTTCATTGTATTGTTGACCTTGTGTTGATTTTGCATATGATAAATAAACCTAATCTGAAACCACTCAGCCACAGCTGCCTGTAACCTGCCCTCCATCCATCCATCCATCCATCCAACCATCCATCCATCCATCCATCCATCCATCCATTCATCCATCCATCCATTCATCCATCTATTCATCACCTTTACCCGTTTCTTCCTTTCCAGATCGCGGGGGTCACTGGTACCCATATTCGTCAGTCACTGTGCAAGAGGCGGGGGACACCCTGGGCAGGTCGCAAGTCCATCACAGAGACTGAAATCAGACCTTGCAAGTATAAAATACTGGTTAAAGATCTTCTCCTGTCATTGAGTGTGGTTCTTCTAAGTAAACAGCATTATGTGTTGTGAACAGTTCTCAGAGACAGCCGCAGCTTTGGCTTATGTCAATTAACTGTGGTGGACATTATGACCCAGACTCTAAAAGGTAATTACTTGTAGATGTACATCTAACGATTACTTTAACTTTTTTCTTGTGTCCAGTGTTTTTATTTTTTATTTATTTTTTGCTATCAGACAAACAGGGTTAAATCCAACTGGTAATATTAAAGTTTTAGGCAAATATTTAGTGTACTGAGCAGCACTGTAGTATGTGTTCAGGACTGTCGTGTTCAGGTACAACAAGTGAAAAAAGCCAAAGAAAAGTAGAAAGACCTTCATAAAGCCTGGAGAACTGTCTGCTTCTGTCTCTCAAGAACTTTTCTCACCACAGCTATCAAAATGTCCATTTCGATAAAACGTTCTGCTGCATGTGCATTGGTAAACCTGCTGCCTACAGTATATCTGCATGTTAATTTACTGATAATCAATAGTTGTCAGGCCAGATTCTGTTTCTCTTTACAACAGATGTCAAGTGATGAGAGTGCTAAACACAAAACGTGGATTAAGCAATATGCTAATCCACCAAGTGATGCGCACCTGACAGACGAAGACCAAGGATCGAAACTCATTTACTAAAGGTAATGAAAAACACGGGAGTAATTGGGTTTATCTGTTTGGGTAAACATACGTGTCGTCTGTACACGTGGGGCAGCGTGAAAAATGGTCCAGTGTTTTCATTAACGGTGATTTATGATTGTTCAAACAGGTTTTTTATCCACTGAGCCACTTTAAATTCAGTCGTGACGTCAAAGGTTTAGGTGTGATCTTAATGATGAAGATGATGCTTAAGGTCAACCACACTGAAGACACCCCTGCTGACAGAAGATTGTTTTCTTCTTTAACTTGTTTCTGTAGCAGCAGCTCATCTAAGCAGAAATTACACCTGGCAACAAGAGATCGATACTTGAAGGAGCAGAAAAGGGTGAACAGGTGAAGAATGTTTCACGCACGTTGCATTTTGTTGGTAAAAAAAAAAGGTTGGTTGTGTTAATGCTGACCTTTGTTTTCCTGTCCCCTTTAAATTGTTTCTTGCCCTTTTAACAGCCTAATTCATCTGCATGCTGCTGTTTCTGCCGTGAGATTGTGCAGCTTGTTGAGAAGCTCAGCGCTGTGGCTTTTGGTTTCTGTAACTTTTATTGCTTTTGAAACATTTATCTTTAGTTACAGTTGTTTTCCTTATTAAAAAAAATTGAGATCTCCACCTGTTTTAAATTTGCTTTAATAAAAATAATATAAAACAACTACTTCATCATAGACTTGTTTCTTCTTCTTCTATTTTTAGAGTTTAGCTATTTTCTCCATTCAGTGAAATGAGCAAACCTTTTGCTACTTTGGATTTAATTTACTATTTAGCTTCTTTTAACTCACCTTTAGTTAAAAGTAGCAAACATTTCAGCAACTGGTTTTAGCTAGCCTTTTGCAACTTTTAGCTTCTGGCTAAAATTTAGCTAATTTTAGCTTTTAGCCATCTTTTTCTTCTTTTATTTTAGCTAGATCTCTGCTACATTTAGCTTTTAAATAGTCCGTTGTTGTGTTTTTGTTCCTTTATGCTTTTAACTAGCGTTTGTTTCCTTTAAACTTTTATCTAGCCTTCTTTTCATTTAACTTTTAACTAGATTACTAGTTTATCTTTTATTAACCTTCTGGGATTTTTAACTTTTTACTATGTTGCTGTAGTTTTTCATTTAAAGTTTAACTAGTTTATTCAGTTACTTTTGTCTTTTAGCTATAGCCTTTTGCTACATTTAACTTTAGCTTTTATCTAAATTTTGATGAGTTATGTATTTTGCTTTATTAACTATAAGAATGATTATGTTTAAATTGATAGTTTGAATTGATTTTGTTTAAGAGGGAGCACATATGATAAGAACTTTTCTTCTTCTGCTTCCTTTCATTTTATATATATATTTTTTAATTTTTTGAAATTGTATTTGTGTTTTTATTGGAAATTAAATGAAATGAATAAATAAATAAATAAATTAAATAAATAAATCTATATTTTGCTCTTTTTTGCTTTAGCCAGCCTTTTGCTTATTTTAGTTTTTATCTTGTATTTCTGTTTAAGTCATTTACTTGTGTTTCCTTTAACCTTTAGCTATTTGTTCTTTTTTAACTAGTATTTTGATGTATTTTTGCTATTTTTGGCTTGCATTTTTATTAAAAAATATATTTTTAGCTAGTGTTTTATTTCTTTTAGCTCTAACAGCTCAGTTTCAGCTTTTTCAGTTGTTCAGCCCTTAAAAATATATGAAACAAACCCCCCCATTCTCCAGTTTGACTCAGAATTTAGGGTAATTTGAACAGATATTTGAACCTAAAACCTTTATTACCGGTATATAAAGAGGTGATTAAAACTTGCTGCCATAAAGAAACAACTGACATTTATTTCACATGCACAGGCGTCACCCCGCAGCGTGCTGAGACTAACTGAAACCACCAGTGCTTTTCACAGTAATCGAAGACAGAGGTGCAACAACAACAATTGTACAAGTATTTTTATTACTCATTCTCAAAAGTGCTTTTATTTTTGGTCATGCCAGTTCAGACCCACATTCAGATTTTTAGACATGGTTGTCATTCTAGACTCAAGCATCGAGCAAACCCTCAGTCTGAACTTGCAGTGAGCAGACAAATCAATAAAGGACATTACTTTGAAAAACATTAACATTATGGCCTCTTACATGCATCATTGCAGTTTTCTCAAGCAGAAAATGGGCTTTCAAACCTCAGAGCAGGGTTCACACAGTTCCCTTTAGATTTCCTGGTTTTAGTGACATTGTATTTTTTTTTTTTTTTACAAGTCAAGAAAAACTGGAACGAGAAAAAAGCTTCATGATCAACATATTTCTCTGTCAAACTGCAGGAGGGAGGCGGAGTGGTAAGGCGATGTAAAAGATGGGATGCTCTGCCCTCTGAGTCAAGAAGTGACTTCCTGCCATATAAAGAGTGATGCTTGGTGAGATGGTAGGAATCTCATTTGGTTGGCCCATTTTCGCAAGCGTCATTATCGTATGCCTCGATGTCCTGGAGGCTGGAGGCGTCTGTGTCGTCCCCTCCACTGCTCTCGCTGTTCCTGAAAGCAATACTTCCTATAAAGGGGTACACGCTTCCTGTGAACAACTCTTTAATGTTGTAATAAGGGAGTTCTGGGTCTTGCCTCACGGGCTTGGTGATTCCCCGACCCTCCATGGCTTTGTTTCTCTGATAGTACTTTGAAAACTTATTAAAGATCACCGTGATGGGCAGAGCCACTACTAACAGGCCGCAGATGATGCATAAGGTGGCCACTAACTTTCCTGCAAGCGTCACCGGACATGTGTCGCCATAACCAACTGTGGTCATGGTGATCAAGGCCCACCACCAACCTGAAGGGATGGTCCCCAGATCCGTGTACTTCTCCTCTTTCTCAGCAAAGTAGATCAGTGCAGAAAAGACAGAGATTCCCACTGAGAGGAAGAGAATGAGCAGACCCACCTCCTGGTAGCTGTGACGAACGGTGGCGCCCAGCGCTCGCAGTCCGATGGAGTGGCGTGCCAGCTTGAGGATTCTGAGAACCCTCATGAGGCGGAGCACCTGCACCACCCTCCCCACGTTCTCCAAGTCCTCGTTCTCCTCCGTGCCCTCCTCATCTGCTGTCTCTAAAGCTAACGTGGCATAAAACGGCACGATGGAAGCAACGTCGATGATGTTCAAGGGGTTTCCAAGGAACTTCCTTCTGGAGGGCGCGACAATCAACCTGACGATGAACTCAGCGGAGAAGCAAGCGATGCATATCTCCTCTAGGATGGTGAGGACAGGGTCTTCGATGGGTTTCTCATTGTCATCCACACGCTGAAACTCTGGCATGCTGTGGATGCACATGGCAACAATGGAGGTCAGCACCACGCTGAGGGAAGCCACCGCAATGATCTTTGAGGCTCTGGAGTGGCCCGGATCCTCCAGTCTGAGCCAAATGTAGCTCCTCACTTCCGAACACCACGCACCTTTGAACTTTGCAAGGTCTTTGTCAAGAGCAGAAAGCTCCTCGAAGGAGGAGTCGAAGCTCGGCTCGTGGTTGTCGTCGCTCATCGTGTCCCAGTCCTGATCCTCGATGTACTCCTTCCTCTCGTGGTACCAGTTGTAGCAGCAAGGGCTCAGGTGCAGCTCGTGGATGCCCCAGTACTCGATCTCCTGGCTGAAGGAGAAGATGCAGAGCTCCTCCATCATGTGGATGCGCCCCGTGTGGTAGAAGTTGAGCACGCAGAGGAAGACCCGGGGATTCCTGTCGAAGTAGTATTCCTTCTCAGCTGGGTTGTAGTCATCGCACAGCTCCAGGATCGCCGCCTCGCTCTGGCAGTGCAGCAGGCGAGCCAGGCGGGTCTGGGGGAAACGAAGCAGCTTGTTTGGATCCACTTTGTACTGCACTCCTCCCACGTTGAGGTTGACCTGGTCCTCCTCTGTCCCACGCTGGTGGAGGATTTGGCCATATGCCATGGTCCTGATGCAGAAACACCATTAAACCAGTTATATTTGTGCACAAGTGTCAGCAAACCAGCTCCAGTCAGGCTTCTAAACAGTATATTTACATACATGAATATTTATATGTAACCGGAATTCCAAAAGAGCTGGTATGTTGTGTAAAATTTAAACAAAAGCAGAATGCAGTGATTTACAATTAATTTTATATTCACAATGGAACATAGTAAACATGATCAAATGATAAGACTAAGATTTCCTTTTCACTATTAAAAAAAAAAGTTTAAAATTTTATGGTAGCAGCACATTTACCATCTGCTTTATCCCAACAACAACAATAACACCAAAGTTGGGACAGTGCCAACAAAACTAAGTGGTATTAAAACGTAACCGCTGTAGCATTTTGTCTCGATTTGGATTAAATGGAAACAGGTCAGCAGAAGGACCGGGTACAAAAAGAGCCTTCTGGTGAAGTAGAACCTCTCAGAAGTTCAGGTGAGCAGAGGTTCTACCAGTCTGCAGAGAAATAAACAAAAAGATTTCAAGACTTTGGAGAAATCTTGGAGCTCAAAGGGAAAAATGTTTGTAATTTTTGGACCCTCAGGCAACATTTAAAAACAAGTCTGATTCTGTTCTTAGCATCGTTGCTTGGGAACACTTCTCTAAATCGTTGACTGTAAACACAGCTCGTTGTACCGCATTCACAAATACTGGTTAAAGCTCTATCATGCAAAAAAAAGTAGCTACGCGTGAATACGCCATCCAGAAACACAAAACGCAAATTCTTTGTATGGTCAAAATACAAATAAAATCTAAATTTAAAATTATTTCTATGAAAACCATGAACACTACAGGTTGTCCTCGACCTACGGCGGTCTCTACCTACGGCGCTCCGTACTTACGGCGGCGCCCCCAGTGACGTCATCACGCCGTTCGTTGCCTTTTCTATGCAGCATTTTATATTTTTTTCTGTTTTTTTTAAGGGTATTTTGTTAACTAACTGCTTGGAAACACATTAAAACACATTAAAACGGCCGTTCGAAGTTGTTATTTTATATATATAAAGTTGTTTTAC
>JARVLU010000179.1:22351229-22361952 GCA_031762415.1 Simpsonichthys santanae | reverse complement strand
AGTGATTCAATGGACCAACTCTCTCGACATCAGTTACTTTCAAACTAATGACAAATCAAAAAGCTGCAACATGAATGTAACTTGTAACTCAACACATTATAGAAATATAGTGTAGTAGAAAGTACAGATACTTCATGTAAAATATAGTGGAGTAATACCCACATTTAATTCTAAAGTACAGATACATGAAAAATGTACTTAAGTACAGTAACAAAGTATTTTGTACTTGTTACATCCCACAATATGAAAACATACCTAATCTTTGACCAAAAATTCTCCAGTGAGCTATATATATATATATATATATATATATATATATATATACACACACATATATATATATATACACACACACACACGTGATCTAAATAAAATTGAAAATCTATAAAGTGAAAAGGTTTTGAGGCAGCAAGTTTAAGGCAGGAGGATAATGAGAATCTTCATAAAGCTCTTCGAGAAGGAAGCATGAAGTGCTCTGAAATGTCCTGCATTGACTGGACTTCAGAAAACAGTGAACCAGCATCAGCATGACATGGACCATCTCTAACTGGAAACATTGGACTTTAATATGATTTTGGGCCCCTTTACCAGACTGACCTAGATTTCTACATGACATGCAACATTTACTTTCTTCAAAGACCACTGAACGGTCCGTTTATTCCTCAGGAGGAAGACACATCTCTAATTTAGGAATGTGACATCCATGGCTACAAGTTTTTATAGCAATGTTTAATATTGAACCCAACACTGGTTGGTTTCACCATCGCTGTCCCCCCCAAAAAAAAATTTGAAAAAACGTTTGATTTGCAATATACACATGGTCATAATCACCCATAAAGTAAAAGAGTTTTAGCAATGTTAAAGGACTAAAGTCTTTTGGCCAGCTGCTGTTGGGTCAAGCCACAGGAATTCAGACATTTGTCGAGAATTGATTTTGCCAGTAACACTGCATGCAGACGTTTTGAATAGTTCAGCCAATACAGGATGAATCCAGAAGGAATTAATTTTGGGGTAGAGGGTCATGCAATAATTGTGCAGATGGATTGGATTTAGTTAACTGGTAAGTTATGTTTTGCATTTGCCATTTTTAATGAGGGGAAACAAAGTTTGCTTTTCAACTATATTTAAGTTTTTACTCAGAGTAAACCTTTGAGTTGGAACCACACAAGTGTCACTACAGTATTAGGAAAACACTGAAGGCAGAAATAATTTTAAGAAATTTTATTGAAAACGATTCAATGCAATAGGTCCAGAGGAGATCTGCCTTTGGTGGGTTGGAGTGCTTTGTTTTGCTGCAAGAGAAGAAACCATGGGTTAGTCATTATCCATTTTTTTGTCCCCACCAAAAGTTTAGGTACTTACTGCTTTTCATTCCATGGTGAAACATCCTTGTTCCAGTTGAGTGGGTTGCACACTGGCCTTGGCAGATACCTTCAACTGAGCTGGCCTGGTCACAAATCACCACATTGCAGTGGACATAAATCTGTACACATTGAGAAGTTTGTTTAGCTTTCATTCAAGCCTTTTGTTTTGACAGGTGAATTAGACCAAAAAGCCTCCTACCTCATGTTTCAAAACCTTTTGATCGTCAAGGAAGGTGAACATCTTCATGGAGAAATGCTTGGCATGGGATGGAACTGAGAGTCTGGTATCCATTTCAACAGGGTGGAAGGCTGTTGTGTAGGCATCATCTGGATTTTCACATCTAGGATTGTGAAAGATTGTTAGATTTTAAACTTTTAGCTGTCAGAAGTGTTGTGCATTTACATTCAGACATACCCATTGACAATTATGTCCCAACTGGGGAGAGCCGTCCTATCTTGCTGAAGATTAGCCCAGCAGTTTTCCAACATAAGCTCCAAATGAGAATCTGTTGATACCAGTTCCACTTCAAAGTACAGAGGCTGCCTCAGATGTGCTTCTACTGGGTAGTCTTCAGCGCCATAGAATTGCTTGTATGAGTTGTCTAAGGAAAAAAGGTACACATTTGATAAGCAACCCACAGTACAAGCAAATACTTTTATATGTTTTATAAGTTTGTTACCTGTTGCCAGCCTCATCTGCACAACCATCAGTCCAGAGCCGATCTCTGCTCTTGGCTCATACAGCCTTGGTTTGGCAGCAAATGCAACAGTTTGAGTGTCATTAACCATGTAGTAGCAGGAGATGGTTTGCCTTCAGGGAGATTTAAGAGTTTAGTAGTGTCAGATCAGAATGCATTTTATAATCTGTAACAGTACTTACCTGTATTCAGGGTCAATTGGAGAAGTGCGTGGCTGTCCTCTTTCACGAGTGTAATACAGGGCAATGTCGTTCTCGTACAACATGTAGTTGTTGAAGAACTGAAATGTGTTTTTAAAGTGTAAGATTTAATACTGTAAATATATTTATATATTGTATATAATGAAGGCTCCCTTACAGTTCTGCTTGTTCCACAAGAATCGGCACGGAATGTGAAATGAGCGAAGCGATCGTTGCTGGAGGATGGCGTACAAGATGGGTCTTTCAGAGTAAGCCAGCTTGGGTTGAGGTTAGGCACAGAGCTCACTTTCACAGCCAGGGCAGTGATTGTACCATTGGCATAGCACCCTAATCAAAATACATGTCATTAAGAAACTTGCTCATAAAAGTCTTAACTGGCCATTACCATTAAGTAATCTTACTAGTAGTAGTCAAGGGGAAGTAGCAAGCCAGGTAGAGATCAGCAAGCACCCAGTTGTTGTTAGAGTCCCACAGTAGCATGTCAAGTCTGGCTCTGATGGAGTCTGTAGTGATCACCTGTGAAAAGGGACAAATCATTGAGTGCAAAGGGACAAGTCATTGAGTGCTGTTATTTAGAGCAAGAATGTCTAACTCACCTCAAACACTGAATCGTCAGCGGCATATGGAACTTTGATGGTGAAGTGTGTGGTGTTGTCTTGAAGTTGGTAGGCTGCAGCAAGTTCAGGTGTCAAGATGCGTGTTCCAACCATGGTCTGGAATGCATTTCCTTGGCTGCCATATTTCACAGTGATCTGAAACTGGTCAAGGTCGCAGGTGCCAGAAAGTGTGGGCAGCACTGGGGAGAAATAAAGCATTGAGGGACAAGTTCAGTGGCTGCAGTTGTTATTGGACATGTTAATTGATTGACAAAGTCTTACCAACGTCCTGAAGAGATGCTGCCAATTGCAGAGTGTGGGCAAAGGCCATTTCCTCAGGTAGGATGAGAAAACCAAGGACTGCAGGGAGTGTGTATGTGGTCGTCAAGGGCTCTGGGTTCTTTTGTGCAAGAGAACATTATTAGTGTTTTCCTCCTTTTAGTCTAGTAATTTAGTTTGCTTGTTAAAAACTTACATGCTTCAGGACAGCGTCAGAATCAAAAGGCACTTGGATAGAGAAGACCATTGAGCCATTTGAAATAAGGTGCTGGTGGATAAGGAAACCTCTGGCATTGCTTTCCTCAACAGTGAAGACTCCATTTTGAAGAGTGATGTTCATCAGCTGTACATCGTGGAGGAAGGTTCCCACGTAAGCAGTGAAGTATCTCTCTTCTGGGACAGTACCTGAGAGAACAGAGTTACAGGTTTTTCCCCCCTGGCCAGAGTTATTAAAGGTTTATTAATTTGCTGTGCTTACGATCTTCAGTGAA
Source organism: Simpsonichthys santanae (assembly GCA_031762415.1). NCBI lineage: Eukaryota > Metazoa > Chordata > Actinopteri > Cyprinodontiformes > Rivulidae > Simpsonichthys > Simpsonichthys santanae. Next base: position 22,358,324 of record JARVLU010000179.1, on the reverse strand, counting down.
TGGAGGGCGAGGCATTGGTGGAGTTGTGATGGGAAACAAAACCTTGTACCGAGTGTCATCTTGCGTGTCATCAGCCCTCCAGAGCATCTCAAGCATGGGCTCAACAGAATAAGTGATGTGGTACACGAAGTCTGGGGCATGGCTCTGCAATGGAATACATCATTTAGATATACCGTAATAAATCTCATTGTTTTAAGCACAAGTTCATTGACTAACCTTATAGTAGCCATCGGGTGAGCCAATGGGAATATCCACAACAATATGAAAATCTGTCGTCGTCAGCAAGTACTTCCTTACAGCCATCTGAGCTTTATCCAGCCTCAGACCATTGATTCCCATGAACATTTCCACAGTTTTAAGTTTGCCATCCAGAAGAGGAGTCACACGGCGAGGCAAGTGCCAAGAGATAAGGTCCTCAGTGAACAGGACGCCACCTGTTGCATTTATAGGCAGCATTTTAGTGGTGACTCAAAGCAGTCGAGAATTTAAAAGTGTGAAGCAAACTCACCTGTGGGGCATGCAGCTGCCAAGTTAACAACATTGAGTCCATGGTGCGTCTTTTGGTAAACGCTCACCTTGAGGACTTCCATTGGGATTCCAGCAACCTGAGTGCATGTATGAGTGTTAGATACATACACACCATTTCCAGGACTAATGTGGCGGTGCTACTTACATCCTCAGAGTGGGTCTCTGCTGTGTGGTAGGGGCTTCGCACAACCAGACGAGTAGGAGTAGTAATTGCACTGTAGCCAGCTTGTTCAGCTTCTTGCAGCACCATGGACACAGCTTCAGGAGTGAAGAAGGTCATCTTCCAGATTCCACTCTCTTCGTTTGAGGCCTGTGGAGAGCAAAACTAGAGTTACAACTGAACTACACCACTGGGAGCAATCTTCAGAAAAATTTGACATACAGAAGGAATAGAGTTGATTTGAGAGTCATCCTTCTCTTGAGCCTTGGTTTTAGCTTGGGGACGTTTGGCCATGTACGTTGAGACCTTCACATGGAATAAAACTCATTAGTTCTGCCTTTTGCAAGATATAAAGTATAGTGCAGAGTAACTCACTTCCATGTAGTTTCTTTCACAGAGGATCTCTCTAGGGGCCCAACGAGTGTAACTGCAAGTCTGAGACACATCGTGACTGACTGCATCAGCTGGACTGCTACGGAATATTTTGAGTTTCAAGCCAACAGTGAAGGTCATATCATCCTACAAGAGAAAATAGTCACTCAGTGCATCTTTATAGGTGACCTTTGGGTTTTTAAGACCACTTGAGGTTTAAGATACCTTGTTATCCACATAGCAACCCAACAGAGAGGTGTAGATTCTGGTATTGCCCCATGGGTCAGACTCCATACTGTAGCCACACTGAGCAGCAAGCCTGGGTGTCACCATGATAAGTTTGGAGCCATCTGAAAAGGCAGGACCCATAAAATTATTGGTCACTTCTGCCAGTAAATAAAAACTATTTGATCAAGGGGGCTAAGACTTACTTAAAGCTTCTACTTCAAGTTGGTTTCCAACTGCAAGAGCCTCATCCAAAGAAAGCCTCATCACATTGGCAGCACAATCAGTCCTTAAACCGCTGGCTGCTTTAAATAAGAACAGCTGGTTAAGTAGCTAACCCAATCAAGTACATTCACAAATTTAGTAATTTAGGCTTACTTGGCTGAGCATTGACCTTCACGTTTGGCCATGCTTGACCAAAGACAAAAACTGCAGCCATCAGGGTCCATAACAGACTAGAACAAAATAAAAGTGAACATTAAAAGCAACTATACAAACAGTTTGAGGAGAGTACAATAACACAAACTTACGTTTTCTCAGGCTTCCGCATGATGCAGTGCAAAAACATCCAGACAAAAGGAAACTACGAGGCCCAACTGCCACCAAAGCTCAGCTTTGAACCTCACAAGCTCCACAGATGAAGCAGCTCTGAAGGAGAAGGAGCTGATGTCTCTCTGCAGCCTCACCACATGTTTTATATGCCTACTAACGAGCCCACACAGGCTATCTGAAGGTAATTGGTAACACCTTGTGTCTTTTTTTTTTATACAATCTGCAAATATGGATGTGTTTAACTCAACACAAGAGCCAAAAATGGTTAATTACATAATTTAATGTTAGTTTGTATGTAAAGTTCATTTTATTCATCATTCTATTTAAATTGACTGCTTTTATTCAAACATGCAGATGCTTGATTTAAGCCACAGAGTTTTTCTTTTTGAAGCTGAAAGAGTTTATTTATTAGTTTATTTATTGTTATTGCATGCATGGCAGTTACTGATTATGATTTATCATCACCATCCTCCTATAGTTGGTAAAATGTATTTTCTAAGACTCTCCGTCTCGTCACATTTCAATGCTGTTTCATTTATGAGGCTTATATACTTTTGATTAACTAAACTCTTAATAAAAAGAGCAGAAAACGATGATCTAAAATAAATATATGAAGAATATAATAAATCTCTTAATTGTTACAGTGATCCTTGATATGAGAACTTTGTCACAATTGAAAACTTTTAGTTTTGTACATTAGGATCAGATCTAGTTTTGTTCTGAATACTAAACGTACTCCTTGTGTCAATCATCTTTTGCATCCCTCAGAAAACAGAGCTATTATAAATTGATGACAAACACTTCAGTTTAAACGTACTCAATGTTCTAAGAAGCTGTAACCTGACTCTTTATTTGTCTGTATAGTTAGCAAAATATCTCATGAACCAGTGGATGGATTATAATGAAGCTTCCTTAAAGTAATCACTGAATGTGTCTCTACAACTGATTTACTTCTGGAGCCAGCCACTTTCAAAATGGCCACCACAGCTAAGCAGCTTTAGCCAACAATAAAATGGCTTAATGCTAGTTAACGTTACACATGTTAAATCTAAACTTAGTGGAGTAGCAGCTGAGAGTCATTCCATGCACATATTCTGAAAACAAATTGTGAAAGCTGTTCTACAACAGACTGTTAGCAGAACATCTCCTGAAGGACTGTAAGGATTTTAATCAAACTCTCAGAAACTAATCACTACGTGTTCATCTATAGCTGATTAACTTTTGGAGTCATCCTAATTTAAGATGGCCACATTAGCCAACTGATTTTAGGAAACAGAAATGACTATCCGTTTTACAAATGTTGGGTTAAATTTAGCTGTGGTAGTAGCTGAGAGTCATTCCCAACACATACTTAGAGCATGACATATTGCCAAGTCACATGAGATACTCATACTGTTATTTCCAAGCTTTGACTAAAAATAGCTACAACAACCGTCATTTTCCAATAAGGTATGATCTAAAGTTCAGGCATGAAAGGTGGCGGGTGATATGCATCCCTTCAAGAAATACAGTCCCTTTTCTTTTGCTGGTTTGCTAACTGGCATAATGGACAATACTGGTCATATTTTCAGACTTCTTCTGTGTGTCGATCCCTTAATTTACCCCAACTTAGCTCATAGCAGTTATTAAAAGTAAACACCAATGTTGGGTACTCATTCATTGGATTCATTCTTTATTTGTGTGTAAAGACAAAAACATCACATGACCACGAACCCAGCTTGTTTAAGTCAAGTTTGGGTTTTTCAAAGTGACAGTTCAGCCTCATTAGAGGGAGTCCTTCAGTCTTTCAGAGGAAGGTGACAAAAAGAAAATGCAGAAAGATTACATTATTTATATTACTTCTACATACTAATACTTTTTTTATTTAGTTGAGAAGACGTTCCATGATCAGAGATACAAACTACTGTATATTCAAAAACTAACATCTTCTAAAAGACTGTTTCCTCACAGTCAATGCAGTCTTAGAGCAAAAGAGCATTTATGATTTTTTTAATTTATTTTTTTAGATATGTTGTATTTCAGCAAAGCAGTACAGTGCATGTTCTTTTAAATTTTCTTTACAAGATGCCTGCTGTTCACCAAGCAGAAGTTTCACTACAACTCTTACCCTCAAATCAGGCTGGAAATTAAATAAAACCTCCATAGTTAAACACAAAACGTTACGAGAACCTAAAAGCAGAATAATCTAAAACATTTTGTACGAAGCGTCATAAAACAGATGATTGATCTCCATGTCATTCTGCTGTTTTGTTTTAAATTAAATGATCTCAGTCATGATCCAGCATCATTTCTGCAGGTGAGCAAGAGTTTGCTCAAATCTTCCATGTGTTATGATGATGATCACTGACTCTGAGCACTAGAGGAGCCTGAATATGTGCAGTATATGTAGGTGATTGACATCATCATCAGTATTCCCTATCAATCTTCTGCTGCTGGTCCAGAAGTGTTTGCCGCAAGCTCACTTGAGCATCTTCAAAATCTGGATTAAGCTTTAGGGCTTGTAGGAAATCACTCTTGGCACCATCAAAAAAGCCTGCAGGGTAACAAACACAATTGAAATACGTTAGTTCAACACTGTAATTTGTGGGATAAGAACCAGTGGCTAAAAAGCTGTGGAGCATTTCACTGCAAGAACAGAGCTCCATCTAGTGTCTTTCAAAAGTACACGCCAAAGAGACAACAGTACAGTACACTGAAACAAAAACAGCCTGTCACGCAAGAGATATGATGCCTATCATTTCCAAAATATCAAACTAAAACATTACTTAATGTGTCTTCTTTAAATAAGCATATGTTTAGACTCACCTGTAAGTTTGGCGATAATTCTGTGCTACACATTTATTTTAAGGAGCTTAGTTAAGAAACAAATACATTTGTGAAGGAAATAACCGGGGTACAATTCAGGCTTTTATTTTGAAGGGTTTATAAGGAAGTAGTTTATTCTGGACAGTTAGCCTATTTATGAGGTTATACCTTCATGTTTTAGTCAGCCCTCTCTTACCTAATCTGTAGAGGATGAGTCCTCTGTTGTAGAAAGGGACAGCAAACTGGTTGTCAGCCTGTATTGCGGACGTGTAGTCCTCTATAGCTTCGTGAAAATCCACCCGGAAGTATTTGATCTGTCCGCGGTTGTTAAAAGCTGTGGCCAACCTCTCGGCTTCACACTCCCTGCACAAATACAGTAACGTTAAAACAAGGTTTTCTTTTAATAAACACTTAAATTGCGACAGGATAAATGATTAAATAATAGAAAAGCCGTTAACGAGTCTTTAATTTTTTGATCGGTACCTAAAAAAGCAGTGTAATGCATCAAAAGTTAGCTAACGGTACCTACAGGAAAATAAACAATACCTGGACTGTAAACAGGAAGTTATGAACTTAGTATAAAGCTTTTCCGCTTCTTTATAATCGCGCTCGTTAAACTTAGAGTGTGCATCTTCAAGTATTTGAGAATACAGGTATTCTTCTTCCATGACAGGATGTTTATTTTGACAGCGGATGTGACGTCACGTTGAGTATCCAATCACGTTTTGCATGTCAAAAGGAGGTGTGGTTTAACTGTTAGCCTTCATAAACAAGCGTTTGATCCTTACGTTTAAATTTATTTTCATATTTAAATCTTTTATGTTTTTAAATTAGTAAATCCATTTTATATATGTATATATTTTTTGTCATATTGTAGTACCAGGTCACCTAGTTCACTGCAAAGTGTTGTCCCAGTGATGAATGTGTTAAAAACAACTGTTTAGTTGTGCAAAACTCTAGTTCAAAACGATAGACTTGTTTTCCAACTTAAATGTTGGGGGGAAAAAAATTATGCATAAAGTATTTTTCTGATGTATTTATATGGAAAAGTATTTAAAAATAAGTTTATAAATGTGCATGTACGTATTTGAAAATGTAAAGTACAATTTGGAACATTAGTAACATTAACATTTTCAAATACATTTCAACCTGGAGAGACTCACACAAAGAGACAGGAAGACAATTAGAGTGTTTTATTGATGAGAGTTCTTTGGCGCTCGGGCCCCGGTGGACGTGTATGCCGAACCGCTGTGAGCATGCGTGTCTGACGTAAGGAGATGAATTATAGAAATCCTCTCCCGGGACCCGAACCTGGCGGTGGAGTTAGGGCGAAGGAGAGGAGACCCGAAGACCTCGAGACACTGGGCGGAGATGGGGAGGCGGTGGGATGCGTCGTGGCTGGCAAACAGGAAGAGCCCGGGACGGAGGGCCCTATACAGTACAGGTATCTGGATCGGCTGGCTTATGAATGATGTGCTGCAGCTGGGTGAGTCTGCCATGTTGAATTTTCAGCTAGCCTATATACAGTATTTTTAAACTTAGTTAACTGCTGAAAAGTATTGGATACATATATTTGTAATATATTTTAAAGTATGGTTTGAAAATTTTACAAATATATTCACCGTGCATTTTAAACAAGTTTATATGAAGTTTAATTTTATAAATATATTTGATTGAAATTTATTTTTTATTTTGCAAAAAATAGTACTTCATAAATTGTAACAAAATATATTTTACACAATGTACTTGAAGTATATTTAGATAAATCTATTTATTTTACATTTTCAAACTTGAGAACATATTCAATGTATTTCTTGAAAACTAAGTCTACTTAAAATATACTTAAGTACATTAAATTTTCATCAGGGCGATCAACAGATTTTCAGGCTATCTGTTTTTTTTTTTTGTTTATTTTATTATTATTATTTTTTTTAGTATTTATACGTCACAGTGTACTGTGAGTTTTGTGCTCATAAATGAACAAGTGCAAGACAAAAGATGAAGTGTTAAACTTACTAATCTACAGCAGCTGAACAGTATCTGTTTAACAAAGTTGCTAAGTTGCCTGAAATTCACCAGTAAAACGGTATATAAATCAAAGCTCAGCCTTATAGGAAAAACAAGACAATATACCACACTGAACTAAATCCAAATTATACTTTGCTAATTTAATATTAGCACTAGCACAAATGTATTTTGATGCTGAAATTTTGAATCAGATTCTAATCAAAACTAAATACTGTAATGTAAAATGAGAAAAAAAAATAAACAATAGCATCAAGACTCGATTTACACCCATTATTTTTTTTTTAGTTTAGTTTAGTTTATTTGTTCATTTTTTTAAAACAATACAATACAATACAATCCCATGATCACTAACGTACAGAGTATAAAAAAATGAAAGGTAGCAGAAAGAAGAAAAAATCTTATTATATCTGCCCCTTTTTTCAAAC
>JARVLU010000179.1:22329205-22347537 GCA_031762415.1 Simpsonichthys santanae | reverse complement strand
TAGGTTTGGTCCTCTGGGACAGGTATACGGTTAGGTTTAGGCAAAAGGGCAACGTGGTTAAGTTTAGGTTTGGGCATTTTGGTCAGGTGTAACGCTAAGTTTAGAAAACGGGTGACGTAAGCCGAAAAAAAAACACACTTCCTGGTTTGCACACGTCACACTCTGCCTCTTAACAGCGAAAATCACAATAATAACGTAACTTTGCACCTGTTAGGAGGGACAGTCTGACCGATACAAATGGGGATGATAACAACTGATAACGTCCATATAATGGACCGACAACATCCAAAGCCGCTGTTATGGTTGAGCTCACAAATCAGCTGAGTCTGAGCGCTCGAAGCACAAATTAATCCTTCACATAAGGTAGGCAGCTTTACCTTGGCCGAAACTGCTGCCGACGTCTTCCTCAATAGCCGATAACATGGGTATCCGCTGGTGCCACTTCATTCAACCTTTATTTAGGCAGGTTAATCCCATTGAGCCTCGAGGACTCATTTACAAGAGAGACCTGGCTAAATCCTAAATCCATCCTCCAGAGACAACACAGACACATCAGCTTCCACTCCCGCCAGGAATCCATGATATACCCAGCTGCGTGTGTCTGTCCGGGGCATGAGGGTTCTCCAGGACGCTGTCGCTTGGTTGAAAGCCCAGCTGACCAGATCCATGACAGTAATTTATGATTTGGAAGATTTGTAAATAGAAGCTTTGATACACAGAACAAAGAGCAAAAGCAGGAGGAGGACGGGAGAGGGAAGAAAAGGCATCCATCTTGCTCATCATGTGACAGCAGTTATGGTACAGGAAGTCTCTTCTTATGACGTTTGTTTTATTTTAGTGAAGGAAGTTTTTTATTCTGGGATCTGGCTCATTTGCTGCTCAAAGAACTCAGATTTCCAAACGGCTCTTAAGAGCTGGCAGCCTGTTTGTGTGGACTCATCACTACTTTATTTAGCCATATCCTAATTTTGACACGGACCTAACGTGATATATAATATTTTCTCTTTTTCACATTAACAGTACAGCAGTAGTGAAATTATATAAGTGAAGGAGTTATTTGGAGCTTTAAAGGAACACAATATGACAGATTATTTTCAGCGTTCTAATCCGACGCCGATGTGATCAACCTTTTGCTCTGAGTTCCTGATATACATGAACTATATTGTATAATATTTTCAATCATCGACACATTCATTTGCTTTTAAAGAGTATTTTTAAATGTTTCAGCATAACAAAGAAATCACATGTTTAAGCAATGGATTAACATTCGGTCAAATGGAACCAAATAAAATAAATCACACTGTACAAAATGTCCTAAAATTAAACTTTTTTGTGAAATAACCTCATTTTTCCATAAGCTTTCTAGCTTAACTGTTGAAACTGAATTTAACGCTTGTAAAATACATGGAGAGTATTTTACTACAATATCTTTGATCAAATGTTCTTTAATAAACAGTGATGGATGTTTTAACTGACACCTTATTTGCACTAATATTCATTAATACTTTTAAGAGAGTACTTTCTGGATCTCTGGTCAGGATGTAGATTGCTCTTGTTTCAGCGCACCTCATTTGAATTGGGTTAATTATAGGGAAGCTGAGGCCAAATTTTGGAAATAATTAATCAACTGGAATCAGGTGTGTTGATCTGAAACATGTGCAAATTTAGTATTATGTAAAACTAGTTTGAGCTTACGGCCATTTTTGTGTTTAATATTGTTGGCTGTGGTGTCTGCAAACTAACAAACATAAAGGCAATTATATGATCATTTGGCTTTCATGGCTGTAAATCTAAAGCTATGGGTTTTTTTTTTTTTTTGTGTGTGTCGGTTTTTAAAGACGAGGGATAAACAAAAACCTGAGTCTAAGATGATGTCCATAAACCAGTGAAGAGTCAGGACTAATGTGTCTCTGCATTAGTTAAATCACTGGCTTCTGTTTAATTATAGATCATTTTAGGTCAAATAAAGATTACGGTAAAAGTTTTCGCTGCCCCTCAGATCCACATTTTGCTCATTTGGGCTCCACATTTCTTCTGCTAACCTGGAGAACCTACATTTCCTTTTGAATTATACAGTATTCTTTAACCTAAATCACAAAATATATTCAAGTTTGTAATCATTTACCCCCTTTTTAATTTACTGCAACTTATTTAATCAACCCTCACTCTTCAGACAAGAAAAGACAAAAGTCCATCACAGAATATTTTATTCTTCTTTTGTCACATTTATACATCTTGGCAAATATCACAAAATTCTAAATCATGGGGGATTAATATGTTATAATTAACTAATCTTAGATCTCTATAACTGGTTTAAGATTTTACTATAAATTATTGTAGAGCTGCCACTGAAAAGATGCTTTGAAGCAAAATCTAGTGGCTTATATACACACACATCTGTACAAAAGATGAAGAAAATACATTTTTGGTTATGTTTCCATGTTCACATGATGTTAGTGACGTAACAATTGTTTCAAGACAAATGCACTGCACTTATTGCATTATTTGCAGTTTAATAACTCATCCTGATTACATCTGATCAAGAGATGCAGACTGGAGGCAGGCGCCAGGATGCAACAGAGGAAGATGATGGTTTCTGCAAGAGGAGAACAGCTGTTACACTCAGTAATGGTGTAGCCTTTATGACCAGTCATTGAAGAGAAACACCTCAACATTCACCAGTTTGTAAAGTTTTAAGCACGGTCCAACATGCTTTCCAGACGCTCAACTCTCCCAGACACGTCGGCTAGTTTGCTCAGTCAAGGAAGCTTGTTTAACAAATGTGGAGGAAAAAAATCCCCCCAGTGTTTGTACAACCCGTGAAACTACCAGCAGCTACAATAAGCACACGTCACGTGAGCAGCTCGGGCCGTTCCTGACAAAAACGTCTCCCATCTGAAACAACAGGAAGGATATGTTTGGCTGTGAGCTGCTGGATGGCCGCCTGTGTCTTCCTCTGGAAAGCCAGCTGGGCCTCACATTTACAGGGATCCTCCACCACCTCCACCCTCACCTCTTCACCTGCAAAGAGCACATTTCACATCAGTGTAACGGGAAGAATGCATGAATGCCACCCACGCTGCTTTTCCCACCCAAAGCTTAAAGAAACTGAAGCAGCAGGTTCAGAAGTACAAACTGAAAATAAGATTAGATTTAGCCACAACATATAACCTGATATCACCCAGTTATTATGCAGCAAATGTGAATTAGGCTGAAGCACCAGCTTTAAAAAAAAAAAATAATAAAACACACACACACTTGCAGCTGCAGGAATCCACAGAGCGTTCTTACGTTTTGGAGAACAAGTCTTCTTGTCCATGTTCAACGTGTAACCACTCCGGCACTTGCAGTAAAAAGAGGCGTTGCTGTTGACACAAATGTGCTCGCAGTCGTGTCCCATGGCGCAGGGGTCCAGACCTGGAACAAGTTGAAATTCAAACAATTTTATTTCATTTTTTTAAGCAAGGCTTTTAAGGCGTTAGAAGCAGGCAGTATCTTACCTGCAGCAGATAACATTCGGATTGATTCCAGTTTGAGAATTGGAGAGAAGATCTGAGCTGACTGATAGTTAGACCAGAGTTTTTTCATGAAAGCATTTCTGGCATTTAAAACAACTCAAACATCAGTGATTCAAGTAAAAACTATACAATAGTGAATAATATAATAATAACAATTATATATAATGGTATATATTTTATTATTATTATTTTTTGCACTGCAATTGATTATGCATTACTGCTGTAATTGCAAAGGGTTACTCTTACAGAGAAGTTTGAGACATTTTGTTTTGCAGCATGCGTTTTATCTTTGTTTTAGCTTTGGAACGAGCTCCAGACCGACCGAGTCCTTCATGAAAACTTCTCTCTGAGTCTCCAAACTGAGAACAGTCAACTCCTGCCTACTGGAAGTAGGTTAACAGTTAACAACCTCACTTAATACGTGTGTATATGTAAAGGATAAAGCTGTCATGGTGACAGGAGGGGTACAGTTTCATATAGAATACAGCGCAGCAGCTGGATTGTGGTAAGATGGATGCAGATGTTTTTCTGTGTATTTTTTAATGCACTGTTTGCTGATGTTGTTCAACTAAATTGCAACACCCACTGGTCACTTCATTAGGTACACTGAATTGAGATGCTAAAAAGGAAACGGTAGTTCAAATAACCATTTTTTTTTTTTATAACCCAACACCATGTCTGCATGCGCAACACGTCCAGCCTTGAAGGAAGGCAGCTGAAGACCACACAGGGTGCGATCACAACCAGCTAAAAACAGAAAAAGATCCTCACAGAGTTGGACACAGAGCTAGGAAAACCCTTGCCTGGTCTGATGAGTGTCTGTAAACCCCAGAGATGGTTGTGCATAAAAATTCCAGAGGATCAGCGGATCAGAACGGCCCGTCTGGCACCACCAACCATGAAGTCCCTCAAAGTCCCGTTCTTCATTCTGATGCTACTTCAAGTCTTCATGTGTAGACGCCTAAAGGCGTGTTGTTGCTGTGTGACTGACTGGATGATTAACTTGTTGTGTTCACAGTTGTTAAACGTGTACCTGATGAATAAATATCCTGATTCATGTTCAATAATCCAGGAAGAATTATCTGATAAAGTCAAATCGGGCCGTCTGGACGGTTTCTGTCAGGAATCAGGATGTTTTAAACCACTTCGGCCACGATTGCCTCAAACGAGTTGGCGGGGGAGAGAGCGGACTCCAGAAACCATCTCATCACCATCAAACTGGTTGACCCACCATGTGAAGGTGCTTTTTAAGACTGAGTTTGTTGTGGCTCCTCAGACTGATGAAGTATTTTGGATGAAAGCTGAAACGTTTCAACAAAAAGAAACCGTCCAGAGGACCTGACTTTGTCAGATGTACCTGAAGTGGCCAGCGAGTGTTCATGATTAAATGTTCACTGTTCAAACACCTTCTCAGTCAAGGTCAATTTCTGTGTTGGACAACATGAGTAAAATCTCTGAACCCTGAAACGAACACTGAGGAAAAAAAAAAAACAGAACTTCAGTTTTACAGCAAAACCTCAGCTGTCAAAACCAGTGATGGATTTCCTTGAAGATTTGTCACTCAAATAAGCAAATTTCTTACTACTGACGTTTTTATCCGCATAAGGATTTTTGAAATTCAGAATATAATCAGTCTTTGATCACATGGTCTTTGATCTGAATTGGGTTGTCTATGAGGTTTTACTGTACAAAAGAATCCAACACAAAACATTCAAAATAATAAAGACTCTGAAAATCAAACCTTTTTTTAAAAACAATGCTAAAAGTTTTGGGACGTCAACTTTACGTGGTACCTTCTCGTGCTGACACCTGCAGTCCACGTGGGGGCTGAGAACATCTGCTGTTGTGTTTTCCTCGTTTCAGAGGTTAAAGTTCACCAATGAATTAGTAAATTATCTTCATTCTGCGTCAGCCCCGACTGTAGACTGAAGGTGCCCTCACTGAGGCTGGGGTTAATTGTGGGAAGGCCATTCTTTGTCCTACCGCACAGGGTTTCCCTGAACTTGGAGGTGAGCTTCTCGATGACGCCGTAGGTCTCCACGTAGAAGACGTGGTCCTCCAGAGGGACGCTGGCCATCAGCTGCAGGGACTTCATGTCTGCACGGTCCACGCCCACAGCGTAGATCTCGACGCCCGAGGCTCGGGCTTCAGCAGACACCTCTTCTACCTGGTCTTGAGGTCTTCCATCTGTCACAATGATGCCCACCTTGGAGATGTTTCTGGAGCGCGGCCGAGCTCCGGACTGCTCGGTGAAGGCTTCGTTCATCGCCGTCTTGATGGCGAGGCCGGTCATGGTGCCAGTTGCCAAAGGGTCGATGCGTGCAACGGCTTTTTTCAACTCAAGCTTGTTGAAGTGGTTTTTGAGCAGGAACTCGATCTTCACCGTGCTGGCGTAGTTGACCACAGCCACTCTGGTGGCGTCTGGGCCCACGTCGAGGGTGTCGATCATGTTAGCCAGGAATATTTTGACCTTCTCAAACTCCGCGGGGCGCACGCTGCGAGAGCTGTCGATGATGAAGACCAGGTCCAGAGGGCGGCTCCTGCACTGAGAGTCTGTCTCTGATGATCAACCAAACCATGGCACACATAAGTCCATTTGACTAGTTTCTCTTGTATTTTCGCAATGCAAGCTTTGAGATGCACAACACGTGTTCCCACGGGAACAAAACAAAACTGCCGTGCATCTCCGCACGTTTTGTTTTCACTAAAATGATACTGTATGCCAAAAGACATACGATGCATCATTTTGGAGTTTTACCCATCTCATTTTCCTGAATGAAAAGGATGTTTGATGTTCAGGTCATGATGAAAAGTGACGACACACCTGAACATGAAGACAGTGTTAGGATCCCAGTTTTTATGTACATGCACATCCTGCACATCAAGCCTAAATCTCAGCAGTCAGATCTGTTTTTAACCTTTTGGTTTGATAACATTAGTTGTTCTTCCTGAAGTTTTCTAGAGATCCAATTTTGCTCATTGTGTTTTGACCTGTGACACTGGTTTTCTTGACAAACGTGTGCATTTTCCACACATTACTGTCTTTTTTTCAACATAAATTGAAACAAACAGCAAGTAGCGTTTTTTATTTTATTTTTGGGATTGGAAAGCAAACCCAACTGGTAATATTCTACCTGTCTCCACAGGACTGATGGTGGTGATGAAGCCGCTTTGGGTACTGACCAGTAGCATTCCAGGAGCTGGTGGCCCAGCGGTCACAATGGCTGTCAGTGTTGCCACCGTAGTTGCTGCCAGACTAGGAACCACTGTTGGCTCTGGAGGTTTCGGAAAGATGGTAGGGGGGACTAGAACAAATGGCGGTGTTGAGTTAAACTTCGTTGGGCATGGACCTTTCACTTTGTAAGGGAATGGGCCTTTGAGCCTATGATTGGGATGGACAACTGGCGGAGATAGATCTTTGTATATGTGGTGCGCATGTGGCACCACTGGCCCATTGAACCTGTGGTGATAGGGCGGCACGGGGACTGCGGGTCTGTGGTAAGTCACTGGTGGAGATAGAGGTCGATACAGTACAGGTAGGTGCATCCTTGGTGGCTGGTAGTGGTAGTGATACCCTCCTCTATATGTGTAATCACTTCTGTGATCTACAGACCCACCGGAAAGGAGAAGTGATAGAAAACATTAGTAGGTTCATAGAAAGTAAACATGAAATTTGTGTAAGCTGACATTGTAGAAAATGCTAGTAAAACATTAGAAATATGTTTATTTTCTCTACAGCACAGACAAAGGATTAGTGGAAGTCTTGCGGCGCTGAAATGAAGCTTGTGAACCCCCACCTCTCTCCCAAGTTTAGAGTCTGTCATGCATTGTTTGAAAAGCTGACGTAAAAAGACAAAAATGTCAGTAGCATCCCAATGGTTCCCAACCGTGGTCCCTGAGGAACACCTTGTATCCGTTTCCCTGCTTCAACACAGTCCTGCCTAAGCCTGTTAATCACCAAATCATTCAAATCAGGTGTGTCAAAGCAAGGAAATGGCTAAAACGTGCTGAACGGTGTTCCTCAAGGACCAGTGTTAGGAACCACTCGCGTAGACATTTACTTGGCTGCATTTAGGAGGGAAATGGTTTACCTGTCATACTGTCAGTAGTCATACTTTAATTGTTTTATTCAATTGAGCTACAAAACAGCAGAAAATCCTAATCATACTGACCAACATTTAAAAAAGTACAGTATTAAGCGCCTAAAACGGTTTAATTTACAGTTTAAATTACTTATTGAAAAAGCAGAGCTTGTCATCTCCTTAATTTATATTAAGAAATATATATGCATAACCTCCTGAATCTGTGCATTTTAATGTTGAGGAAACTGGTCTTAGACTAGTTGTGCTTATTCAGTGGGACTAGACTTTTTTTTTTTTATTCAAATAACTATACTGTACAGTATTTGCATTTTTAACTCCTAGTTAAAAAAATATGTTTGAGGGTTTACTAATCCTTAAACGCTGTGATAAATTAAAAATGCACAACCAAGCAAATTTGGGACTCAAGAGGATAAAACTGGCCAACAGGGGCCACTTTTTTTTTTTTTTTTACGTGGCCATTGCCCTCCCTGGTTCCCCTTTGGTGGTGCCCCTGCCTAAAAAAGTTGTCCAAAAGTAAAACATAGGCAGATTACTTTTCCTCATTTATAGTTTTGGGTCTGTTCAAACTTTGTGCTAAGCTGAAACTTTGTGGCAGAAAGTTACTTTTTTTTTTTTTTCCCCAGCGATGGACTTGAAATATAAAAATTTGTTTTATTATAAGTAAACAGCTTTATTATAGGATTATCATTAATTATTTTGTGCTTATTCACAAATACTACACTCTACAGCTATAAGAAGAAAATAGCGGCAGAGGAAAGCAGTGAAGTGTTGGCAGCGTTAAAATGAAAACTCAAAAGTTTCGTCTCACTACAAGCAAAGCAGCCTACAACTTTGAGAAGCAACAGAGGGTTTTGAGATACATACTTGTTGGATTCAGGGTCCTGAAAGGCGGTCGCCCATTGTTTCTGGTCTGAGCATAACTTTGTGCCGTTATATGATGAGGATCTCCAGCTCGGAGGTGGTATGTGGCCTGAGAAACGTCCCACAGCAGCAGCAAAGAGCAGAAGAGGAGGCACCGGAGAAAAGGCTTCATCGTCGTCAGCAAGTTTCCCTCTGCTCAGATCTGAGGATCAGGAGGGTTCTGCTGGGCTCTGCGGGGGTCCGACTGCCTCTACATATGAGGGGATCTCTGAGACGCGTCAGACTGCGCGTCCAATCCAAAGGTGAGACCGGACCTGCAGGACGGGGTGAACTCCTGCATGTGGTGGGAGGGTTGATGATAAAAGCTGCTCGTGTCATTTAGAAGCTAAATTCTGTGTTTTATTTAGAGCGTGAAGATTTTATTTGCACATTTCTCTGCTTTGAGAAAAATAATTCTGACTTTTGCCTCCTTTGTTATAAGCTTTAATGACAAAATCAGAAGGAATGAATGCAGAAGCAGCAAAAATGTCCAATAAAATCATGAAACTTTATGAAATACTTATGAGCCACAACTTTCAAACAATAATAAAACTGGTTTAATTATTAATGACTTGAGGCAGTTTCGTTTATGCAAATTATGGTTTGATGTATAAAAATCTTACCCTAACTTGCTGTTTGTCTAATTCTCCTGGGGTATTAGAGAAAAGGATCTGAAGCAAATCTCTACAGATCGTTTAAAAACTACAAAATTTAATATTTAAATGTGTGAGGAGGTGGAAAAAACCCTGATCAAAACACTTTCCCCTCAGCATGCGAAACAAATGAGCAGACTTTTTTTTTTTTTTACGTTTATTGAAGTTAATTGAATTTCCACTGGGATAAAACCATTTTACCAGTAAAGTAATGAAGTATGCGCTGATAAACATGCAACAACTAATGTTCACAAGACGAGCCGTTTAGCTCCAGAGGTGAGAGAAGAGGCAGAACGAGCCACCGTCGCTGATCTCTCCTCTCAGTCCCAGCTGGAAAACTATTGGGCAGCTTTGCTCAAACGTCATGGAAGCAAAGCGATGTCTGCTGGGGCGTGAACCGGACTACAGCAAAGCTAAATAAATAAAACAAAAAGGTGCTAAAGACTATTCAAGACTGTTGGAGCAGCCAAGGTCTCAACAAACACAGGAAAACCGTAACACAATTCAACAATAGGGACTCTAATAAGCAGATTGTCATGTTTTTTTAAAAATCTTTTGACACTTCATATACTGATCCATTAATAGGATGCTGCTGGATTGATGAGAAATTTAGCTTAATTTCCACAGATCCCTTTACTAAGAGTTAAAAAAGGTTGAGGGTGTAGAGTGGAAACAAAAGGATTCCTTTTAATTTCACTGTTTTTCACTCATTCAGTCATTTTCACACAAACTTCAGTTTCCCACCTTTTTCCTTTCACATCGCCAGGATGCTCTAAAGAGACAGAACGACAGCGGAGGGAACAAATCAAACATCAGTCGAGGCCGTTCACAGATGGGGGTAAGGGCATAATGGTGTTCAGAATGGGCTGGGGGGGGGGGGGGTATGTAGGAATGCATATGATGGCTGTGTGTGCATTTTGGCAACATGGCTGGTGATTAGGCTGGCATGTAGGGGGGAGGGGGGTCCTTCTCTGGCATCTTCATCGCCATCTCATAGGTGGGCAGGATGTACTATAAAAATAAAAATAAATGGTTAGATTCATTGGCTCCTTAATAAAACAATGCACACATGCAGGTTCTTTACATTTTTTTTATAAACCTAAAAGTTGATAAATACACTGCAAGATGGAAACGATCTACACAAGTCAAGAAACTCTGGCAGTTTAATATAAATATGAACTTAGTTGAAAAAGGCTTAAAAAGCTCAACTAGAAATGAGCTGAAAAACAACTTCTGAAATGAGAATGTTGCGTTTATCTTCAAGGTTAAAAAAACTGAATACAGATGTTTTTTTAAATTTATTAATGTTTGTTAATGGACTACTAACTTGTAACAAAAAAACCAACAACAAAAAAAACTTGGTGAGGGCATCCCCTACAACAAGAAATTTAATTTGTGGAGTAAAATGGAAGAGAATCTTGGCTCTTAAAGCACACATTAAAATTATGAACACAGGTATTTGGCACCACCTGCTGACCAGAATGGAGAACTACAGAGGAACCATAAACAGAAGTCATGTCAGGTACAAAAACAATCACGTACATATAAAGTCAGTAACGTTATGCATCTGAGGAGCCAACAAACTACTTTGAGTCTTAGCTTTGTCTCAGACTCTCATCCTGAGCAAGCATAAAGGTGACAGTGGAAAGGAAAAACTCCATAAACGCCCTTTTCATGAGGAAGTAACTTCCAGCAGAACCAGACTCAGGACAAGCAGCCATCTGCTTTGACCCGCTGGGTTTGAGAGAAGCAGGAAGGAAGAACAGATACACAATGGCAGGTTGAGAATCACAAGTTAAGATAGAAATAATTTCAAATGCAAACTATTAATGTTAATGCTTAAAACTGGACAATGTGTCAGCCTCACAGTTGGCTCCACAAGAGAGGAGCCTGATAACTGAAAGATCTTCCTCCCATACCATTTTACCATTGAACAACTTCATAATGCACTGCCCTTCCTCCCAATAACAAACTGGGAAAGCAGATGGCCACTTGTCCTGAGCCTGGTTCTGCAGGTTTCTTCCTGTTAAAATAGAGTTTTTCCTTCCCACTGTTGTCTTATGCTTGCTCAGGATGGGAGACTGTGACAAAATGAAGACTCAATGCAATCTGCCATCTACCCTACCTTAGATAAATAATGTTACTAGTTGAATTTTTGTGTATATGAATGTTTTTGTTCAATTTCCTGAGATAACGCCTGTTGTGACATGGCGCTATATAAATAAACTGAACTGAAGGTCACCATCTATAAGAACACAAACACCTGTTTCAAAACTCCAAAGACATTTATCTGTCAAACCTTAACCATCGTTTCAAATATTTAGTAAATTAAAATGCATAGAAAAAGTAAGAGTCAAGTAAAACTTATAAGAAAGGTCTGATACTAAATTCCTCATTAAAAACCCTTAGGAGCTAAATGATTATCTAAAAAAGTTCACGTTTAAGATTAAAGGGTGAGGTTTTAATTGTTAATATGTTGTGTAAAATGTGCAGCAATTTTTAAAGCACTGAAATGTTTAGGAATGAGTTTTATTATTTATTTTTAACCTTTATTTAACCAGGGAAATCCCACTGAGATCACATGCATGTTTTGGTCTGTGGGAGAAAACCCACGCAAGCATGAGAAGAACATGCAAACTTCACACAGAAAGATCCCAGGTCCAACCGGGGATTGAACCCAGTGATGTAAGTGTTCTTGTCATTTAACGGACATTTCAACATGTAAAGAACATTAATAGTAGAGCACTAAATTATACATTTCATGTTGTATTTCTTACCTATAGAAGGAGTAAAAGTGTGAGATATGTGAGACTGCTGACATGTCCACACAGATAATTAGGAGTAGAATAAAGAAGATATGATCTCCTGGTATCTCCTGTTCATGTTTGCAGTCTGACCTACCTGGGGAGGAGTCTCAAAAGCAGGGTACACAGCGAGCTCTGGCATGTTCCTGTTGTTAATGTACTTGTAGCAGTTCCACACACAGTTGATCAAGTAAGCCTGAAGAACAGAGAAGATCACACTCGTACGTTTACAGTCGTCTCATTTTCCTAAATGATGTTTCTTGGATGACATCACTTGAATTAAAACTTTCATGCGTGCTTCGACTGTTAACAACTGATGCTTCACCTTAAGGATGATGAGGAAGGCGAAGAAGACCAGCACAAAGAGCAGCAGGCAGCTGGAGTTCAGAGAAAGGAGGTAATCCTTGTATGGGAAATCTGGCTGAGAAAACCAAAAGAGCAGTGTTGGATGGTTAAAGTCCTAACCTGTGTATTCAGCTCGCCTCAACATCAGTTTCACCCAATAAACCAAGAAAAACACTAAACTTTAACCAACGCTGGTCGCAGAAGGACCCCATTTCTTTTTCTGATTGGAGAAAAATAAATATACTATTTGCTACAAATTGTCATGTTCTTTAATCCCACCGGTGTTCTCTTGTAGTAGAAAAATCTTTGGAGAACATCTGGAGAATTATCTCTTTAACGGCATCAAGCCCTGACTACATAACTGATTTATTATTCTTTTTAAATCTCTGTTTTTGTGCCAGCATATAAAATTATTCACAACTAACTGCACCGTTCAACACGTGTCGTGTTGGTCTTCTATTTATGTAAAGCAGTGGTTCCCAACCCTGGTCCTCTAGGAACAGCATCCTGCATGTTTTAATTGTTTCCTGCTCCAACACACCACATTCAGTGATTTAATTGCTGTACTTCCTCAATCATGCAGGATGGTGTTCCGCAAGGACCAGTGTTGGGAACCACTGAGATGTATTTTACTTTTTAAGCATTATCCAGTTTACAAAATAACAAAAAAAAAAAAAAAATTATTACTTCCTGATAACCAATTCCACACACACACACAAAAAAATTACAATTCATATAGTTCACAACATGTTTGGCACTAAATATCCTATATAGTTCATTTATTATTGTTACAGAGTACAGTCCCAGTAAAAGGTCATACAGAGCTGGTGCTGTAAAGTAAACAAGAAGGTTGAGTGTCAGCAATTTTAGACTCTGGACTGTAGTGACTGACCAGCTGATCCAAGTAGTCCCTGATCCTGGGCAGGTAGGTGAGAGAACTGATGGCCACCAGGCAGCTCAGGGCGAAGTCAAACAGCTGGTAGCAGAAGAACGGGATGAGCCATCCATCACGATGCTGAGGTCAGGGACAGCAAACAGCGGTAAAAATGACTCGGGTTGACATAAAGACATGAAACTTGAATTCTGTAGAACCATTGTGCCTGTTTTCAACTCTCTGAGCACTTTTCTTAGTATACCTTTTATAAGTGAGGGTAAATGTGTCAACAAAAGCTAATGGGAGTGTTTTTAAACATTTTCCATAGGGAAAAAAAAAATCTGTTTTGTGGTTAAGGGATTTGACTATTTTCCAAGTCTTTGATACAAACTGGATTTGGAGGATATTAAAATAATCCTTACTACCTTGTGTTAGTATTACAAGTGCATAGAGAGGGTTTGAAATGAGCAAAATGATTCCTCTTTGGGGGGGTTTCTTCTATAAAAAGCACAGGAAACCACAGCTTTTACAAAAGTCTACTTCTCTCTTAACATTTAGAAATGCTAAAACACACTGAAACAGCTTCCGCGCTACGCTACGTCTGCTACCGCTTTCGAGAAGGATGTAACTGAAATAGTAAAAGTATGACTCTTGCATGTACTACCTGCACACTCAGTGTTCAGGAGGCAGATGTTTATCAAACTTTAACTGCACTGTCATCCCAACTAGCAGCTTAATACAGGTCCACAAGAAAAGGCCATCAAACCTGTTGGTCTTGATGCCGTGAGGCCGGTCTGGGAGGTAAACATAATAAATAGTCAGAACAGTAATTTGTGGTGAAGAGCCACAGAACCATGTTCCTTTCAACAAACTGCTAAATGTACAATAGATTTAAAAAAGCAAGGGGTGTGCTGTGAAATTCGTGATTATGTCTTTACTACTTCTTTACCATGTCACTATTTTGCACCATTTTTAAAGTTCAAGTGTATATATGTTTTTTTATTATACACATTACAGCTTTTTAAAATGATATATGCTTTAAAACCACAATAGATGTCAAAATACAGTATTTTCAATGTTTGATTATAATTTTTTTGCATCATCTATGATTAAAAAAACATTAAATGCTTATCATTCACTACCAGAAGTCTATTGAATCATAAATGAATGAAATGAGGAAAGGTGTGTTTTGTTTACATTCCGGTGCACATCGAACAGTCTTGGAGCGCAACAGATGTTGCGTCTGAAAAATAATCCTCAGATGTAAACAAAGTCAGACTGAGGCCAGTGTCGGGTTCAAAGTGAAAAAGTTAAGTTCTCTGTTCTGAAAAGAAATGGCGACTAAAATCGGTCCTGATGAGAGTCGACAGTCATTTTGGTGGAGGAAAGTGAGCAGCGCAGAGTGTTTAAAGCAAACGCTGAGGCTAACATGACAGAGCTTGATAGATGAAAGAAAAGTTACAATAATTCTCTAACCAAAGAATTACCGTGACTGACTGCTGAATTTAAACATATTTGCTGTTTTCTATCGCAAGTTTTACCCTGAAAAGTTCAAGTCACATTATTGTGCTAGAAACATAAAATTCAAATACAAACATTGAACTGTTGCATATTTTGACAGCTAGCGTGTTTTAAAAACGCACAACCGCATTTGATTTCAGGTACTTGACACACTTACAGTAATGGCTCCGTACACCATCATAGCACTGATGGTGAGCATCAGCAGAGAGATGGCAAATCCAACACAGGCATTTTCTGTTCAAGAGAAAGAAAGAAACTAATTCAGGCTTATCTCCAGATGTGCAGTGAGGATGGATTTCTTTATGTCAGTCTGGGCTTGAGGAAACAGCTGTGATTTGCTAACGCTGATAAGTGGACGGTCTCCAGGGCCAAATCACTTTGTTTGAAAGGGCAGCTCTGGGGAGCATTAAGCTGCTCCCTTTCAGCTGGGTCAGGGAAGATATGAGGTTCGGCCTGGGATAATTAAATGCTCTTCCTTTCATATCCTTTTCTCCCTTATCAATCAGCCTCTCACTTCGTAACTGTTGTTCTGGGAAAACGACTGCAGTGATGCAGTCGACAAGGTTTTTATAGTTCAGTAGCTTGAAGCGTCATTGTTTGAAACTGAAATCTGAGACAAATTGCTAATGAGCAGTGTGTTTTGAAACTTAAATGGTAGATTTATTGTTACAGTTCTGAGATTTTTTAAAAGACATGTAATAAGGGAGTTTTGATGGACTGATCAGACCAGAACCCCGTTATTATTACTGTCAAAATCATAATAGTGCTAAGACTTCCTGCATCCAGATTAATTTTGCTAATGTTAACATTTCTGAGCAGAGCTGCAATGAAATGATTTTACTTTACTGCCTTTTACTTCAGTAAATGTTTAATGAAACGGATTAGAACATGACGAGAATAATTTGTTTTGTTATTTCTTCATATTGTCATTTTAAATTGTTTTGGGTAAAAACTGAATGTTCTGGTGTAAACCTGACATCACAGCAGTTCAGATTATTTCTTGGTACAACAAAGTTGTGGAAATTGGAGGCCACAGACATGAATGCAAGAATAATTTTGAACAACGTGGCATATTCAGTATTCAATATTCAGCTTTGAAGAATTGTTTGACTCCTAGGGGAATCTTTTGAACTTCTTGTTTACTATTATTAAAGATTAAATGTCATCGCTCAGCCATAAAGTCTTCTGTAAACGTATTACATAACTTTTGCATTTTGCTTGGCCTTGGAAATAAAACAAGGAATGACTAATGAAACTGTAATCCAAGTTCTCAGTAATAAAGTAGTCCGACTGTTTTTGTTGGACAACCTCTGCTGCTCTGCGTGTCCGCTTATTCCACTTAAAAGAAAGTCTGACCACGGCAGTTGTTTCTCCTTCTTTCCACTGAGTCACTGTTAAAAAACACACACACACACACACACAAGAAGCCAACTAGAAAGAACCTTGAGCAGATCCTGATCCAGCACAAGGAGGCCAAACATACATCTTTAAAGGAACAATTTGTCTGGAACAACATAAGCAGCACCAAACATCACAAATACTTTATGACACTATGGTTTTGTTTTGAAAGATGAGGCCGAAGTATTTTTAATTATTTCAAAGATTTCACACTGCAGGCAGCACGGTAGCTCAGTTGGTAGAGCTGCCACCTCTCAGCGAGAAGGTTGCTTGATCCAATCCTGGCCGAGGGCCTTTCGGGGTGGAGATTGCTTGTTCTCTCCATGCATGAGTGGGTTTCCTCCAGTTTCCTCCCACAGACCAAAAACATGCATGTTAGGCTGATTACACTCATAAAAGGGGGCCAAAATTAAAACCTTTTTCAAACTAAGGGCCAATTTCAAAAACTACATTACCTCCAATAAAATAACCAACATATTTTCTTGGTCACAGGTTCCTCAACAAGAGTTTGATTGATCTCATTTGATGTTCTCTGTTGTGAGTTCAACATCATAATCAAAGATTACTGAAAAAATTCAAGAGATAGAAATATATGATGTTTCACACATCATCTTGGGGGCCAGATAAGATGTCAACAAGGGTCACATTTGTCCCTTGGGCCTTGAGTTTGACATGTGCTCTAAATTGTCCTTAGCTGTGAGTGAGAGAGCGAATGGTTGTCTCGTTTATCTCCATGTGTCCTCCTCTCGCCAAGTAACCGCTGGATATGGGCACCAGTGACCCCCGCAACCCGAAAAGGAAGAAGCGGCTAAAGATAATGGTTTCCATATTGTAAATTGTTTTCTTTTTATGTGTAAACGTTTAATAAACTAAGACATTAGTGCTTATTGTTATTTTCTTACCAGACATCCTGTCGGAAGCAAAGTAATGGTCAATGACCTCGTACTGCAGGTCAATAGTAGGTACATTCTCTGGGTGTGTCACAGCCACAGTCAGCAGGATGCCCATCAGCAGGTTGACCACCTGAGTTCAGGGAAGCAGAGAGGAATTTTTTCAACTAAACAACCACACAAATATCACTGGTTTTAACAGGTTTTAGGCATTTTTGTAGTACATTTTAGATTCAACTGAAAACGTTCCATGCAAGAATTTTTTTTGGTCAATTTGGAGATACAGTACTGAAATAAATAAAGCAAAAAAAATTGATTTATTACCACCAGGAGCAATCCTTAAGTCATCCTGGTGATAAGTTCTGTAGAAAGTTGCCACCTCCAGTTTAGTTTAAAATCAGCATGTATAAAACAAACCAGCACCAACTTGGGGAATCTTAAAAGATCTGTATCTTGCCTGCACGACTTTCGCGCACTCTGATGGACGGATATTTAAGCATGTGCTACATTCTTCCTTTGTTTTAAACATAGGTCCTGTGAGATTTTAACAGTGTTGGGAGGGAAATGTAGGATTTTCTTTTGTGATTGCTTCGCAAAGTGAAGTCCAAATTAAACCACTAATTTACAAATGTGACTACTGAATAAAGTTTTTGACTCTCTATTGGCTTGTAGAAGTTCACTCTTTAAAAAAGTAAACAGAAACTTTGATTTTAGCCTTTCAGCTGCTAATTATTCCCCCACAAACACACACACCAATTTATAAGATCTGTTTTGATGGAGGAGGCAACGTGCACACAAGAGCTCCAAACAGCCAACCAGAATAAAGGCTCAAAATCTTAATTCTTGTACGCAAATCCTGGTAAATTAGGATAATGTCCAAAGCAGAGTAAAGCTGGCTAGACAAATAACAGGCAAAATTCTGACCTCTAAATAGTTACCAAACAACCCAAAGGTTTGAAAAACTAGCCAAAGAAGGTGACAGAAGCCAGAGACAACAAATGCATATGAACGTAAAGTTCAAAAAGAGGACGATGATCAAGAATAAGGCAAAAATATTTTTAAATGACCAAAAGTGTGTCCAAATGTCTGAGCAAACTGGTCATTTTGAGACACGTAACCTGTGTGGAGAGTATAATTAGAAGCAAAATAACAGAGAATTGTGACACAAAACAACCAGAAATATGATGAGGAAGTAAAAAAAAAAAAAAAAAAAAATGGTTCAATAGAGAAACAACTGGACTTTATTTGTAGCATGAAAACGTTTCGATCCTCATCTGATGAGCTTTTTCAATTGAAAAAGCTCCTCGGATGTATTGAACTTTTTTT
>JARVLU010000179.1:22301493-22323388 GCA_031762415.1 Simpsonichthys santanae | reverse complement strand
ACCCAGAGGAAGACCCAGGACACGCTGGAGGGACGATGTTTCTCGGCTGACCTGGGAACGCCTTGGGAGTCCTCTGGAGGAGCTGGCCCAAGTGGCTGGGGAGAGGGAAGTCTGGGCCTCCTTACCCGCGTCCCAACCCCGGATAAGCGGAAGATGATGGATGGATGGATGGATGGATGGATGGATGGATGGATGGATTATTGAGCATGCATCAGGGGATTTTGAACTGAATTCGTAAGTGACCCAGGAGCCAGTGCTGGGAGGCCAGAACTGGTGTAATGTGCTCTCTTTTGCCTGTACCAGTTAAAAATCGGGCTGCAACATTTTGAAGCAGTTACAATGGATTTAAAATTAATTAAAATGTATGGGTGGGATTTTTTGATTTAGCTCCTTCCAACACTAAAACCAAAATTCAAAATCCACAAGTCAATTGTTCACTTTTTAACTGTAACAAGCGTCTGTCTTTCCATGTGCACGTTGGCCTTCCTTCCTATTTGCATATCTGCAGCAAACTTGTCCACAACCAAAAGCAAAAGCTTCTCGTTAAGACGATTTTGTAATTGGACAGAAGAGGCTGCAAACAACTTGGTCCTGCTACATCCTGCTGTCCTCAAGGCTACAAATCACTTGCATATAGAACATTTACTGCCTGCCATCTGGGCCGGCTGCTTTGGGTCCCTGTCAGCCGCCCTGCACTTAACACAGAACACACACACTTCCCGACAAAGAAAACGTCACCATATAACTGCTTACACATGGATGTTACTTTTTCAGATTTCCCCACAATCGACAACAAAATATTAGTTTTGATTGGTCCCAATTATTTGCAGAGAGTCCAATTTTACGTTTTCTTCACATTTTTTGTTGTCTCTTCTGTTTTTGCAGACGCCAAGCTGGGCTGGTCAGGACTCTGGTTTTTAGCAGAGCTGTGAAGACTGATCATCATTTATTCCAGCGCTTGTCTGTCAAAGATCACAGCACTGTTTTAACACATGGTTCAAGTCATCACCAAATCAATAAAAGTGACTTAAGAAAACCATTCTCACCCATGCCTGCCTTATTTCTGGACATTACAAATAGTGGTTGAGGTTTTAGTGGTCAGACGTTTTGTATCAGTAATACTTGATGAAGTTTTAATGTGCACATTGAGTCACTGAGTGGGACAGTTAAGACTGCTGTGTGTGATGCGGCTCGTGAGTGCACCGTAATGATGAATGGCTGTTTAGTCTGTTGGTTTTATAGTGTTTTAGTGGTTCGCTTGACCGTGGCAGGCCGCTTCGCTGAGTGGGACGTCAGCTGAAGGGGCAAACGGAGGTGATGTACAGCTGCCCATGGTCACACTCCATGCCAGTCATCCTGTCCATCTGAGGGCACGAGGGAGCCATAAAGAACCATTAGCCAGACAGACACAATCTTTTTAATGTCTCGTCCCACCCCCAACACCACTTTTTTCTCTGCTTTTAACCTTCGCATAACTCAATTCTTTGACTTCCTCTCCCTCCTACTTTATTGCAGTTTCTCACAAACAGGCTGTTATTCTTTCATCTGCCTGTAATTATCGTTTTATGTGTAATTTAGCTACTAAACAAGGATCGGATGTAAAATACACCTGCTTTGGAAGGTTCGAGGTGAGAGCAAGTCTGGAGAGGTCGAAGCGTCTGGCATCACCTGTGTTTTTTCATCCCCAGATTGTCTCCAGCAGATGTGACTTTGTTCTGTCTGGAGGAACGGCAGAAAAGCAGGACAGACCAATAATTGGTGCTTTCATGGTTTTCTTTTTCCACAGTGCGTCACAGACCTGCTCAGTTGATAAACAGAAGTGTGCTGTGGACGATGACAAAAGTCAATAAATATAAAGAAAACCTGCTCTTTCAGTCATTTTTCAAAAAAAAAAAAAAAAAACTTTAAATAGACTGAATGATGTTGCCAGACCAAAATATGAAAACTGGATTTAACTCTGAAAGAAACTTTTTTTTTTTTTTTTTTTTTTGGTGGTAAACCAGAGGTTTTCTACTGCAGTTTGGCCTTTTGTGTACACGTCAACAGACGTTTTCTCTGAAAATAAGGTTTCTGAATCCTGGTTTTAGCTTGAAGGTTTTTGGGGGAACCCTACGCAGAGTGAAATACTCTCCAGGTCTGATTTTATTTTTTCCATTTACCCTTTATTTATCCAGGTAGTCGCACTGAGCCACGAGAACTCATTTTCAAGAGAGACCTGTTAGGGAGCAGATAATGGTGGTTAAGGGCCTTGCTCAGGGGCCCAGAGTGGGGCAAATGAGGGTGGAGGCAGGTGTGGGTGTTCCACCTTTTTCCACCCACATTTTCTGATGTCTGTACCAGGGCTTGAACCGGCGATATTCCGATCACAGGCCCACCGTCTCCAACCACTGCGCCACCACTCCCCAAATACTCTCCAGGTGTGAAATACTCTGCAGGAGTGAAGTACAGGTGCTGGTCATAAAATTTGTATGCCATGAAAAAGTATTTCAGTAATTCCATTCAAAAAGTGAAACTTGTATTCATTCATTACGCACATACTGATATAGCCTACTGTATTTCAAATGTGTATTATAATGTTTACGATTATAACCGACAACTAATGAAAAATTCAGTATCAGAAAATAAGAATATTGTGAAAAGATTCAATATTGAAGACACATGGTGTCACTAATCAGCTAATTAACTCAAAACACCTGCAAATGCCATTAAATGGTCTCAGTCTAGTTCTGTAGGCTACACAATCATGAGGAAGACTGCTGACTTGACAGTTGTCCAAAACGCAACCATTGACGCCTTGCACAAGGAGGGCAAGACAAAAGATCATTGCTAAAGAGGCTGGCTGTTCACAGAGCTCTGTGTCCAAGCACAATAAAAGAGAGGCAAAGGGAAGGAAAAGATGTGGTAGAAAAAGAAGTGTAGCAATAAGGATAATATCACCCTGGAGAGAATTGTGAAACAAAATCCATTCCAAAATGTGGGGGAGTTTCACAAAGAGAGGACTACAGCTTAAGGCAGTGCTTCAAGAACACCATGCACAGACGTAAGCAAGACAAGGGGTTCAGCTGTCGCATTCCTTCTTGTGTCAAGCCACTCTTGAACAAGAGACAGCATCAGAAGTGTCTCGCCTGGGCTAAAGACAAAAAAAGACTGGACTGCTGCTGAGTGGTCCAAAGTTATGCTGGTGAAGATTCTCAGTCATACAGGACATGATCAATTCAAAAACGTTCTATACAAAAACAACTGGACTTTGTAACAGAAGATGTTTTGCTCTTCATCCGATGAGCTTTCTCAATTAAAAGAGCAAAGAGAATGGGGTTCAGGTTATAAGACTGAGATAAGATACACACATACCTATGTAGATTGACAAATCACACCTCACACCTTTAGGTGTTTCTTAAGGTCTTTGTTAGTCTAATTCACAGATGAGGTTCCTCTGTTCCCATCAGGTGTGAAAACTGGCTGTGAATCAATCCTAAAGCTGCATTATATGTTTTTGAAAGCTGAAATTTGAGACCTCCTCCTCTGTTAAGAGATGCTTTTTTTCTCCCTTTTAACATAAACAGCTTCCTTCACCCCCCCCACCCCCCCCTCAAACCATCTATGTTCACGGCCCAAAATGTGCACATTTTGTTCCTCAAATGAGTGTCCCTTGTCCGTGACATGGAGGTGAACAAGTGATTCTTGTCCAGTGGAGGTGGCTCTCCTGTGTTGAGCCATGCGTATGTGAAGAACCCCACACTCATTGCTCTTTGAATTGAGAAAGCTCCTCGGATGAAGAGCGAAACGTCTTCTGTTACAAATAAAGTCCAATTGTTTTGAAAGTTTTTTGAATTCGTACTATAAGGCACACCGGATTATAAGGCACGAGTGAAACAAAACAGTCAGAAAAGTTCTACTTTATTCAACTCATTCACAATAACTCTCAACATTGTTTAGTTGTACCACATAAAATAGATATAAGGTCACTAAGCACAACCAGAATTAATATATAAGGCTCACTGTCGATTTTTGAGAAAATTAAAAAATCTCAAGTGTGCCTTATAGTCCAAAAAATACGGTAATAAATTTTAAAATCAATTTAAACTTTTTCACTAATCATTGTTCTTAGACTATTTTTTCCCCTTTACAACAGAGAGCAATTACAGATATTTGCAAACAAAAATACAGGCGTCAGATTGGAGGTCGATAAATTAGAAGACTTCCAAGTTTGATCATTAGTATAAATTATAAATCAATAAACAGCAGCAGATACAAACTGGGTTAAGTGCAAGATTTCCCTTCGGCCCTGCAGGGAAACATACAGCAGCTCCACAAACAGTTGGTATTAAAGTGGCTTTAAACCAACCTGAGGATGACAGTTGAATAAAAACCTCAATAGCTGTCATCAGAAACCTTTTTCTTGCTGAGACTGCACTGTTTCTTCCTCCATTTGTAGATGAGTATGGCCGATAAAGTAGCTCCAAGCACAGCTCCTGTTATTCCCCCGGCAACAGCGCCTGTAATCGACTGAGCCGTGAATTCACTAATTCACAGTTTTAAAACTTTGTCACCACCTGAATGTACCCGCAGTAACACATACCTGCAAGAATTTGCCTGTTTTCCCAAAAACTCCTGTTGTTTGCAAAGGCGAAAAATTCAGGTGGAGGCCCGCGTTTGTTTTCAGATGCAACACCTGAGGAAAGCTGAAGCACAAAGGAGGAACAGCCGTTTCATTTCCTGCAGCACATTTTACACGAGACAAGGAGAGATATTAAAATAATTCATACTTTCACTGTCTTTTTGTTTCCTTCTTCTGGGGGTTCCACCGTTAGCAGCTCACCGCTGAGGCCAGGGTCACCTTTAATGTTTTTACATTCAACAAATGATGTGGAGTAAACAAAATTTATAAAGAGAATAATTAGAAGAAAAAAAAAACATTATAAAACAAGAGCTATTATGTGCTGAAGATGATATTTATCATCCACTGCTTGTCTTGTATTTGTTTGTCTGCAGTAAAGCAACATGTCTCATAAATTCACTACAGTAAAAAATAAAAAAAATCTATAAGTAATCATTAGTTTGGCCTCTACAGCTCATCCACTTTTGGAGTAAAGATGGCTGCCACAGCTAGTTGACTTTAGTCTACACAAAAATGTTGAATTTTTACATGTATTAAGCTAAAATTTGGCTCGGTAGTAGCCGAAAGTTAAGCGCTAACAGATCGATCTTGCACATTGCGTGAGAATCTTGTTTAATGGTTTGACCCAAAAACAGCTACAGCTCATTTTTCTCAGTGTAAGAGAATCTCAGTCTAAAACTCTGGCATGAAAGGAGGCGGGCGATATGCATTCTTGTAACAAAAACTAAGAGTGAGTGGTGTTTAGAATTACCCAGCTCTACATCGTGTCCTGAACCAGAACCTTCCAGGTCAGATCCAGATCCCTCCAAATCTTCTGGAAAGTCAAAAAGCTTATTTAAAGAAGAAGAAAAAGAAGTATAAATGATGGTGCTGCTTCCTGTTAGTCATAAAAATATGCAATAAGTAATAAAGATAACAGCTGCTCCCCTTTGAGAGCAATGAGGAAGTGAATTATAGCAAAGACACAAAGTTCCCACAACCTGAAAGAGCAGAAAACGTCAACACATTTTGTTGGATCAGAATGGACATTTTAAATATTGACTCTTGAAATGTTGACTGAAACGACGTGAACATAAAAAGATGGATCAGTCCATTTTAGTCCACAAAGCGTTTAAGGAAGCAGAAACTTTGAACGCAGATGGGAATTTTGTCAATAAGACCAAACCTTGTCAGGAAAACTTGCTTACTGCTCACACACACACAGGTAAATGTCTGAACACTGAACTTAAACACACTTTTCTTTATGATTTTAATCTGACAAACGTACATTTCAGAGCTCACCGAGCTCCTGTTTTTTTCACTTTGCAAAGAAAAAGAACAACAGAAACCATTTTCAGACACCTTCTGTAACATTTCTGAAGACATTTTCTCATTACGACATAAAACAGGTCTGTCTGAACTTGGGGTGAACGTGAGCTTGGATTCAAACAAAAACCCATTTGGTTTAAATCATTTTATTTTTTATTTAGTTATTTACAGTCTTTTAAGCAACACCATAAAAAAGGGCTCGATATGTATATTTTTAATAACTCTCAAAAGCTTTTAAAAAGGGGGCAAAAAACAAAAGCATTTGTTTATAGGTAGTGGAATATTTTGCCCATAAGAACAGATATAAATAGAGGAGGTACGAATGGGAAATAACATATCTAAATTTGAAAATAAAAGAAACTAAGTGGGTTTTTTTAAGCTCATAGAGTTAGCAACAAAAAAAAAATAAACATAATCAAAGCCTACTGGATAAGATCATCAATGAAAAACCTATTTGTGAAACAATAAACCCATTTTATTCGTTTAATTTGAACTATAACATTTTTTGTAGCAATATTATTGTTTTAATATACATTATTTATTAATGTGTTACATATTATAGAGGTAAAATAAAACATATACATTGAGTTTCATGAGCAAAGCAACGATGAGGCGAAAGCTGGTGAGCAAAGCAAACTTTTGGAAGGTTAAACCTGACTTACGTGAACAAATCTGAGACTTTGAACACCTTGACTTGTAACAGGAAGTGAGAAAGGTTGATGCGTGTTGTGAAAAAAAATATGTTTTAAAGACTGAACGGTGACTTACCGACACGCTGACAGGCCGCATTAATCCCAGAACTAAAACTAGAAAAGCTGCCAAAGATAAACGCATGTTTATAGGTTAATTTGTCCACTTTAATTTGTTTTTATTCTTCTCTTTACTCTGAAGCTACTTCGACGTCAAGCTGTTAACTCCGCCTACTATTGACGTCATCAGGAGCGCCAAATGAAGGTGCGTCAGCAGAAAAACACCTACTGTAATAATAATACTACCACTACTGATAATAAGTCTGAATGTAACTTCCTCTCAGAGGCTGATGGATTACAAAAGTAAAACCAGGAGGAGCTTTCTTTGTTGACTAATTTATTGGAAATTATTTAAATTTTAGGACCAGGTGAAAAAAAAATAATCTTATGCTTTTTTATTATTTTTAATTTTTATGCAGTCAATCTGCCTGTTTATACATTTCTGGATAATTTCATCTAGCATTTTACTATTATTTTCTAGCAATTTAACAATTTTTTCCTTTAGTGTTTCACTACTTTTAGTTACTTAGCTTGTGTTTTGATTGTACTTTTGGCTAGCTTTTTGTTAGTTTTCAATATTTGCATCCTTTTGTTTGCATTT
Source organism: Simpsonichthys santanae (assembly GCA_031762415.1). NCBI lineage: Eukaryota > Metazoa > Chordata > Actinopteri > Cyprinodontiformes > Rivulidae > Simpsonichthys > Simpsonichthys santanae. Next base: position 22,316,112 of record JARVLU010000179.1, on the reverse strand, counting down.
TGCTACTCTGAGCTTTCAGATAGCCTTTTGCTACTTTTCTTAGCTAGCATTTTGATTACTGTTTTAGCTAGTTTACAGTAACTACTTTTGGTAATACTGTATTTAGCTTGTATTTTGCTCTTTTTGCTGGATTAAGCAAACAAAAATAGCCAAAAAAGGCATTTTAAAAATGCCTCATCAACCAATGTGTTGTTTATAGATTATTACTTTGTCTTAGTTGAGGCCAACCCAGAAAGGAAGAAGAAAATGGGACGGATGGATTTTTAAATTTAACGACTTTTACATTTTCTCATGACTCCCCACTTGGCGTTTCTTGACCCACAGGGGGTTTTCTTGCAAAATATTTTGAGTAAATTTTCAATGATTTACTCAGGAAAAAAGGCAGTTTTTCTTAAACCTGTGAGTGACCCTTTTTTTAAAAGTATAAATAGTTAAACCCAATATTTTCTCCATTTCTTGCACGTTATCGATTTAATTCTGCCTTCTGAAAATGATGCAGCTCATTCCAAACCAGATGTGCAAAAAACAGGACAAGCAAACAAAATGTTAGAAGAACAGTTTAATCATACATTGTCACAATTCTGCTTCCAAAAATTGAATTTGTTTTCTTCATCTAACATCTGGAAATGTACATAAGGCCACCTGAAAATGTACATGACTTTGACAGTGTGACAAAACTCATATGTTCATATTTATATAATTGACAATATTTTACAACGTGTTTGCTTACAAGGTAGAAGCTGTTCCAAAATACAGCACTCTTCTGTACAAAAATAATTCTTGTCGTATCCTGTGACGTCCCCGTGGTAGTAAAGACTAAATGCAGCCTCACTTTTAGATCGGACTCGTTTTGTGTTGTTTTTTTTTTGTTTTGTTTTTTTGGTCTTTTGTAACTTGTCACACAGAAGACTATCAACAGTGGGTGTTTCAGTACAAATAGAGGCTGGCCATTATATAACAAATTAAAAACAAAAACCATGCCGGATCGCAAAGCCATAGAATTTTTTTTTTCTTTAAAATAACACCTGATGAAATAAAACTGTATACATTATATTCAAGGGGGAAAGGAGTGATGAATATACACACATCTAAATGCACTTTTTTTTTTGCCTTTTTCTCCCCGAAAATAAAAGAAAAAAGTGTAAAAGACGTCCCATTTACAGCATCAACGTTTACAAATGTACAACTGTACAGACAAAATAAAAGCATCACTACAAATTTAGAGCAAGGCCTGTCAAACACCAAGACTAGACATATTTTCAGTTCAACTAATTTTACACTTATTAACTGCACATATACTACATGTCATCTACAATTCATATGAAGCAAAGAAGCCATCGCTATGAGCATTACAGAATTGTATAGCTTTCAATGGCCCCCCCACCGGCCTCCAATATATACTGCACTTGCATACCCAACCAATTAATAATAATATGAATAAAAATCTCTATATATTAACAGAAAAACCAGAACCATTATAATAGGTTCTTTGAACTTCCCTTTCTTTAACTTTAAATCATTAACTACTTCTAGTTCATTTCACGTCAAACAAACAAAGCTGATAAACTTCACAAATCTTCCCCCCCCCCCACTCCTCCCTCTTTTGGACAGCTTTATACTTTAGGCGGCGGGCATCAAATTATTTACGCAAACACCCCCAACCCAAAAAGCAACAATTTTTTTTTAAACTCGTAAAAAAAGAAGCTATACGACGCTAAACTACATCTACGCAGGACGTGATTATTCAGTACATAAAGATACCATTTTCTAGGGCAGTGTTCATCTACAAGACAGATGCTACACAAAACATGATAAAGCAAAAAAATAAAGTCAACAATTAAAATCTGTCACAGCATGCTAATGCATACCCACCCCCGGCTCCCACCCGCAAAAAAAACTCCCAAATATGGTATTTTATGTTAAGATTAAACCACACCAGCTGTACAACCAAACCTCATGCTCTGCCTCTTTTAAAATAATCGTAGCTTCTCTTGTATGAACCCAGAACGATCACCTGGATCAAGAAAAGGGAGGAAAAACACACAAAAAAGGCTCAAAATAGGGCTCAACGAACGCAGCAGCTCGGGTTTGTCGGCTTGTGGCAGATTTAGTACCGAAACAACTGCTGGAGTAAACACGCCCCCAACCACGTCTGGAAAAGAGGCAAGAAAAAGCCACAACCAGAACACGAAAACACCGATCTCCAACGTCAAACTATTAAAACAAATATCTTTTAAGACCTCTGAGCAACTGTAGCACACAACTGCTCTCGCGTGTAGACGGAAGGGTTCGTTTACCCCACCTTAATCTGTACTGTTTGAAAACTAGTCCATTAGCTGCTTTGGCATGGGAAACACTTTGACTGTGCGCCGGATAATATACAAATATAAAATTCAATTAACTTGACTTTAGTAGGACAGCTGACATAATAAATCTGGTTAGGAAAAAAAAAAACGGATAGAATTCTGTTTTAAAAGGATCACTCAGTTTGGATTTATAAAGTCACTTGCTGGTGTTAATTGTAAGAACTGTAAATTTCAGCAAATGCGTAATAATTGTTTTTTTCTACACACAATTTACAAGGTAAAAAAAAATGTACAAGATAATATGAAAACCAGTCAAATACATCAAGTACATCATTAACAGTGGGCTTGTGCTTTACCCAGGAAAGAACAGAAAATAATAACAGCCTGCTGACTGCAGCCCCTGATGCCTGTGCTGGGACCCGCACCAGGGGTGGCAGAGCGGCAGGGGTCAGTTGTCACAGCATTCTTAGGTGAAAATAGTTTGTCTTTTTCTATTTTTTGGTAGTTCACCCCCACTCCTGAAATCAGGGGATGACCGAATGTGTCGAAGGCGAAACCTTATGGCTAAAGAAGCGATCTCTCACAGAACAGGGGGTTTGGCGTTCCAACTCCTCCGCTTCTTCATGGGACCCAGAAATGTGGAAGTGACTACATGAGTCCGTTTGTGGGGCCACCGATGGGGCCCAGCTCCGAGCCGCTCTTCATGTAGTACTTTTCCAGCTTGGCCAGAATGTGTTTCCCGTATGTGTACTTGCGCAAAGTGGCGATGTGAGGCCGGATCTGGAAGAGAAGTGCAAAAAGAAACGTATAATCTCCAACAGCAAAAGATGAACTGATGTTTAAAAAATAAACACCAGCTGAGACTCGTTTTCAGTTTACAGCCGGACATTTACGTCAATTTCAGAATCAGAATCAACTTTATTGTCATTGCACAGTTAAACACAACTAAATACATTTCAGTGTAGTTGTCCGCAGAAAGCAAGGGTGCACGGAGGCTGCAGATGCGCTGTGAAACGCTGACCTGATCGTTTAGATAAGAAAAACACGAGGAAAGAAGAAGGTATTTAAAAAAAGGTCTTTCACATTGTGTCCTTGACACACAGGACACAGTGTAAGGTAGCAAAAAAAAAAAAAAAAACTACATCAGCATAAAATTAAAAAAAAGCAACATAGATAAGACATTTTGCAGTGGGGTGGGGGGGAGGGGTGCTGACAAAGTCAAGTCAAATTTATTTATGTAGCACATTTAAAACAGTAACTGTTACCAAAGTGCTTAACAAAAAGATCACAGCATCAAATAAAAAATGGTATGATTAGAGCATCAGGAATTAAAGCACAAAAACATGAAACATAAGTAGAAACAATGAAATACTAAATCAAATCGCACTGTGTTAAATGCCAACGAGTACAGGTGTGTTCTGAGGCGAGATTTAAAAGCAGGGACTGGAGTAGCCTGTCGAATGTTGATGAGCAGATTGTTCCAGAGTTTGGGGCTCACGACTGAAAAAGGCCCATCTCCTCTGAGCTTCAGCCTGGTCTTTGGTACCACCAAAAGCAGTTGGTCTGATGAGCTCAAAGCACCAAGAAAAGGAGTATAGGGATGAAGAAGGTCGGAGAGGTATGAGGGTGCAAGGCCGTTAATGCACTTAAATGTCAGCAGGAGAATTTTTAAATTAATTCTGACACACATAGGAAGCCAGTGAAGGGAGGACAAAACTGGTGAAATGTGCTCAAACCTGCAAGTTCCTGTTAATGGCAGTGAGTGTCTGTGAACACTGCCAGAAAGTGCCATAGTCCTGATAAAGATGGCACAGTGTCCATCAGCCGGCTCAGCTCTGATAAGGGTCCACAGATCCTCCAGGAGCAATTTGAGATAAGTTGGCCTATCCAAGGCGAAGCGGGCAGGCCAAATTCAGATAAACAACAATTGTTTTGGGGCAGGCTACTGATTTCATGTCTGCCTTCACAGTTCTGCTGCTACACACAGTGGTGAATCTAAAAGGCCAGCTTTGTGGTCATTCCACCAGTCCGTGCTTGTAGCCTTCTCCAAGGTTGATTCCTTCATGACAGCAAGTTCCAGGAATCGCAAGTGGCCTGCGATTCTCAGAAATTGCGTCCAGCTTACGTTTTAGCTCACAAAGCATCTGAATTGGAGCGCTTGAAGCACGGTGCAGTCCGTCACATAAGGAAGGCAGCCTCATAACTGGCAAAACTGCTGCAGACGTCTTCCTAATTCGGAGGGTGGTGGCACAGAGGTTAGGGAAGATGGGCCTGTGATTAGAAAGTCGCAGGTTCAACTCCCAGTACAGCAGACATCAAAATGTGGGTGAAAAAGGTGAAACACCCACACCTGCCTCCACCCTCATTTGCCCCACTCTGGGCCTCTGAGCAAGGCCATTAACCCCTACTATTTGCTCCCAAAAACAGGTCTCTCTTGAAAACGAGTTCTCGTGACTCAATGAGACTACGTGTATAAATAAAGTTTAAAAGAAAAAAAAATGTTGATATGCCAGGTACCCGCCGATTCCAATAAGCAGAAATCCTGTTATTATACATCCAATTATGTACACGTCTTCAACCTCCTCAACGGACAAAACAGACAGGCACATCTTGCATTCACCCCAGGAATCCATGATAGATCCAACTGCATGTTTCCCTTCAGAGCACGAGGGTTCTCCTACACCCTGTCTTCTCGTCAAGAAAATTTTATTAATTGCATTGTGAGACTTACAGTATTATTTATTCAATCCAATTCAGAAATACTTTATTAATCCCAGAGGGAAATTAAATGGTGTTGTAACTCATCCTGGTTTCATTAAAGAGTTATATCTTTAGATACAAGTTTTAAAAACAGAACCTACAGTAATAACCAGTGAGCTGCTCCTCAGGGCTTCAGTAATGTTAAAAACTAAAAAGAATAAAAACAATAAGGTCATCTACCTTGAAAGTTAAAAAAAAAGTTAGGTTTATCTGAACCCAGACCACATACATTATTTTACATGTTATTACCGTAGTTTTGATCAATGTGGCTGAGTGATAAAGATTTGTTGATCAAAACCTTGTCTTGCTTTATGTTTGACAGTGACTATTTAAAAACATATAAACTGTTTTTTTTCTATATTTGTAACTTGTGAGGACGCATCCTTAAGTCTAACCCAATGTCAAACTATAGAGAACATAAAACTTTAATGCACTCTTAATAAGCCTTTCTAGGAAACCTTTTGTTCACTACTAAATGAAGCTTTTTAAAAGGTATATACCAGCAGGATGAGTTTAAAATACCCCACATGGGAACCTTGTTTGCCTTTTTTTGGTTTTGTTTTGCCTTTCTTGAAATATAGTAAGGAAATGACTTATGTAAGGGCTAAACAGTCAAGTACAAAAGAATGCCTTGTGGTAGCACTTGCTGACATGGGTTTTCCAAGATCACATGCTCCCATGGCAACACATGAGTGTAAACAATAACAGTCGTGCCAATAAATTTGTTTCTACAAAAGGTTTTTATACAGTAAAAACAGTCATAAGTGGTTTGAATGCCTGCAAAATGTTCAAGATAATAAAGACCCAACAAGTCTGGCTTTATCTTACAGATAAACGTTGAGCTAATTATAACATTTTAGGTTTGGATACAAAACTGATATGAGCCCACCCAAGTTTTCCACAATACCTACACCTGTACAAGCAGTCGTCATGTAAAAGTTTACTTAAATAAAATATTTTACTCAGTTTAACATTTCCAGCATTCAGCATTACAAATGAGCAGACCTCTGCATGTGTGCGAGTTTACAGCCGACTCACCTTGTGCATGATGATTTTGCGCTGAGCAGGTTCTGCCATGTCTATCATTCTTTGGACAACGTAGTTGGCGTACTGGTCCTTCATCATGGTGTACAAGGCGCTGTGGGGCCCATCTTTCTGGCAGCACACTTCATCTATCAGGAGAGCTCTCTCTGCACGCGAGGAGTGGATCACACACTTCTCCACTACGTTACTGAGGGGAGAAACTTACTGTTACTCACAAATTCACAGCTGAGCTAATAGAGTCGAAGAGATGAGCCGAGAGAAACAAAATGATCCTTGAAAACCTGTTAAAAAATTTAAACAATGTTCTTTTTTTCCCCCGTTTGTGTTGTTCATCCCTTCTCCCACACACAAAAACCTTCAACCCAGACATCTTATTAATGATGGCAATAATTTCTTGTGTGACAAATGATAATGATCAAAATACTTTCAGAGCAGAAGAACACACCAACATTAAACCAGTTAGACTCAATAAGTGGAATCCAGCCTTTATGAAACATATAATTTTCTGTTTGTTGATCCAAATCGTTTTACAGACCATCTTATCCACGAGTCAAAAGGTATGACCCTTTATCATTTTTGTTCAGCCTATTTCTGATTCATCAACCACAACACTGCGCAACTGATAATTATATTGCACCAGGTGCATGAACGATCAGGAACATGGGATAACGAATGAAGTCAACCACAAACGTTTACCAATGTGTTACAGACACAAATTAAACAAATAGACAATGTGCATTGTGTCAAACAGCAGTCACAAAACCAGGTGGTGTTAGATGATGCAACGTAACAGCTGCAGAATAAAGCAGCCACATCTGAGAGGAAAGCTGGATTTATACTCTATGAAAAGTCAAGAAATCTCTCTGAAGTAGCATGGAGGAGTTCTTTTCCACAAGGACAATTTATAATCCAAGAAAATCCCAATGCCCATGTCCAGGAAGCCACTCCTTTCTGCAGCGTGCCATTGTGGGATGTCGAAAGCAACACATCGACTGCAAGGTGAGGAAAGCTGTTTGATTTGTGCCATTACAACACTATGGCAATCCTAGAGACAAAGCTTCTCAGTTAATGAAGAACCTCTTATTTCAAGATGTCTAGTCCTGTTATCGGTTCAGGAGCACATACGCACAGCAGGCCAGCCTCTGCACAGAAAGATTAGCGGTCACACTGCAAATATAGGATCCGAGAAGCTGACATCGGCTCCCAGCGGGTCAGACTCACACTGGTTCCTCGAACAGCTCACGGAACAGTGAGGCTGCATTAACAACTAGAGATAAGATACATGACTCTTTGAAGGGAAGTGAATCTTGCCGATCCGTTCAGTTTTCAATGAGTGACGTCATCACGCATGGATGAACGTCATCACATCGTAAGGGCTGTACCACATGTTTGGTCAGTTGCTGCACCCCTCCTCCTTAGCCCGTTCTCCTTTGTCTCAGTGAAAAAGCATATCATATCAATCACGATAATACAGTACTGGTAAAATAAAAATAAATAAATAAATAAATAAAGCTGGCCCGGGAAAATAAATTATATCATGATATGCTAATTTCATGACGCAAGTACATCAGTGTTTCCACTACTTTTATACAAGCGGGACGCCCCACCCTGTTAACAGAAGTGAGCGCGCCAGACTACAGAACGAATTGGATTCGACTGGTCCCTGGTTTATCTACAAACAAGGAAGTCGTTGGCAGCAAATCTGGAACCAATCATGCTGCTTATGATGGCTTGGTTCGTGTCTCGAGCACCCAGACTCAAATGTTTTTGGCAGAATAAATCAGATCTCTGGGATTTTACTCAGGCACGTTCTTTTGGTGTGGCCACGTAGTTTGGACATTTTGGAACCCGAGTGGGACAACACAGACTCAAGGTAGACATCATTATAGTTCTGCCTGTCACCAAAACACTCTGAATTTGGCTCCCCCGGCTGGCCTTGAAGGCCACATTATCTGAATTGCCTGGAGGACATGTAATATGACGCTCACACCCCCAACCCCTCGAAGAATTTCCAACAATTCAACAAGAGGAAACCAGTTCATAATCTGTCTGTTTTAGCAATTTTTGACATCTTTGCTTCAACTTGTTAGAAAAAAAAAAAAATTTGTACTTCTCTTTTATGATTGTCTATTGTTGATTGTTCAAGGAAAAACTTTTGCTGTATTGCTGTATTGTTGTCATCATCCTTAGTTTGTAGCCAGGTCTCTCTTGTAAATGAGTCCTCGAGGCTCAGTGAGATTAACCTGCCTAAATAAAGGTTGAATGAGCTGAATAAACATTGTGTCATCATTTCAGGACTCTTGGATTCCCATAGTCGTGTCCTTGGACATACCCCAACATCATTTGAGAATGTTTACGGATCTCACCGGAGAGAACTGGCTGATTAGTTCATCCTTATCAGAACTCTTACAGTGTCCTCGAGTGCATCCTTGAACATTGCTCACCGCTCTCGTCGTCTCAGCCCCTCTGCAGAATGTCTACGTTTCTATGTGCTTGTTTGTGCAAGGTGTTTTTTTTTTTAATATATTAAAAGTTTTTCTTCTCAGGCAAGAAGATTAATATGAATTTTTTTTGCCTCCAATTCCTGTGTCCAGTTTCACAACTTTTTGTCTGTCTAAACAGATCTCACTTGTAAACGAGTCTTTTAAGCTCAATGTGATTTATCTGTCTAAATAAAGGTTGAATGAAAACTGTCTCCCCCACCCCCACCATATAATTATTATATTATATACTATATTATATGTGAGCCATAATGCCCACCTCTAAGTGTTTGTCTCTACAAATGAGGAGGAAAACATGAAAAAATAACAAGGAGGAAAAAATAAAACTAAGAATGTCTCTTTACTGTCTGCAACTTGGCCCTTATTGTTCATTGTAAAGAGCCGTTCGAACGATCTGGATCATTCACGAACGTTGCATCTCTATCAACAACCCCCACTTCACATTTCTGGCCAATCAAACAATAGTTGAGAAAAATCCCTGAAAGAAAAAAAGTTCTGCATGGATCAAGCTCTTGGAGCTCTCCTAGGAGAACAAAATCAATCTACGTATTTGTCTCACAACAATGGCAGCGAGAGCAGATTTCTTCACCTCTCACAAAGTATAAATCCAGCTTAAAGGCGTTTAAATACGACTAATAAGGCTTATAAACTTTATGCATCAATTGCATTCTTGTACTTGAATAATAGGTTTACAAACCCTGAAAACTGTTTATTGTGAACTGCAGTGCCCATCTGCTGTTTTATGCATGCGCAGTACTGCTTGAAGCGGTTTACAAGTTTCCACTTGACAGCTGCCATTTCACTACTGCTGCAAAATTAATGGCACACAGTTAAGAGATTGAGGGAGCCACATGGTGCTGTAATTTCCAAACAGAAGACAACACAGGAAATCATTTAGGTTTTCAGTTTTTCTTAATAACAGAAGGAGCAAAGGCAGCTTCTACTAAGACTTTCAGCTGTAAACTCACATTTTCCTTGACCCCCTTTTAATAATTTTGTTAATTATAACCAAGCGTTTAAGTGTTAATATAAGATCATATTAAATGTTTTACATAAGCTACACAAAGAAACACCTCCGATAGTAAAAGTAATGAAGCGAAATAGTTACAACTGCTACAGTGCTGATACAATCAATATGCAGCACACTGACACTTTAAAGAGCTCTGGCCTTAGCTGTTCCTCTGATGACCAAAGCTGGCTCGAGTCGTAAAGATTTCCACAAAACTCTTCTGAAGTGGCTCGTTATTTCATTTAACACTGATCTCAACCATCCAAATCCTAAAACCAACACAAGAACAGTAGCTCCGCTCTGGTTTTTTTCTCTTCTTTGACTTTGTGGATATTTCATTTAGTCCATACTTGTCTAATAAAGTGAAAAAAATCCATAAACATGTTGTTTTGCCATATACGTCGCATCTATTATGCATCACTGCTGACGCGTCGCGTTTGTTACGTGTCATCGCTGACAACGCGGAAATGTGACAAAAATCGATGCGCTGCCAAATGGTGACCACGGAAGTGTGCACGGGAGGACTTTAACAAAAATTTAGCAAGATTAACACTTGAAAACAATTATTTGCTTGCTCGAAATTATAGTGAAGGTGTGTCTCAGTCTAAATTTTGCTTAATAAATGCACTTTAATGGTCAAGTCAGGTGAACTTCAAAAATAGTTTTGCTGCCTCTGTGCTCCCAAGAGCGCGCAGAGGGAGGAATAAAGGAGGAGGAACACATCTCGTTTCTTTGAAATTTCACAAGAAAAGCACCTAAACGATTATTTGTTTGCTCGAAATTATAGCAAAGGTGTGTCTCAGTCTAACGTTTGCTTAATAAATGCACTTTATTGGTCAAATTAGCTGCATTTTGCTGGGGCGGAGCAGCTGATTTGACGGTTGCTCCAAACAGCGAGCAGAACGAAGGTAGGGTGACAATGGCAAGCTAATTGTATCATTAAATGCTGGTGAAGATTCTCAGTCATCCAGGACATGGTAAATTCAAAAAAGTTCAAGACAAAAACAATAAAGTATAAAGTATAATAAATAAAGTCCAGTTGTTTTGTCTTGAACTTTTTTGTAATTTGTCATTATAACCACGTTTACCTATTACATGATACAATGGCATACCATACTGCTACTACTACTCTTCTACCATTAAGTGGCTGAAAGTGGTATTCCTTAAAAAAAATTCAGTCAGAATGAATGAAAACAGTCATATCTCAGCCAAAAATTGGTTTATAAATAAGGGGGAAAAAAATCCATAAATATGTCACTTTGGCCTATAAGTCAAGCCTATAAGCCTATAAGCATGTAAATTATGCAAAAAAGTGTGACTTACAAAGCAGAAAATACGGTACTGGTAATTGTTTCTGCTGTGGTCAAGTTTAATTTGGGAACATGTGTCATTACTACTGCAGAAAAAATGCATTTTAATAAACACGAATGAATTATGACGCTTTTTTAAATTAATATGTTGATTTTCTTTGAAAATGACACCTACGCAGATGGCAGTCAAAACTATAAGTCATTATAATTTGGCAAAAAGTCTAAACATCTTATAATAAAAATACTCTGTGAAATAATAAATTAATAAATAAACAAATAAACTATGCTCATAAAAGTACCCCAACTTTTAAAGACATCAGAAAGAATACTAGGAACCCAGTGTGCAAATCAAATATATGGCTTCAAAAGTTGCCTTCAAGAGCCGATTAAAGATCAGCGTCTTCAAATAACTCACCTTGCAAACTTATGCTGGCTCAGGACAAGAACCTTTCCACGAACTTCTGCCACGATCTTGCTTTTGTCCTCCAGTCTGCCGTGCTCCAAAACATGCTGAATGACGTAGTTACCGTACTGATCCTGCAGGAGGGAGCAGAGATGTACGTGGCAGTTTTTTTTTTTTACTATAATAATAATAATTACTGTATTTAAAACTGTTTTCAAAAAGAAATATGCCCTTTAATCTGACTGATAAACAACATGCAGTATTTTTCAGTTCGTCTCAACTGGTGAGATACTCATGCATTTCCAAAATAACAGGCCAATGAATGAGTGACACCCCCATTTGTAGTATTAAAACTACCCTAACGTCATCACTGCGGAAGGTCAGACAAAACAGATGCTGCTGGTCTGACAGCATCTTTGCCCCTTCAGGAGTAGGTGATAGACAGTTATGGGTGTGATTTTAATTAGACAAGATGGAGACAAAAACTCAACATGTCAAGTAACAAATAAGTCTTAATGATCAATTTAGTTATAGTAATAAATTATTTAGTAAGCACATCATTTCTGGTTCAATCTGTTTTCACAAAACCTTCACTGTTCTGCTTTTAGGATTTCGTGCGGAAATTACAAGAGGTTTCGAGACTTGGACGGTAAAGATTTAGATTCTCAGGAAACTAAATTAATTTATGAAGTCGAGGTGAGGGGAGAAAAACAGATTGATCAGAATATACTGAAGGCAATAAGAAGGATGAAACACTAGATAAGCATGTGAACCTTATGAACCGTGCTGAACAAAGCAAAAGAAGAAGGGGAAGGAAGCTCAGTAGGTTAGAAGAGGTTTTAAAAGTAGAGAATTGAACAGCTAATGTTAAAACAGATTTTCAAAGAAAACATTAAAGAGGGAAACGGGAGAGGAGGAAGGGGACATCCGCGAGAGAGAGAGAGGCAAATTGCTCTGACCTTGAACAGTGCATCACCAGACACCGTATAATATGTTTTGGGTGTCATCTCCAATGATACGCCTTGATATTTCTAGATGAAATAGTGAGGGGGCAGGGTGGATGTTCAAATAATCACAAGTCAGATGTAATGACAGCTAACAGTACAATCATATTAATCTTTTACACTTAGCAAACCACGGCTACACAAGAACAAATGACAAGCAACAAAATGTGAAATGCTCAAACATGAAGGGGGGCATGCAAATCCACAGAAACATCTTAAAATTGCACCCAGCAGACAATTGTTACATCTGTAGTTAAGAGTGGGTTCAACAACCGGGACAGAGACAGATGAGCTCACCTGGCCCAGCTGTTCTGAATGCTGATGCAGCTCTTCCAGGATGGGCAGAGTTTGCTCCTGAGTGCAGTGCTCCAAAATCCTTTGGATAACTCTACAGCCATAAGGATGTGTGGAAAGCACAAATACCTGCAAATAAAGTAGATAAAAGAAAGAACAAATCAGTAAAACAAAGATATTTATGTTACACCCCTGTAAAGAGGAAATGTGAAAACACAGACACAGTGTTACTCCGGTCACGTCCAGTGTTGTAATGGGTGAGCAGAAGCAACACATTCCACCTCTGTTAGTTTAGACAAAACTAATCGAGACATGATTGGTAAATGAACTCTCAAAACATAAACTGTGAAATGGTACCACTCTCTAAAGTCTATAAACAATTGTAGTCAGACAATTAACGTTAAAGAAAATGCCTTTAAAACATATTAATGTATTCTACTGCATCATTCTGCGACCTTTGAACTGCAAGACCAGAAAAATCAGCAATCACAGTGCATCTTATTCCCATGAATTTTACTTCATCTGTGGAAAGAATTGTTTTTTATTTTATTTTTTTTTTCATTTACATTTCCCACATATTACCATGAACCAAAGACAATTTGAGCCAAATAATATAAAACAATATTTTTCTTAATGTTTTTTTTTCTGTCCTTAAAAATAATAATAATAAATAAATAAATAAATAAATAAAAATTAAAAAACCTGAAAGTTTTATAACTACATTTACAATTGGTAAAACAACATTTTATTCATATCATACTTGTTTTTAATAAACAAAGTTTTTTGGGGGGGTAAAATTTTGTCTATTAAAGTTATATTTCCTGATACTGTATTCGTAATGGTTTCATATTCCATAAAATTTGTTCTTTGCTTTAATTGTATTCCTAACCCTAATTTGCTTTAAAACAGGGGGTTAATTTTTAGTCAGCTCTTCTTCCGTATTTTTGATTTATCAAAAAATAAAGAAAGAAAGAAAGAATTGATGAAAGTTTTTTGATATTTACCGTAGTATCTCAAGAATTATGTGCGTGTAAAATATTCTAAAAAACAAAAACAAAAAAAAGCAACTGGTGTACCATGTCAAGATTTTTTTTTTCTAGGCAAGAAGAACATAGAATCATTTAACCCCAATATTTTGATAAGAAACTAAAACTTTTAAGAACAATACTGAAGTGAAGGGGATTATATGTTCAGAGCAGAAAAGGAATATTTCCTAAGTCCTTCAGCGTTACCTTCTCTATAGAAACCATTAAAAAACAAACAAAAAAAAAAAGGTTTAATTTTTGTCAATTTGAAATAAAAGATATGTATAAACACGTACTTTGAACAATAGTTCAAAGTACGTGTTTGTACACATCAGCTGACTTTACTCTCAATGCAGCATCATTACTCATGGTTTTAAAAAGTTTTGGGTCCTCCACGTTTACTTTCAAATTGTGATGTAGACAAAAGGAAAGACTAAATAAATGACTCAATTTAAAGAAAACAAAGTGTTTGGGACATTTGTGGCATTTAAATAAACTAATGGTTAAAATAAATACCATTGCTGCCTTGTAAATTGGCCTCACAGCTGTAAATCCTAAGAAATGAGACAGTTGTACTTTCTCAAACTAAACATTTTAAATCAGTCAATTGTTGTTTTAGAAAAGAAAAAAAAAGCCTCACCTGTCCTTGGAAGGCATCAATAATGAACTGCAGGGCCTGAGGCTGGACACATTCAATGCACTTCTGCACCACGTGGTTCCCGTTCTGGTCCTTCACACATTTTAACACGTGGCCGTCCAGCTCACGTACAATGTCGCTCTGGGGTGGGGAAGGGAAAGAAAATACCAAGAAACAATCAACACAAGATTTACATTAACTTTTGTTTTAGTGTGTTGGTCATGTCAGAAATTAAAAGCAAAAGTTGTTGAAAAAGCTAAAGTTCACTTACAATTACCTGCTGGTCTGGGGGAATAAACTCCAGGGCCTTCTGGATCACCCTACAG